>BSYO01000029.1:4959447-5027169 GCA_033239525.1 Nepenthes gracilis
GCCGCCACAGAAGCTGTTGTGATTATTACGGCTAGGAGACTTTGTAGTGCAAGCCACGCTATTGGAATCGTTGCCTGGAGTCGCCAGATTGAAGCGATTCTTTGCCGCAAGCTAAGTCAAAAGAGTCACCCTTGAGTTGCTCGCAAATAAAGAGCCAACCACCGGAGAACGTTTTAAGGCGGTTGACATCATCGAGGAGCTGGCACAGGAGACTGCCGCTTCAGGTCTCATGGCCGTCTCGCTGGAGGAGACTGTTAGTGAGACTTTGCAGACTAGGCTCAAGAGGCTGCCACTCCAGGTCTCTTGTCACATGGCCTAGAGTCGCAGGGCTTGTCAGCAAGGAGGAAATGAAGAATCTTTCTAGTAACTTTTCAAAGCTTTTCTGCTCATTTTCATTTGTCGTTGTTGCCTGGGATTAGCACTGCCGTCATAGGCCTCCAGAGTGGGCATTTTGACCTTGGGGGGGAGTGCTCTTATTCTGATCTCCGTGGAGAATGGGGATTGGAGTGCATTAGCTCCTGCCCCACTGCTCTCTCCGAGGATCCGGTTCCATCCTCTCTCTGCCCTCTCCTCCACTCAAGGTGGTGCAACCGCCTTCTTTTCGTTGAGGTAATGCCTCAACTCGTAGGGCTCCTGGGCTGTACGGAGCTCGAGGGCCATGCGGGCTCCCCGTGGGGGAGCGTCTCGCGAAACCGCATCCTGGTTGCTGCGCTCGCAAGGGTTCCACTGGGTTCCGGAGTGACCCCTTTCGAGGCTCTCTTCTCGGACCCGAGGATCTAGTTGACCCGCAAGCCTCCGTGGGGCTTTGCTGCTAGAGGCCACCTGGGTCCTCGGGTTTTCACGTCGACTGGGCGGCTTCTCACGGTGATCTCCTTCCTTATCCCTGCCTAGTGACGCTTCAGCCTGGGAAGCCGTGTCGGGAGCCCCCCTCAACTGCTCATTGATCTTAGAGCAGAGCGTGGTGAAGGCTTGGGACATGCCTTCTATCCTGGCCGCCAAGGCCCTAACCACAGGATCAGGGTGATTCTCCACCCCAGCGCAGGAGTCGGGGCCGCTATTGCGTGAGGCCACCTCCCTAACTGGTGCACTCGCCTATGCCCTTGTGTTTACCATTCTCGCTTTTGGAGTTGAAGTCATTGCGGTGTTCGCGTACTTTTGAAAAGATGTGAAAAGCAGACTTTCAGTCGCTTCCCACAGACGGCGCCAATGTTGTGTCCGTGCATTCCGGCCGTTTATCTATCGAAGCACGAGCGGCCTTGTGTGTTCGTGGACGGGCGGAAATGGGCAGCACAAAGTAAGTCGAGAACAAAAGGTGAAAAAGAAGTACGAAGACACAAAGAGAACATGCGATTTACGTGGAAAACCCCGTTATGCAAGAAGGGGTAAAAACCACGGTAGCGGACGGAAGGTCCGAAAAGTTCCACTATTACGGCGAAGGAATACAACGGGAGCCTGTGGAGCGATTTGGCTCCACAGTGGGTTACATCGTGAGAAGTATTGCTTCTTTTTTCCTTCACTCTTCCTCTTTCCCTTTTCTCTTTTCTCTCGAGAATTCTTCACAAAGTATGCTCAGATAGAAATTTCTGGAATCCCCTCTTTGCTGCCTGAAAGGGGGTATTTATAAGAGAAAATTATTCTGTTAAAATGGGGACACGTGACACTAGCGTGTCCGGGCCGCCTGCCACCGACTCTGCAAGTGCCGCGTGACAGGGACAACTGTCACAGTTTGCAGATACGGCGTGTAGGGAAGCCTGCTCTGCAAGTACGGAGTGTCAGGGACGCCAGCCTTGCGTATCCAGCGTGTCAGAAGCCGTTGGATCTTTCATGGCAACGCGTGCTCTGCGAATCATCTGAGCTGGCATCATCGATCATTTTGGTCCCTTATCCTAAAGGCGCGAGAATGTTGAAGCCATCCTCGTCTGTCGAAAGCCCTATGCATCCTTTGCTCGTTGCGCTAGGTTCTCGGATGTTTCCTCTGGTAAGGTCCTCGCGACTTGGTTGATGACGTTAGCCATACGTGGCGTCCTCACGCTTACTTGGGTCAAAATGTCCTCTCAGAGTGCCATTGCTATTCGGGGCTTCTTAGTTTAAATCCGCGGGCGCTTGGGACCAACTCAGTCTCTTGGGCCAAGTTGGGCTCGTGGGCTTCTTGGGCCAGCTTATCCTTGCGATCCTCTAGGCCCGCAATCACGATTTCGGGCCTTGGGTTCCGGGACCCATCACTAGGTAAATATATAGATCCTCATTTTTTAGGACAAGTTAACAAAGGTAGATGTGCCAAATATTTCTTTAAATTTGGAAAACCTTGTCAGCACTCATCTATCCACTAAAAACCATTCATCTTTAGTCCTCTCAATACTTTGAAGAATATTAAGTATTTCTCAGCTAATTTTGCTAATAATTGGGATAGGGCTATAAGTTACCCAATCAGCCTATGGATATCTTTAATATTCAGAAGTAGCTCCATATTCATAATGACTATTATCTTATCTGTGTTGATTTCTATCCTGTGCTAAGAGACTATAAAATTCAAAAACTTATTGGAAATTACTTCAAAGACCTACTTAGTTGGGTTTAACTTCATTTGATATATTATGAATATGTTGAATTTCTCTGTCAGATCTTTAATATGGTCATTCTCAAGTATACTGTTGATAAACATGACATTAACATACATATCTATATTTCTTTCAATTTATTGCTCAAACATCTTATTCACACATCTCTGATATGTGGCGCTAGAATTTTTCAAACTGAAATGATCATTTTGCAGCAACAGGTACTTTGATATGTCATGAATGTGATCATCTTTTAATATTCAAGATTTATTAGAATTTAAAGCACCCATGAAACTTTGTAGTTGGTTTCGGAATAGCTAGTCAATCCTTTAAAGGAGAAAACTATGTTTTGGATATACTTTATTCACGTTTGTAAAATCGATACACATCCTTCATTTTCTATACTTTTTTTTACTAGGATGATATTGGATAACCAATCAGAATACTCAACCTCTCTAATAAAACTAGCGTCAACTAAATTTTTGACTTCTTTTTGAATTGTCATAAGTTTTTTCACTAAATAGTTTCGCCTTTTTTTCCTTACTAGCTTGTTTTTAGGAATGAGGCTTAACTTATGGATCATTATTTCCATTGGAATTTCTGGCATATTAGTCGGTGTCCAAGCAAAAATTTTAACATTATTTCGTAAAAATTCTATCAATATCTACTTTAAATCTTGATCCAAAGAAGACCCAATCTAGACATTTATTAGGGTCTATTTGATTCAAAAGAATTTAAAGTAGTGACACGACCAGTTAAACCTACTGAAGGAAGGCCTCATATGATCCGGTCTCCTTAAATTTCTCCAGCCCCATATTTAGTTAAGAACTTTATTTTTAAATATGAGATGGAGGCAACCGCTCAGAATATTATCAAGCATGGTTGGCCTAGTATGGCATTGTAGACCAAGCAAAAATTTGCTATAAAAAAGTTAGTCAATGGGAGGTCGTCTTGGGATATATACCCATTATAATTTCTAGGTGTATTCCCTTAATTTGGACAAATTTATTATCTAACCTATATAGAAGTCTATCTGATGGGTCCATTTGATGACATTTTAGTCCAAGTTCAATGAAGATATTAAAATAGAGAATGTTTCTTGAGCTTCTATTATCAATGAAAACTCATTTCAGTTGATCATCCCGAATTTTATTTAAAACGAGTACAATTATAATAAGTGGGTCAGAATAGAAAGTGATTATATGTGTCTTACCGTTATTATTAAAATTAATGACTTCTTTTTCTACCACTAAGTTTTGCCTCTTGGTGGAGGAAATTTCATCTGAATGATCTTGAATTGTTGTGTTGGCAAGTTTGGTGGTGAACATACTAATGACCCATGTCACTACGCAATTGGATGGTAGCTCAAGCAGCTCCTTATCATCTTTAGCTTTGTCTAGGCTAAGGTACATTTTTTGTGGATCAAAGTCTCAACTTCCTTTTGAAGTATCTAATAATCTTTGGTGTTATGCCTCAGAAATTGCTACTAGAGACTATATTATGATTGGCCTTCCCCCTTCAGATTCTTAAATAGCATAGGTCACTTTAGAAAATTTTAATTCTAAATCAGCATCAAAATGTTCATTCAAGTATTAGTGAGGGGTGTGAGATGTAATGGTTTGAACTCTTGATGAACACTTACTCGATCCTCCATTGCTTATGATAGTCTCAAGTGGTAAGCTATCACTGTTTTTTCTTTTTCACCCACGGTATGTCTCATATGTTGTTCACGATTTGTGCCTTTTGGTATTTTGGCTTCAATCTCTTTCTCCGATATGATGTAGGCTTTAGTGATCGTTTGTGCCTCTAAAAATGTCTTGAAGTTCTACTGAGCCAATGACTTGAAAAAGTCAACTTGTTGAATAATCATCATATAAGGAATTAGCTTTACCTCATTGATATACATTAATGTGCTCCTAGCCTCAGTGTTAAATCGGGTCAAAAAATACTTTAGGTTCTTTTAGAACCTAAAGGTTCAATTAGAAGCTTGTCTAATCCTAAATAGATGTTAGGGCTATTTCTTCCTTCTATTAGACTGGAGGCAATATAGGATGGAAACTTATTGGCCAATTCCTAAAATATCCCAATAGAATTCGGTCTTAACCTATATGACCAAATTTTTGCATCTTTCTTTAAAATTAAAGGAAAATAGAGGTACAACGTACTGTCCTCTAGATTTTAGAAGCTGACTAGGGTGCAGATGTATCCAAATGATTCATTGAATTAGAACTTCCATGATATGGCTCTACTATGAATATTTTAACATGTGGGGGAGCTAGTGCCTCTTTGATCTTGAAGGTGAATGGAGTATGACCTAATTGGATAGTCTAGTAAGTGAAGCTTCCTTGAAAAACTTGTAGTTCTATTTTATTAATATGCTTATCCACTTTAGCTATGTTGGTGATTTTCTTTGCGTTGAAAAATAACCTCAACTTTAAATGACTGCTAGATATACTTAGTATCTACCTTACTGGAAGGGTTCAAGGCATGCTACTCATGATCCTTCCTCTCGAATAGAATAGCGCCTAGAATGTTGAGTATATTAAGAATTCTATCACTCTAGGCTTTCCTCCTTAACCTCAAAGTTAAGACGACTTTCAGCTTGAAAAGGAATAACTAAGTTATGCATCTTAAGAGCCACTCAGTTTTTGCACCTTGAGAGTCATTGGAGTGGTTTCCCCTTAAAGGCATCTTTTTTATCTTCCAAACCTTCTCTTTAAGATTAAAGCTTACAGATAAAGGACCTCAACTTGATAGGTTTGGTCCTTAAATATGTCCCATAGAGATTTTAGTATCTTTAACATATCCTGTAGTTAGGCAGACCATGTTCTAATACTTGGAGCGGTTGGCAAGTGAGCACTTCCTTAGCTGCCTTACTCAAGAAGGATGCTATAAAAAGGGACATCCTTCGATAGTTGGGTCGATTTCCTTGCGTCATTATGTTTACCATATTGATCAGTTTTGTCAAAGATCATGAGTTATTGGATTTTTATAGGTGTAATTTTATTTAAGTAATAATAAGTGGCTTGACTACATTCCTATAAATGGTGCCAATGATGTAAATTTAGAATTTAGATTATAATTTGAATAAATTTGGATTGAATTATTAAATCTCTTATATAGATCCTGCATAATGTAACAACAAATAAGAACTCCGAAGAAATCGAAACTTGCTTCCTGATATATTTTCTAACATTCAAATTAATAAACTTTCTATAAATTTAGAATTTGGGAGAGATTCAGAAGATGTGAGAGAGATGGTGAACTTACTTCGTATTTTGTGGAATAATAAGTATGTAAGAAGGTTATATACTCTCCTTATTTTTCAAAATCTGTCTCTTTTTTAAGGAAAGTGGAGTAGTTCCTTGAAGAGAAATAATCAGCTATAATTTGAGTGGCTAGGTTAATTAAAAATTAATTAGTTTAACCACTATTGAGCATATTTTGATTGTGAATTTGATTGGAAGTAGTTAAATCCTAAAGACTAAACTAATGATGACAATCAACTGACGCTAATTAATTCAAAGATTCTTATCTAAACTAAGTGTACAATATACAAATTATTTGGTTTGATAAATCATTTGACTAAGTTAACCATTCATTTGGATTAACTGCTTAGTTTGATATTCAGATATATAATTATTCAGGCATATAATTCAATCCGCTTAATAACTATTAAGCTATTCGATCACTTGTCTAATATTAATTTATACGTACTATAGTTGGGACAAGATTGAAAGTTATATTGTTTGAGCTTAGACCTAATCAGCTGATTAATATATTATCTTTTCTAAACTTATTATTTATGGGCTTACTATGCTAATCAATCGGGGTAGCCCAATTGATGCTATACCCTCCAGGGTTCATTATGCTCTCCTGTTATTCCTTGGAAAGTAGTGCGGGGGAAAATTGGAGCCATTAAGAATTGCTCAATGAATCAAAAATATTTTAAAAGTAACACTTTTAGGCATTTTATAACGTCATTTTTTAAGATATTATTTATTACTTATAAGTACAAATGACTTTTTATGAATCATCTTGATAATACAATAAAATATTATTTGACTCTATTTTGCACCAATGAAATCAAATTTGAAATCTCTGACTAAAATAAAATGATCTAACTTTTATTAATTATTTTTTATAATAAATAATTAATAAGAATTATTAAATATTTATGAGTTTATCTTTTTCACATCTTTTGTTATATTTTTCCTTCTTCCCTTCCAATATTAATGCAATCTTATTTATAGACAAATATATCATATAAAAAATAAAAAAGGACTTTTCGTCCTAAATTATATAACAATGTTTCGACCCCGTGCAACAATAGCGGAAGCAGTAAAAAAGCTAAATATTTAATACATAAAATAAATATTTATTTTTAGATACTAACAATAATAATAAACATGCACAATATATATACTGATGAGTAATAATAAAAAGATATAATTTTTGATAACGAAGGAAAAACTCGATATCCACGGTAATCGACAAAAACCCTTCAGGCTTCAACGGCCAAGGAAGAAATGCACTATGAAAATCAACTTATAAAGCGGGTGGTAACAACGTGCTAACCTAGCCGACTTACTCCCGTCTTATGATCTCTACCAAGGAACTCGTTGGATTTATCCGCAACAACGGAATCGGTCATCTTTCGATCTTCACATTAATCTTTCCTCTTATGCCACTTGAATTGTCGAACATAATCGGGTCTCCTTCTTCAATGTACGGATGTCACCAACGAATATAGAAGAGTAGTAATATGGGATCGGGAAAGAGAATGTGTTGAGAAAACTTGTTAGAATATGAAACTCAATGAGAAATGATCGGTTTTCTCAATTGTAGGAAGATTGGAGAAATAAAAGTTGAATATTTCTCAATGAGAGGCGTGTCAAAATGCTCAATCAAAAGTTTGGGTAAAAGAAATAATGCACATATATATAGAGGGCTCGAAAAACAGCTTTAAAAAATTTTTCCGTTGCCACGGTGCTTGAGTGAGAAGGCGGCGAGCAGCAAGCGGGAATTTTCAGGATTTTGTGCTCGAGCGCGTAGCGAGCGCAAGGTTTCAAATTTTTGGGGTCGAGCGGGTAGAAAGCTCATGGAGAGCGCAGAGCTTCGAGATTTTGGGCTCGAGCGGATGGAGAGCTCACGGTAGGCGCGGTATCTATGGAAGTCAGAACAGACAGCAACGGACATGTGTTGATATAGTACTTCGACAAATCATAACTCGACATCAATACAAAATTATATATTATTACGGAATATGTCAATTATAAAAATGACCCTAATAAAAAATACATGTCTAATTGATTTAAAATGACGATCGTAAGATAAATTGGTTAAATGGTAACTAATTGTTAACATAATTGATAAAATTATCAAAATAACTTCTAAATGCCAGATAAGCACAAGATAAATCTACCAGTAGAACTTGCCATGTGTCATGTGTTCAAATGCTAATCTAAGTTGAGACTTCACAATATTTATAGAATTGAAAATATCCAACATGTGGAAGCTCAAATTTTACATAATGGCTCTGATTGGTTGAAAAATACATGGGAGACATTTTTCAGTAAAAAATCGACTTAATTAAGAAAATAATTTTTTAATAAAATATAATAAAATTATATAAAATTATAATATTTAATTATATTAATAAATTATTAAATATATATTAGATTAAGTGGAACAATAACTTGGAATAACATTTCACAATGGAGCCAATATTTACGTCGTTTGTTAACAAATTGACATTAATCTCTTGTGAAAGCATTGAGGGTTTCCTATTTTCGTTTTATCAACGAATCAGCCTTCTTCTCTGAAGGTGGCAGGAAAAAATCAGAGGATAAACCCAATATGTTCAAATCAACTTCCTCAATTTTCCAAGTTTCCTCAATCTTCCTCTGGTGACTAGCTGAGTGCTCGCCATACCTAAACACCCTCATGGAAGTTTTCCCACTATGTGCAATATTAACACCATCAACATATCTATAATCCTCGATGACTGACTCAGCGCTTGTCTCCCAAAACACGCCATCGCCATCGTCGTTCTTCACGTTCGCTTTCAGTCGAATCATCCTCGAGTCTTCAAATTGGAGCAGAAGGCCGGATCGCTGGCTAAAATATCCCCATATCGTGTGGTGGATGATCTCATATTTAGGTCCGCTTTGTGCATCGAGTGTCGACTGGCTTGGCTCGAGCTTAAGTATGAAGCAATCCTCGTTGTTTACGACCTTTTCACCTATGCACACTGCATCTATGAATAAGTTTGCTGTCGCCCTTGGATCTAAACCCTGTCAAATTTAACAGGGCAATTAGCAATACTTTGATGATAGGAATAGTCCAAAGAGATGGGAAAATAAACACGAACCAAAATACATGATAGATTTTAGCATCAGCAATCCACATTTGGGCAATGACCTGATGGTTAATGATATTATCATGCTAGATTTTAGTGGATTTTGGATCATTTTTTTAAATCCCACACTCATTAGACTTATTTTGAAGTGTTTTTGCTTTGTTTTAGGGTAATTGAGGGAAAAAAAAATGTGAGTTATTATTCAAAAAGAACCTTGAGTGACGAATTGAGAGAGAAAAGGAGAAGAGAAGCAGGAGATTTTCTAATTCTTGGGTATTTAATCATGCACCGATCATCATCATTTTTGGTATGTCGTTCTAATTGCTACTTAGAATATTTTGATCGATAATTTCATTCCATTTACTCTTTTATTATCCAATATTCAGTTTGTCTACGTTTATGGTAAATCTGATAGTGGTTTTGAAGAGTTACTTATAACTGGACTTATATCATAGTGAAGAGTTTTTCTTGTAATTTTTTTTAATTGAGATAAATTTTTACGTAAAATTTACTTATTATGAATGTTTTTTTAATTGTATAATATTGTTACTTCTTCACCAATTCAAACAAAGGGACTGTAAATTCGATCCTAATTAGAGAGTTTTTCTCAGTTCCACATCAGTGAAATTTGGCCTGTCATTTAACAGATTTCTCGCTGACTCATTTAGTAAAATTCTTTTTGAAATGGCGAGAAGAGTGGGGTAATTACCTGTAAAAACCGTCGTGAAGGTCTAGGTGGACCTATACCGAGTGACCGTTTGCTTGATGATTGCCTCCATGAGACCTTTCCATTGCTACCTGAGCAAACCTTGCAGCCGGAGACTACAAATTCTAAGTACCAAAGGTCAGGATTCTTCTGCCACAGCACAAAACCTCCAGCTTCCTCTGTGCTTTTCCCCTTGACAACCTGATCCCCTAAATGGAATGCGGTTGCACCAATTTTAGCCTGTCCGATCACACACATGCTTTTTATGCCGCTTATGGCCGATTGTCCTCCCGTGGCTGCTATGTATTGTTGTACTATGTATTTCGCAGTTGAAGCTTGCTGAGAAAATTAATAGTTTAGTGAGACACCCACATAATATTATCATGATCAGAAAAATTTGGAGCTAACAAGATCATCACACAAATAAATGTGTGCTCCTGAAAAGTGTTGGGTTTTGGTTTAATTCTTTGTGAGTTTTACGCCCATTGGAACTGTTGCTTTTTATTTTCAGAGTTGTCAAAGTTTTTCACACAAGGTTTGCAGAACGTTTCATTTGAATGAAAATCTAAGAATATGTTTTTAAAGCCTTTTGCATTTGGTTTGCTCGAGCAAAAGCTAACACTCGTGAAATGTTCCTGATTTCTGCAGGTGTGCAGAGAACAGTGCTATTTGGAGCCGTCTACTCTTGATATGCAAACAAAGGGAGCACGTGCGACCGACATTCATATGAAAGGCCTTGATGCAATTTTTAGGCAGATCTGAGAGGATTAAATACAATGGTCACCACAAGGACGAGTTAGAAGAGAGAAAATAAAAGAAGGGAAAGTTTTTGTCATTTGATTGAGGTCTGATTCAAGTTCTATCCTTCACCAAGTCCAAGCATGTAATTTTAGCCTTGATTGTATGATGTATCATCAATTTGTTGTTCGTTTTCTTGTTATATTCTCTTCTATGAGTGTTAGGCGTATTGTGATTATTATTTACCTGGTTATTGACACAGGTTATTGTGAAGAGTTTTTGAAGATGGCTATTTGTAATAAAAAAATTCATAGTGGATATTATCCGGAGGTTGTCTCGTAATTTTTTCTCGGTTAAAAAGAGTTTTCTACGATAAATATCTTGTACAGTTTGTGTGTGCTTAATTACATATTTTGATTATTGTATTTAATCATGAGAGAAGAATGTTTAATGTTTGATGGGGATTTAGATTTTATTCAGTTGTGCTGTGGTGTGCGTGTTTTAAATCCTAACAGTTAGTTCATCATTTCTTTTGGCTTTAACTTGATGCTAACATCATCTGTCTTGATAGAAACTACCAAAGTCTCTACTGGAATGAAAAATCATTCTTTATGTACATTGATAAGCAGCAGATGCTGATTACCTCTGATGATCATCGTGTGGAATGCCATAGGATGACCAAGAGGCCGCCCACTTGGAGACTTGGGATCTAGCAACTTCATCTATGAATTGAGAAAGTGCTATATGAAGGCTTTGAGATATACATGATGAATGTTATGATAATATATAAATAATTCTATAAATTGAACTCTGTTTTGAAGAAATTTCCTGATAAATTGTGAGATAAAAAGACCATTCTTATAAATTGGTACTCATATCGATCCAAACTCCAATCCTTTTATTTTAAACACACAAATAAATTGAATAAAAAATGGAATATAGAAATAAAAATACTAACAGAAATAGAAATTTAAAAAAAAAATAGGACTAACAAGAAGGAAAATGTGTAGATGGCATGTTTTATAGGGAAGATTAAAAGCAAGTGGGGTGATGAATTTCCGTATAGCGATGCTACTAGGAAGAAAGTTGAGTCCTTGCAGTACGTTATTCATTGCGTAAATTAGAAATCAAATGATGCCTAAATGCTGTTGCCAGTTTTTACCCATTTTTCATTATGTATTGTTCATATTAATCAATTTTTCATTATTTCAGATTGCCAGGTATGATGTCTTAATTTTTCATATCGCTGTCACCCCTAATGCAATGAGCCCATTGATGCAAATATCGGCCGATATGTATCTTTATGGGGCTCCCTGAGACATATATTTTCTGATATCGATCGATATTCAAAATATTAGCCAATACGACTATTATATTGACAGATATGATACTATCAGCTTATAATTTTATATTTTTTTTCATTTTGATATATCCAATACCGATATATATATTGTCTGATAATGATATG
Source organism: Nepenthes gracilis (assembly GCA_033239525.1). Classification (NCBI taxonomy): domain Eukaryota; kingdom Viridiplantae; phylum Streptophyta; class Magnoliopsida; order Caryophyllales; family Nepenthaceae; genus Nepenthes; species Nepenthes gracilis. Next base: position 4,971,279 of record BSYO01000029.1, read on the forward strand.
GTTACGATCAATACCAATGCCGACATTAATATTGTCATCCATGAATGAACCCAAAGACAGCCAAATTGAAAGTCTAGATGTGTCCAAAAGGACATTCATTTGTGAATTCTTTGAATTGTATAAAAATTCAATGAAAGCCATAGTAGTCGCCTTGATACTTACAATGGTGCTATCGCGAACGGCACAATGGAGGTTGTCTAGTTGAACCTGAAGGGGAATAACAGGAGAGCCAACATGGTAAAGAAGGAAGCAAAGCTCGTCAATCCGAGCTAAGACCAGCGGGGATGACCATTTATCCGAACTCTGAGCCTTCATCCATGTCAACATGTTTTGGCAGCGTGATGTGCTGGTTGTTCCCATTGTGTTGAACATTTCTTCTGGGATTGGTACCTCGAGAATCGTCTCGAGGGCATCTTCTTTCTCAACATTTGGACACAGTTTCCTCATTCAAAAGAATAGATAGAAAAAATGTGGAGAGATATCAATCTTTAACTTACGAGAATTCAAGGAAGAGGGGATACAGAAGTTCTTGTTTTAGATTTTTTTTTTTTTGGCTAAACTCAAAGGGGAGGAGGAAGGAGAGACAATGTCTTGTTTCTCTGTGGTTCCATTTTATCCTACCAAGGAGAGTTGAGACAGAAAATTTTGAGGGTAGGGAGTCAACTTGCGTGTGTAAAGCTCCCTGTTTATGGCTATTTTTATACTTTTGCCTGTGTGTAAAGCTCCCTGTTTATGGCTATTTTTATACTTTTGTGGGCAGGATTAATACTGTTATTTGACAGCTCCATTTGTTCGAGGAACAATTTTTCAAAGAGAAAAATATTAAATATTATCTATTTTCTCAAATTATATTTCAATATTTGCCTTGTGCAGGAAAATTTGGATCATAGATAAACCGATTCAATAAAACCAAAGGTGATTTGATGATTAATCTTAAGTGATTAATTATGCAAGAAATACTGAGAAATATAGAAGATTCACAAAGTGATTGCCTTCTCCAAACTTTTCTTATTGTATAAGGATTAAGAGAAACAATATCGCATTGTTTGAAAATATACATTATCATGGATCAATGTATTCATAATCCAAAATTTTGTATATAAGGAAAATATCAAAAAGTAGTACTTTGTATTTGAAAAATGTAGTTTCACAAACAAATGGAGCCATCAGTCACAACATTAAACCTTCCACAAAAACACCAATGTAGTTATGAACAAGGGTGGTCTTACACATGCAAATTGACTCCCTGACTTCAATTTTTTTTGTATCAACTATCCCTGCTAGGATAAAACCAAAAATAGATAGAAACAATTCCTCTTCCCTTTCAGCTTTAGTTTCCGTGTTGGCTTTTAGGTCACCCCCATGTAGATTTTAAAACTAATGAATGAATCATTTGGAGAATATGTGATGTTCACGCGTGGTATGCCCGAGTATAAAAATCAACAAGGATATTCATACAAATGTTGGTTGAAGGTTGATCGAGCAATATAGATCACTGAAGGTTTGTGCAATGGTCAACTGACGGTCAATCAAGTATTGTCCAAGTAACAAAGGTCATTGAATGTTGGTGTGATGTTTGCATTAGGGTTGGCCAAGAGTCAATCGAGAATTATCCGACCAACAAAGGATAATGAAAGGTTGTGTGACGTCCCACGTCCTCATTTACACTTAACGAGACGTCATATTACATATAAATCCATAAATATATCATTATTATAAACAAGATCTATTTGATGTTATTTCAAGTGGCTTCAATCCCGTATGATTTGAATACGGCGTTGGATTCTTTAGATATGTGACTAGGAATCAAAATCATTAACATATAATTCTGCAAAAGTACTAATAATATCCAAAATAATTTACGGAATGATAAATAATAGCCATAACCATTAGTGGAAACACAACTAAATGATCAACACCAAAAGTGTATATATATTTTTTTCTTTATTCATTACAATACGGAGTTAGTTTCTAATATTAAATTTATTCAATACATTACTATTCATTATCATCCGATCCTAATCACCTTCCGACTTCAATTCTGATCATTAGATATCAACTTGTACTTTCCATCTGAGGGGTTAAAAAATGGCAAGTAAGTGAGTAAGCAAATACTCAATGAGCCACAAATAAACAAAGACATCATATTTTTACACTTAAAATAGACATATATAGATATTAGATGAATGTGATCCATATAAAATATGCATGTACTTCCAACTTTGTATCTTTTAAGTTCTTACTTATCATCTATTTTTAAAGATTAAGGCTAATAAGCCTTACCAACTAACGTAACCGTTAATCAAGAAAATGATTGTGTTATTTCACACAATTTAAGGCCAGATTTTCTTTTATGCCCCGAGGTGGGTAGTATATTTTTAACTCAATATACGGGACCAAATAACAAAAATGCCACCAAAGGTATCCCCATTATCGAGGCACATCTTGAGTTTTTACTGTAATATCTTAAGGCATGTCAGGATATATCACCCATTGAAAATAATTTCTTAATCCAATTTCTTAATATATACTTAACACTTCATATAGAAGCTTTCACATTATTCATAATTCTTATTCCTTTATTTTCTCCATTCTAGGAGAAAATACATATTCAAATCAAACTTATAAGCTTCCACATAATTTTTCCATAATATCAAATATAAAATAAAAAAATAAATAGTAACAAACCATAAGTCGTGACGGATACCAGTGCATTGTCCATTTGGTAACTTAACGTTAAACATTTTACATGTGTTCAAAATTCAGATTTAACATAGATTATATTCAGCTAGTTCAGTTGTAGGCTCAGACATTATGTATAAAAATTGGCAAGCTTTAAAAATCAAATTCCATATTACATCCTACTTGAGCATCACATATAAAATCAGCACATATGTCATATCAATTTAATATAAAAATATAGCAATTCATTATACAACGTCAAAATCAGTAGACATATTACAGCTATACAATCAACAAAAGTTAATTTTAACATCATGGCTTAGTTTAGAAATTTAGCAATATAAATTCAGAAATAGCATATGTCCTAATGTGGTAATAATATATGAAATTAGAATCATTGACAGTAGTTTAAAATTTAGAAACAGCAAGTATAAAATTCAAAAACGTGCGACAGCAACTTAAAATGAACAAATCAGCATAGCATAACTCAGATTTACTAAAGGATACTGTATAGAAAATCAGCAAAACAAATTGAAGAAATTAGTAACGAGATACAATAGGGAAGATGAGTATTGGACCAACAATACTCCAAAGATAACGGCAAAAATTTGCAACAAAGAAAAGGAAAGCCAAAGTGCACTTGCCATATCATTCAGCTGAACCCCTTGCTGTCTTCGGTTTCCTTCTCAGCCTCCCTTCTGTTTTTCTTTTTGCTTTTCCTTCCGTTTTCTCTTCTACTCTTCATGTTTTCTTCTTTCTCTTGTGGTTTTCCTCTGCTTCTCCTTTCTTTCTCTTCTGTTTTCTCCCTTTATCTCCCACGTCTTTCTTTCTTTTTCCTCTACTCACTTCCTTAAACGTTCTTATATAGACATAGGATGGAAGTGCTAAGTCATCACTTATTTTTACACCTCCTACTTTCTTTCCTGTATTAACAGCCAGGTGGCCCAAATTTTGTTGAATTATCATCTATTTTGACCTCTAATTATGCTTCATTTTGTTACTTATTTATTGGTTAATATTAGCTGATGTGAACTACCTATATCATCTTAATTTCCTTCCATAATTTTCCAGTTAAGTTGAAGTCAAAATTGGCTACAACTCTCCTTAAAATTTCAGCTACTGCTGCTGCCAACTATTGTCCCCAAGCATTGATCAAGGACTTCAGACATTATCTCATGTCCTCGGCCCTTACTCCGCTCAGCAACCTCGGCCATTACCTGCACCTCTCCCATTATCTGCATCTCGGACATTATTTGCACAATCGGTCATTTTGCCCTAACCAGTTAAAATGGCGCAACCGATATGGTGGCTGAGGTCGTCAAAGTTTCCCAATGTGGTGGAAATGTCCGCGAATATTTTGGCAACAAGGCATTTTGGCAGCCCACATTTTTGCCCAACCGGCATTTTGGCAACCAGACATTTTGGCAGCTGGCATTTTTCCCCAACCGGCATAATGGCCCAACCAGGCAAAATGCATATCACACGGCCTTCTTTAGCCGGTCAACAGCATGTTGACCGAATTATTCCCTCCGCTTTTCTCAGCCGGTCAATAGGATGTTGACCGGATTCTTTCCTTTAGCCATTCTTAGCAGGTCAACCTTCCATTGACCGGATTCTTCTTTGCCCGACCAGCCACAAGCTTCGTGCAGATTTTTCGATGACAGAACCCGTTTGTTAAATTACGCCTAAGAAAAAAAGAAAAGAGGTAATTATGTCAATAATAACGATTCCATTGACTACGGGCCTTACAGGTTGCACGATGTTCATAGAGGTTGGGCAAGCATTAGTTGAGAGTTGTCCAAGCGACAAAGGACACTAGAGATCATGCAAGATTGGTCGAGTATCGGTCCAAGTGTTAGCTAAGCGGTGAAACTCGCACGAGGCTTATCCAAACTTCATGCAATGACCAGTTGAGCAAAAGACATTACAGAAAACAAGTGATATCTACGCCGAGGGGATTCCTGTGCATTCGTCTAACTATTTACTAGTTCTTTAAGCTTGACATTTGGGTTACTATTACTGATGCTAGAATAGCAATTCTTGTTTGCTGTTATTGCTTCTCATCTCTGCAATATTTGTTTCCTTGTAACTGATTCACGTGAATATGTTACTGATGCTGAAGCTGTTAACCGCCAGTTTTATCCTTTTGTTTCCTTTGTGGGAGCATCTATGTAACATACAATTATATATCAATATCAGCATCAGTCATAATCAGATTAGTATTGAACAATGCATATTAATATCGGATGTGTTGGAAAAAAAAATCGTAAATTGTAAATTGTTGGGGCCTTCTCCATCATATTGACAATATATTATCGTAATATCGCAATATATTATTTTTACAACATATTACGATATTATTATGGTATTAAAAAATATTGGTATTTGGGAGCCAATACTTATACGTATCAATATGAACTATCAAAAAAAATTGAGGAATTGTCATCTCTAGTAGTGCCACTGCTAAATTGACAGGCTGCCAATTTTATCATTTTGTTTCCTTTATGGGTGCATCTACATAACATATAATTATATATCAATATTAATATCAATTATAACTGAATTAGCATTGAACAATGTATATTAATATCGGATGTATTGGAAAGAAAAAAAGTTCTAAAATCATAAATTGTCATGGCCTTTTCCGATCATATTGGACAATATATCATCAAAATATCGCAATATATTACTCTTACGACAACATAATACGATATTGTCACGGTATTAAAAAATATTGATATTTGGGGCATGATACTGATATGTATCAATATGAACTATCAAAAAATTTTGAGGAATTGTCATTGCTAGTAGTGCCACTGTTGAATTGACTGATCGATATTTAAAATATCGCTGAGATTCGCAATGCATCACCAACCTGATAACATATTATAATATTGTCATGGCATTAGGGAGTCGATACTATATGTATCAATATAAATGATCAAACATTGGAAGAATTAACATTTTCGGCTGTGCCATTGTTGAAGTAATGGGGAACACTGGTGTCACACATTTATCATCATCTACTCTCTAATATTTGTTTCCTAGGGAACACATTCATTTCGCTAATGCCTATTCGATGTCACTTTATATTCCAGCCCCAGGATTATAGCAGTTGTTCTAATTATAGAAGAGAAAGTAGCTGATTGACATGGAGCAGTGTTTTCTGCTTAGGTTTCTCTGCTAGAGAAATTGAACTGCGTGCCGTGATAACCAGAGAATAATGTTGATCAGAAATTCATTCACAGTTCTGGGTAAATTGCCAGTGTGTCAACCCCTTGGTTGGCTAAGTGGTTCGCTGGCATCTGCAATAAATAAAGGGTAGCTTAGTGCATAAATTTCCCGCAATGCTTGGGGTGAGGTCTGGGGAAGTATCTAACCACTTTTGACCTATTCTATATTTTTGGGATTCACATGGTACTCCGGAATTTGAATCCTCTAATGCTATGAGCCACCATTATGTTCTGATTGTACACAATGAACAATAAACAACAATATGAAACGAAGTACACAAATTATATAAGCAATTTTATGTAGAAACTATTTTATATTAAAAGAAAACTGCAGAACCCAACCTCCAAACACTATCTCCAATATAATGAGATCCAATTACAAGTAACCCTCTTCGAGATAATCCCTTCACAACTACAATACAGTGAAAAACTAGTTAGTATTAACCCTAACACCCTCACAGTCAAACAAGATCAGGTACAATGAGAAAGAAAATGATCAACTGGTAACATGTCTTACAATACAAATTAAAACAAAATATTAGGAAAGAGATGAAACTTGAATCAAATCTCAAACAGACGCACAAAACTTTCCATCCTTTTCTTCCCTCTCTTTTCTGCGATTCCACTTGTGTGAAAAATGACTCAGATAAACCCTAAAAATCAGGGGTGCATACACCACTCTCTAGTGTATGTGTGTCATTCATATGCGCATTAGGTGCAGCCATTTTGTCCATACACATATATGCTGTAGCAAAGATGTGGTAATTCCTGCTACAAAGGGGATATGATCAAGAAAGGGGTTCAAGAACTGAAGAAAGAATGAAGAAATAGAGAAAGAAAAGGCAAAAGAAAGAGAAAGAGTCAGCTACTGACTTGTCTCCAACAAAGCATTCATATATTCACTACAGAGTTCAGATCAAAAACTACTTTACAATCTGTTTCTACCTCACCCACATATTAGTTACATCCACTAACCATGTAGCTTATGCAATACACTAATTCAACTATCATTATAACTGCTTTTGGTTCCTAACATTGTTTCAGTTACAACAGCCTCAAGTCTGTTACTGCAGATTAACTAATCCTAGTACCTAACAAGTTACTTTTTGATGTATGCATTTGTTGATGTGTTTCTTGAGCTACTGGTCAACTAAACATCAATCTAATCTGCTGATCAGCTGATCTATTGCTTGGCCAAGATCATTACTTGTTGTACTGCTGAACATCAATTCCTTAATTACTCTGTATTATGTATTTTCCTACCTGTTACTGTTTTGATCTATCTGAACACCACTCTGCCCGTGATCCATACTTGTCTAAGCTGTATCACTTCTTCTCTTCTTGCCTTGTCATCATCAAGTCTACATTTTTATATAACAAACACCTTCCCTTTCATAACATTCTTGTCCTCAAGAATGAAAGGAAGGGAATCATTTGCTCATAAAAGAAGAGTCTTCCCATGTGACCTTAGAAATGTCCATATTGGTCCACTAAATGAGCCATTGCTGAACTTGAAAGGAACCTCTATCAACCATTTTAGTAGCCAAAATTTACAGTGGCTCAATTAAAAACAATTGGTGATCTATGAGCAGAAGAAGAATAGGAAATGGTTGATGCTGGCTTCCAATACACTTTTTGATTAATGAAACATGGAAAATTGGATGAAGCTTACATTGTAAAGGTAATGTCAAACTATATGCAACCTTGCTAATCTTGGCTTCAACTGGAAAAGGATCATAGCACTTAGAAGCCAGTTTCAGTGACTTCCTGAGAGCCATAGAAGTTTGCTTATAGGGTTGCAACTTTAGATACACCATATCTTCTACTTCAAATAATTGATCAGACTTGTGCTTGCCAGTAAGTGATTTCATACAATTTTGTGACATATGCAACTGCTCTTTAATGAAGCGGTTCAAGGAAGTTCTATCTTATAGGTATGTTTGGATCGAGGCAATAGGAGTGTCACTAGGATAATCCATAGATAAATGAGGTAAAAATGGACATAGGTAGGAACGTGTTAGGTAGAATTGTACCATACTTTAGCTGGAGGTAGGGAAGATAATAACCAATTATGTGGTTTGGCTTGTGATGCATCTTAGATATCCTTTCAAGATTTGTTTAACCCTTTCGGATTGACCATCCATTTAAGAGTAATAGGTTGTTGATAGGTAATTTTTTGTTCCTAATATTTTAAAAATGGATTGCCAAAAAGTATTTATGAATATTTTTATCTCTACCAAAAATTATGGTAAGAAGATATGCACCAGAGTCACTAAAATTAGGGGATATTTTGAGGTAAGTGTGCATATGTGGTAAATTTATCTATGACTACAAAGGTGGTTTCCTTTCCTTTTGAATCAGGATGGTGTCCAATAAGATCCATGGCAATAACAACCCAAGCTTGAGATGGTATGAATAAAGGTTGAAGGAAGGTAAGGATATTGCGCTCTGTCAAACTTGTTTTGTTGGTATATATCACAATTATGTATAAATTGAATCACCTATTGATGCAAGTTTGGCCAATAAAATAATTGATGCATCCTTTTGTAAGTTGCCACAGTAGCCAAATGACTTCCTATTGAGAATCATGAAGTGCTGATATAAGCTTGGTACTTAAATCATTGGCAGCTCCAATTTATACACTGTTATGGTACTTCAAAATACCACATTTGAACTGAAATGGTTGCCTGCTGCTTGGATCAATCAACTGGAGAAGTTTAACTGAAGTTACCAAATTGTCATGTAGATAATTGTCTTCCACTTTTTGCAGCCATTGTGGGATGACACCTGTAGAGCTACTCAATTATGCTAATTCAAACTACCTCGACAAGGTATCAACAACAATATTCTGCGCTTCTCTCTTGAATTGTATGGTATATTGCAATCCCAAAAGTTTTGCAAGACTTTTGTGCTACTTAAGTGAATATTTGTTTCAATAGATGTTCAGGGCTCTCTTGATTAGTTCTAATAATGAAATGCTGATGTTGTAAGAAATGTCTCCATTTGGTAACATCAAACAATATAGCTAGTAGTTTCCTCTCATAGGCAGGCCTTCCTTAATTTATTAGACCAAAGGGCTCGCTAGTAAAAGCAATATGTTTGCCTTTCCATTGTAATATAGTTCTGATTTGCTATTGAAAAATGCCATTCATGAATAATTGAAAAATGACTTGAGTATTAGTTAAACCAAATGACATAACTATAAATTCATAGTGGCTATAATGTGTATGAAAGGTTGTCTTGTGAATGTCCAAAAAATACATTCTAATCTGATGGTAGGTAGATCTCAAAAAAAAAAATGCACTATGTAGTTCATCAAACAAATCTTCAATAATTGGAATATGAAATTTGTTATTGACTGTTATATTATTAAGATGTTTATAATCAACACAAAAGAGCCAAGAATCATCCTTCTTTTTCACTAATATCATTGGAGATAAAAAGGGGCTTATGTTTGGTTGATTGACAGAAGTTTTCAGCATTTCTTTTACTTGGTTTTCTATTTCATCTTTTTGAACATGGTTGTTTTTGTAAGGCCTTAGATTAACTAATTGTGTAATGTGTACTACGGGAAAATCCACTTGGAATGCCAAATACATCATTGAACAAATTGAGAATGTTTTGAATATTTGAATGATGTAATACCTGAGAATTGGTTATGCTGAGTGAAAAGAGTTGAGCAAAGAAACCTTGACTTGATTGGACCCATCTCTGTAGTGTTATACCCGAAATATTTACCTTGGAAGCAATCCAAGTCGTGTCATGGAGCTCATTTTCTTGCCTTGATATTTTAAGGATATGTTATGTGTGGTGAAGTCAAACAAGATAGGACTATACTGGCTCAACCATTCCACTCCCAATACCATGTAATATCATTTTAATTGTAGGTAATGAAATTCAACTCGGAAAAAATGCCCTTGCATTGGCCAAGGAAAGCAATGACACTGGGAATCATTGATCATTCTGTTGACATTTACAACTATTAAATTGAGTGGAATGGTCGCTATGGTTTGGGACTTGGTGGTTGCCACAACTTTAGGATCCAAGAAGCTATGTGTACTTCTATTGTCAACCAAAATATAAAGAGGTTGATTATGAATATGGCCTTTGATCTTGGGTGAACAGAAAGAGCATGAACTGAAATTTTTAAAATTTCATCATTAATCATGGGTTGCAGGTCTTCTTTCTCCTCAATATATTTATCTGAATCAGTGATGATAGCATTGTATTGTCTACTTGTGCACTTGTGTTCAAGAAAAAACTTTCCATTGCATCTATAGCATAACCTTAAGGCACGTTTTTGGTCTAATGATATCTGATGACGCACAGGAACATCTGTCTTGACAAAATTAGTTTTGGCAGAACCAACATGGTTTTCAGTAGGGGTAAAATTTCTGAGAGACGATTTGAATGATGGTTGAGTTTTCTTATGCATGGCTTCAATAGCTTGTTCTTGCAGGGAGGGTAGTTAGAAGACATGAGGTTAGGAATATTGGTTTAACACTTTTGATCATGTAACTAAATTCATCTTTAAGGCCACTAAGAAAGCTGGACACAAAAATATGGATCAGATATGCAGTGATTTTGTTGTAACATCAAAACTCTCAACTTTTTAAATTTGTCTTGGTGAAGTTCCAATGAAGAAATTTGTTGCAACTTATTGAATTCTCCTATAATGGAATTTGGATAGGAGGAGAAGTAGATATTACTTGCTGCAGTGAATTGGACAATGGTTGACTCATAGATGTAGCAACAGGCTTGGTGAGCATCAATTACTTGATTTCAGCCATTAAAGCGGCTATTTTGTGATCCATTATGCTAATTCTTTCTTCCTTGACCTATTGCTGCTTTAGCGCTTGCCCATTTTATTCTTCTTGAAGAGTCAATTGAAATTGATTGCGTTGGTCATTCACATGGCAACAGAATGTGTTGATTTACGATGGAAAGATAACCGAATCTGATACCAATTTGTAGCAAAGAAATAGTTCTCGCTACAATGTGGATTGATCAACAAAGGGCTTTGAGAGCTGAAGAAGGAAACCAGAATGAGAGAAGGAGAAGGCAAAAGAAATAGAAAGTGGACTACTGATTGATTTCCAAAGAAGCTTTCAGACATTCACTGTAGTTTACAGATCAAAAACTACTTTACAATCTGTTTCAACCTCACCAGTGTACTAGTTACAATCAGTTAAATCATGTAACTTACATAATAAACTAATTCAATTATCACTACAACTACTTTGACCCCTGATATTGTTTTAATTACAACAAACTCAAGTCTATTAATACGATGGCTACAACCTTGAGTCTAGTAATATACCTTAAGTCTATTAATACATGGGCAAGCCTACATATGCCTATGCTGTATAAAATGGGCCCATAGGATGATGCCTAAAGGAGGCCGATTGAGATGAAAAAATCTAAATCCAATGAGAAGGATACAGTGGCTTGAGAAAGCCGAGTGATAGTAGATGGACCTAGATAGACACCGGTCATAGAAAACTATCTAGCTTGTAGTCAACCTCGCACAATTGCCTTTCAATTGCTTTTATATAACCTCTATCACGACGATCCCACGTCTCCTATTACACAAGAATGTGGGAATGGATCCAATGGATAGTAGCCGACCCACAACGTTTGTTGAAGGAAAAGCATCCATAGAAGAAACCACCTCTTGGTGTCACTATAAAAATCAACCCCACTCCAACTAGTGGAGGGGAGAGTTTTCTACAAGATTTCAAGGAAATTTTAATTTATAAAAAAAAAAAAAACACTTCCAAGAATTAGGGAATAGATTTTATTGAACATTGTCCTGAAACCATCATACTCATACTCTCACCCTATATAGAATTTTCCCTATATTATTTTTTCCAACAGAAATTGTTAAGCTGAGAAAATTAATTGAAGCGTTAGAGGATAGTTCAGAGAGTAAGTTTGTCCTTCTTGCAAAGTTTTTATTTTGTTTGTGATGTTTAGGATCCGAGTATAAAGTTCAAAAGCCTTATCGATGTCTTTTTTATCAGATTCCAAGTATATTATTGCCATTGCCTATGGGTGCAAGTTGAGCAAACTAGTTCATCTCATACTTACAAAGATCTATAGATCATTCTCTATGGTGGACACTTGAGCACAAGGCTTTTCTGGTTAGCATCTTAGGGATGTTCTGCCACTTGAAGCCCTTACCATCAACGGTAGCCAATTAAGTACCCACTCTCAGGCAGCACCAGACATTGGGGTAATGACAACTCAATGACAGGACATGTCAAGAGTGCTGAAGTCTGTTTAGGATCGACTCAAGGATCGATTTAATGATGTAGAGGCCTCCTTACCTCAGATGTTGACCTTGAAGAGAAGGTCCAAGAATAAGAAAAACTCCTCAAAGAAAACACAGACTCAGCCTAGATCGCCAATTGTCCACGAGGCACATTACATTCTGTCTCCTCAAGCCTAGAAGGCTGCTTGAACTTTGAAAATATAGAAGAAACACCTGAAGAAATGGAATCCCTAATGTGCGAGGGATTTCAAGCAATGTTTTGAGAGGAGGGATCCAATAGTAACATCCTGCGCACTCTCTTGGTCCGACAGATGCTAGGGGTGTCAGCCAACAATTTAGAGTTCAGGACATTCATCAATGCAAAGAAAATAGCTTCCATTGATAAAGTGGATGAAAAAACAAAGAATAGAAAGGTAAATTTTTTGAAAGGGCCTGGCTAATAAATTGTATCGTAACCCTTTCATCATGAAAATAAGGAAGCATTCACTCTCCAAAATTCAAAATACAAATTCTAGAGCATTATGATAGGAGCATCAATCAAATGGATCATCTTGACCAATTGTGCACCTTCGCAGGCTTTTAAAATCTAGAGGATGCCCCCTTATATATTTGTTTTCCTTCAATCTTATAAGGAGATGCTAAAATTTAGTTCTACAAGATATAACCAAATTTTACCTAGACATTTCGAGAATTGGCAAAGCAATTCTTGTCTCACATTACCTTCTGTTGGAGGGAAGAAAAACAATCCTGATATCTAGTCAGGATCAAAGAGGCTCCAAATAAAAGCCTAAAACACTTTCTAAACTACTTCAATACTGAAGTTAGGAGCATGTCAAAGCTCACTAACGATATGAATTTAAATGCTTTTATAGTGATGATATAGCTCAGTGGTTTTTTCAAGTTGCTGGTACAATAAGACCTCAAAATATTCTTTGAAGCAAAAGCATTCACTTGGGCTTACATTGCCCGTAGCAAAGCCAATGAGACTAGAGTGCACAGAATATGGATCTCAATCAGGATAGATGGGAGGAGGAAAAAAAGAGGACAAGTAATGGCTAACTTGCTCAAGATTTCACAAAACAAAGAAAAATTAGGCAAGATGTGCATAGAACATTCAAACCGTTTCATCTCACACGGTGACGAATGCTCGGGCAAATGTTCTAATGCAAATCTAAAATGAGAAATTCTTAAAGTGGCTAAAATTGATCAAGAACCCAAAAGAATGTGACTAATCTAAGTAATTTCGAGGGTTGCTCTAATACAGAAATGGTTCCTCATGAAGTTCCTTCACAATGGAGCCAAATGAAAGGAAGATAATGATGACATAGAGCCACCTAAACAACCTCCAATTTGGATGATGGTAGGAGTCATTAATATAGAATCCACTAGATCAATAGAGGCTACTACACATGGATGACCAGACGAAATTTCTACTAGCAAGATGTAAAAGATAGGGCTTGAGAATGAGAACATTAGTTTTAGCAACCAAAATGGCAGTCATGTAATTTCTTTCCATTTTGATCCCTTATTATATCTACACATGTTTCGAATGAAAATAATAATTATCAGCTAAAATGAATTTTTATTGATAATAGAAGTTCTAAAAATATTCAATACTTTGATACATTTTTATAATTAAGACTAAAAAGATAACAAATGGATCCATCTAATGGACCATTATACAGGTTAGATAACAAGCCGGTCCAAGTAAAAGGAATTATACACTTTAAAGTTGCAATAGGAACATATCTAATAACGGCTTCCCATCATCTAACTTTTTAGTAATAGATCTACCTTTACTGTATAATGCTATTCTGGTCTAATTATGTTTAGCCGCTCTTGTAGTGGCAATAGTCAATCCCTCATTTCAAAATGAAGTTTTTTTAACAAAATATAGGATTTGAGAAGCTAAAATGGACCATGTTACTTGTTAAAACTGCTAATTTACACAGTTTAATGGCTTGAGACCCCCGTAACTGATTAAAGAATTTGTTTTAGATGAAGCTTTCCTAGACCAAGGTTAACCTGGTGAAGCACTATTTAATGTTTTACTTGACCCAAAAAATCTAGAAGAGTTTCTTCAAATTGGACCATCTCTAGACTACAATATGAGGTGATAATTGATTGACTTCCCATGAAACGACTCATATATCTTCACTTAGACATAGATAGACATGCCTGGGATACCGATAGAGATGATAACTCACAAATTTAGTCTCTTACCTAGGCATAAACTAGTCTACCCAAAAAGACAAAATTGTCCTGTGGACAAATCAGTGGCCATATGAGAAGAAGTTAGAAAACTAACAAATGTCGGATTTAATAGGGAAGTCCAATATTTGAATTAGCTATCTAATGTCATACTAGTAAATAAAAGTAATGAAATGTGGCAAGTGTGTATAAATTTCACCAATATGAATAAAAGCGTGCCATAAGGATAGCTTTTCACTTTCTAGAATTGACCAGCTTATAGATTCAATCTCAGGCCACAAGATGTTAAGTTTTATAGATGCGTACTTAAGTTATAGCAACTCAGAATGGATCTGATGGATGAGAAGATGATCTCTAATGAACACTGATCATTGTATTTTTATCTCCACTAATTTGTTATTATTTTCTAGTAATTTTTATTTAAATTATATATTTTTGTTATATAGGTTCTATGCATGAGGAATAATTTTTGAGATAAAAGCAATTAAATTGACCAAATAAAACTTTTATTTTGTCAACCCGCTTAATCGATTGAAGAAACACAGTAAAGAAAAAGAAAGCCAAATTTTTGAAAAAAATTAAAATGATGAAAGATCAAAATATATAATTAAAAGAGGAGCATAGAAGCTCCTGGAGATTTAGGTCCCGTTTAGATTATTTTTAAAATTAATGTAATTTAGTTGTGTTACGTCCAGGGTCCCTGATTGTTGTACGGATTATGGAGCCTTCCAATTTTTCGTTGCGGGTCGATCTGGATCGGGTCCGGTCTCCGTCGCTGATAACCAAGAACTTGCACAACACGAACCACAAATAAAAGGTCAGAGGACAATGGGGGGCTATCCTCCGTTGACACTCCGACGCTCAAGTCAGATATCTTCCGCAATAAACGGAGAAATACATGTTTAAAGGCAAACGTGATGAGAATGCAAAGATGCAGCGATGAGGGGAGTGTGAGAGGGATGTATTATGAGGCTTGAACTCCATGAATGCACCCGACAGAGGGGCAGCTTACCTATACGCTTGTGGAGGGCGGCTAGGAGGTCACCCGGCAGAGAAGCGGCTTATATGTGCGCCCGACAAATGGGCGGCTTATAGATGCGCCCGCGGAGGGCCGCTTGGAGGTACGCCCTGGCAGAGGGACGGCTTATAGGTGCGCCCATAGAGGGTGGCTTATAGGTGCGCCTGTGGATGGCGGCTTGGAGGTGCGCCCGATAGAGGGGCGGCTTATAGGTGCGCCCACAGAGGGCGGCTTATAGGTGCGCCCATGAAGGGCGGCTTATAGGTACGCCCGGTAGATAAGAGGCTTATAGTTGCGCCCGCGAAGGGCGGCTTCGGGTGCGCCTGGAAAAGGGACAACTTATAGGTGCGACCGGCAGATGGGCGGCTTATAGTTGCGCCTGCGGATGGCGACTTATAGGTGCGCCCGCAAAGGGCGACTTATAGGTGCGTCCGGCAAAGGGGCGACTTAGAAAAGAAGGACTAAGTTGTACTGGTGAACAAACATTTTAGTTACCTGAGTAGATGATTAACTCTTGGACGGCAAGCTCCTGACTCCGAGACGGAAGGATTGTGACTCCAAGACGAAAGGCTAAAGGCAACCTGGTTAGCGAAGGGCCAAGGGCCTCTGAATGGCAGAGGATTGATGGCCTCCAAACGGAAGGAGGGCTGAGGGCCTCCTGGTAGCGGAAGGTCGATGGCCTCCGTGCCTCCTGGAAGGAGGACTGAGGGCCTCCGAATAAGAAGAGGGCTGAGAGCCTCCTAGCGGAGGATGGCCGAGGGCCTCCAGACTAGATGAGGGCTGAGGGCCTCCTGGCAAGCGGAAGGCTTCTGGGACTGGCGAAGGGATGAGAGCCTCCGGACGGAATGAGGGTTGAGAGCCCCCTTGCGGAAGAGGGCCGAGGGCCTCCGGACAGAATGGGGATTGAGAGCCCCCTGACGGCAGAGGGCCGAGAGCCTCCGAATTGGAGGAGGGATGAGGGCCTCCTGGCAGGCGGATGGCTAAGGGCCTCCTAACTAATAGAAGGCTGATGGCCTCTGGTTGGGATGAGGGCTAAGGACCTCCTGGCAGCAGAGGTCTAACGGCCTCCAAACAAGAGGACTAAAAGTCTCAAGAACTGGAGGTGGCGAAGGAGTCCCGGATGGACGGAGAGTAGAGGGGCCTCTTGGATGAAAAGAGAGCTAAGGGTCTCCTGGCCGCCAGTTTGCTCTCATTGGAGATCGGCTAACAACGGCTATGCCATTCTCCGAGCCATATGGAGCCTTATGGAGCTTTTTTGAACTTCTCCAACTTGTCCTTCAATGCATGAGAATGCTTACTTTTATAGTGGGATTTGCAAATGTATTGTTTCTCAAAAAGCAATGTGGGACTTTTATTTTGAAAGAAGTATGTTGGATTGTGGGCTTATTGCGAGGCATGGCCCATGGTTATTGGACCCATCACTAGCCCCCATGCCAGTGGATCGAATTTTCGACCTCCAGCATGTTTATGATTGGACGAGACTGGCCATGTCCCCTCAAGTTTGACCTGGATTCATTGACAGAAAAGTTTGACTCTGGAGAGTGGATGGAACCAGATTGATAGTTGACGAGCTTGGTTGACCGCATCACTTGATTCGGAAAGCGGAACAAAGTCGAAAATATGGTTGTTTGATTTTGTTGACTGGTGAAGTGCTCAAATCCGGAGAGCAATTTAGAGTTGAAAAGCTTCGTTGACCGGCGAAGTATCGAATTCGAAGAGCAGTTCGGAGTCGAAAAGCATTATTGACTAGCGAAGTGCTCAAATCCGGAGAGCGGTTCAGAGTCAAAAATATTTGTTGACTGGATCCACTGACCGGCAAAGTGCTCGAATCCGGAGAGCAATTCGGAGCAGAAAATCTTTGTTAACTGGATCCATTGACCAGCAAAGTGCTTGAATCCAGAGAGTAGTTCGGAGTCAAAAAGCATTGTTGGCCTGGGAAGTGCTCAAATCCGGAGAGCAATTCTGAGCCAGAAATCCTTGTTGATCGAAAAAGTTGACTGGCGAAATGCTCAAATCCGGAGAGCAATTTAGAGCCGAAAATCCTTATTGACCAGATTCATTGTGAGCTTTTCAAGTCTCATGGAAGACCTAGGAGCTCGCAAAGGGAAGATCTCAGGCTTGAGATCAGATCTCCTCATCGTAAGGACGCGCTTCGAGTGGTCGGGAGGTGACTTGGCTTAAGATAGCTGATCGTTCGAGCTGTAGTAATAGGATGCATCTTGCGCTCCTTGGAAGGGCTCTTGCCATTGGCAAATCAGCCAATAGAATTAGGAGTGAGGAGCCCCCAGGAAACTCAATTGGTGAAACTGAGGATCCTTTAACTCTCGAATCAAGCAAATGGGTTGATATCGTGACCACGGCCAAGCCTGGGGTCCCGATCTCTATGACTTCCTATCTTATCAGCCCGATGATCTCGGTATTTGAGAGTATCCGAGCGACAGGGCCCACTCTCGAAAAAATGATCGATCCAGTTCCAAGGAACCAGGCCAAAGGGGCCAAACTGGGCAGCAAAGCTTCCCTCAAAACTTAAGCTTCGCTTTTGTCCTTCACTCTTCAACTAAATAAAGCGTCTTGGATCCATACAGAACGCAAAAGCTCTCCGGCACTCCATCTCTCATTCAGCTAGCCTATAGTAGTTTTCCGGACTGAGGAGCTCTCCGATATTCCAGTCAAATTGAGGAGCATTTCAGCATTCCAATCAGATTGAGGAGCATTTCAGCTCTACAAGCGGTCACCTTCATTGCCGGATCTTCTCCGGCCTGCCGGAGCTCCTCTTTGCCTGATCATCTCGGGCCCACAGCCCCCACCGCCGGATCTTCTCCGGCCTTCCAGAACTCCTCATCGCTGGATCTTCTCTGGCCTGCCGAAACTCTTTGCCGCCAGATCTTCTCAGACTTGTCGAAGCTCTCGACGCCAGATCTTCTCTGACCTGCCATAACTCTTCGCCGCCAGATCTTCTCCGGCTTGGCCTTCACAACGCAGCATTGCTCTGGTCAGTAGGCCGATCCCACTGCAACCTCTTGCATGGCAGCAAACCACGTAAAAGTTATGGCAAAACATGCAATGGGGGCTCAATGTTCTCAACCCACCACCCATTGCACCGCCGAAAAAATCATCTAGCCAAGCGTTGGTCCGGGTCACTTGAGGCAGTATCAGCCGACAGTGGGACCGAACCACTGCCAACAGGTTACCGAGGCAGTAACAGCACACTACCCAACCAATTCATGGTAAAGGACCAAATCCTACGGAGCATGGGGGCCATAGGCCAAGGTGCCTGCCAAAGCGCCCCAACAACCCTCCGAAGTGGTGCACACTAGCCGTTCACTCGATACGGTGAGCCGATTACAAAAGCACCACTCACGCACCGACGACGATTTCACGCCGAATCCAGGTAAGTTTTGCATATTCCATACTACTTGCTCGAATCATATTTCTGTTAATAGGATAGAAATTTTATCTGCTCATACGAGTTATTACATAACACTACATAAAATCATGCGACCTAGACTGTCCCTAAGTCGGGCGGATTTTCACCCATTCGTAATTAAATCCTGGTCATCCAGGCGGCCCATGAGCGGTCGTAACTAAAACCCGATCATCCAGGCGGCCCGTAAGCGGTCGAATTAAATCTTGGTCATCCAAGTGGCCCATAAGCGGTCGAATTAAACCCTGGTCATCCAAGCGGCCCGTAAGCAGTCGAATTAAACCTCGGTCCTGTCACCGAGCGGCCCATGTGTGGTCGAACTCAAAACCTTATGGGACTTTTCAGCATGCGTGCGGCAACCTCCTCCTGAAGGAAAGAGCACCATCAATCAATGACAGTCAGTGGACTAGGACCAGACACATGAAAGCTATGACGTGCTCAAGAAGGAACGAGCATTGACGGTACATGTAAGTGATGGCCTAGGCTAGCAAAAGCCCAGTAACGATAGCTTCTAAGCTTAGCTAGCAACCTCATCTTCTCAGCGCCACGACCTCCTCTTGGCAGGGGCGAGCGCAACCAACCAGACATGTTCATCCAAGGCCAGAAGGCTTAGATGACAACCACGTCTCCTCAGAGCCACAACTTCCCTTCACGGGAATGATCAGGATCAGCCGCAAATTAACACCAACAGCCTTGACACTCCACTAGAAAACATAGCGGCGTCCTCGAAGAGGGAGTCACAGAGATTGGGATCCCAGGCTTGGCCATGGTCACGATATTGACCCATTTGCTCGATCTGATAGTCAAAGGATCCCCAATTTCACCAATTGAGCTTCCTGGAGGCTTCTCCCTCCTAGTCCCATTGGCTAACTCGCCAACGGCAAGAGCCCTTCCAATGAGCGCAAGGTGCATCCTATTGATATAGCTTGAACGATCAGCTATCTTAAGCCGAGTCACCTCCCGACCTCTCGAAGTGCATCCTTACAGTGAGGAGATCTGATCTCTAGCCTAAGATCTTCTCTCTGCGCGCTCCTAGGTCTTGCTTGAGACTCGAAAGGCTCACAATGGATCTAATCAACAAAGATTTCCAACTCTAAACTACTCTGCGGATTTCATCATTTCGCTGGTTAACTTTTTCGATCAACAAAGATTTTCGGCCCAGAACTGCTCTCCGGATTCGAGCACTTCGCCGGTCAACTTTTCCAATCAACAAGGATTTTCGGCCCAGAACTGCTCTCCGAATTCGAGCACTTCCTCGGTCAATGTTTCCGGTCAATAAGGATTTTCGGCTTGGAACAGCTCTCCGGATTCGAGTACTTCACTGGTCAACGAATCCGATCAACGAGGATTTTCCACTTTAAACTGCTCTCCGGATTCAAGCACTTCGCCAGTCAACTTTTCCGATCAATAAGGATTTTCTCGGAAGCGCTCTCGGTTTGAGCACTTTGCCGATCAACAACACTTTTCGACTCCGAACTGCTTTCCGGATTTGAGCACTTTGCGATCAAGCCGAGGTCGAGGTCAACAAAGTTTTACTCTCCGAATGCTCTTGGTTCGAGCACTTTCTTTGGTCAATCGATCCGGTCGACAAAGATTTTGACTCTAAGCGCTCTTTAGATTTAACCACTTTGATCGTCAACAATGCTTTCGACTCAAACCGCTTCTTGGACCCGATCACTTCGCCGGTCAACGAAGCTTTTCAGCTATAAATTGCTCTACGGATTTGAGCACTTCATTGGTCAACAAAATTAGACAACTATATTTTTGGCTCTGTTCCGCTCTCTGGATCAAGTGATGCGGTCAACCAAGCTCGTCAACCATCAATCTGGTTCCATCCACTCTCCAGAGTCAAACTCTTCTGTCAATGAATCCAGGTCAAACTTGAGGGGACAACATGGCCAATCTCGTCCCATCATGAACATGCTGGAGGTCAAAAATTCGGTCCACCGGCATGGGGGACTAGTGATGGGTCCAATGACCATGGGCCAATGGACCAAGCCCCGTAGTAAGCACACAATCAAACATACTTCATTTAATATAAAAGTCCCACATTACTTTTGAAGAAATGATGCATCTGTAACTCTGACTATAAAAGCAAACACCCTCAAACATTAAGGGACAAGTTGGAGCAGCTCGAAGAAGCTCCATAATGCTTCATATGGCTTGGAGAATGGCATAGCCGTTGCTAGCCGATCTCTAATGAGAGAAAACTGTCGACCAAGAGACCCTCAACTCTCCTCTCATCCAGGAGGCCCCTTAGCTCTCCGCCCATCCGAGGCCCCTGGCCACCTCTAGTTCTTGAGGTTTTTAGTCCTCTCGTTTGGAGGCCGTTGGACTTTTGCCGCCAGGAGGCTCTCAGCCCTCATCCCGTCCAGAGGCCATCAGCCTTCTGTCAGTTAGGAGGCCCTCTGCCCTCCACTTGCCAGGAGGATCTCATCCCTCCTCTTGCTAGGAGGATCTCATCCCTCCTCTAGTCCGGAGGCCCTCCGTCCTCCGCCGCTAGGAGGCTCTTAGTCCTCCTCCTTTCCGGAGACCCTCAGCCCTCCATCCAGGAGGCGCGGAGCTCTCCTCCTTCCAGGAGGCACGAAAGCTATCGGCCCTCCACCACCAGGAGGCCCTCAGCCCTCCTCTAGTCTAGAAGCTCTCCGCCCTCCGCTGCTAGGAGGCTGTTAACCCCTCCTCCTGTCCGGAGGCCCTCAATCCTCCATCCAAGAGGCGCGAACTCTCCTCCTTCCAAGAGGCACGAAGGCTATCAGCCCGAGGCCCTGAGCCCTCCTCCCATCCGGAGGCCATCCGTCGTCCGGAGGTCCTCAGCCGTCTGCCAGTTAGGAGGCTTTTAGCCCTTCGTCTTGGAGTCACGATCCCTCTATCCCGGAGTCAGGAGCTAACTGTCTAAGAGTTAACCCTCTACTCAGATAACTAGAAGGTTTACTCACTAGTACAACTTAGTCCTTCTCCTCAAAGTCACCCATATGCCAGGCACACCTATAAGTCACCCCTCTGCCGAGCACACTCCAAGCCACCCTCTGCTAGCACACCTATAAGTCGCCCTTCGTGGGCACAACTATAAGCAGCCCCTCTGTCGGGCGCACCTATAAGCCGTCCCTCTGCCGGGAGTACTCCAAGCTACCCTCTGCAGGCGCAACTATAAGCCACCCCTCTGTTGGGCGCACTCAAAGCCGCCCTCTACAGGCGCACTTTAAGCTGCCATCTGCAAGCACACCTATAAGCCGCCCTCTACGGGCGCAACTATAAGCCGCCCCTCTGCCGAGCGCACCTATAAGTCGCCCCTCTGCCGGGCGCACTCCAAGCCGTCCTCTATGGGTGCACCTATAAGCGGCCTCCTGTCGGGCGCACCTCCAAGCCGGCCTCCACAGGCGCACCTCTAAGCCGCCCTTCATGGGCGCACCTCCAAGCGGACCTCCATGGGCGCACCTACAAGCCACCCCTCTGCTAGGGCGCACCTCTAAGCCGCCTTCCGTGGGCGCACCTATAAGCCACCCCTCTACCGGGCACACCTCCAAGCCGCCCTCCGTGAGCGTACAGGTAAGCCGCCCCTCTGCCGGGCACATTTATGGTGCTCAAGCCTCCAAATACGTTCCTCTCACACTCCCCACATCGTTGCATCTTTGCATTCTCATCACGTTTACCTTTAAACATGTACTCCTCCGTTTATTGCGGAAGATATCTGACTTGAGCATCAGAGTGTCAACGGGGGATAGCCCCCCGTTATCCTTTGACCTCTTGTTTATTGTAGTGGTATGTAGGGTCCAGACTCGGTGAACGGAGCTAGATCCAAACGATCAAGTTGACCCGAATCTGTTCGAAGTCCGGATCCAGGTACGCATCATTGGCGCTGTCTTCCATTTAGGATTAAAGCCCTAAATCCAATGACTTAGGGCCAACACATCATTGGAAGACGTCTTCCATCTGGTTAATCGAAAAGGCATCACTTTGTAGCAGTAGGTGCCCTAATCCGTCATGAACGATGTGTGCTCCTCGTCTTTTGGACTCATCCGGATCTAGTTGTAACCCGAACAGGTATCCATAAAGCTTAGCAACTCATGTCTGGCTGTCGGGTCAACCAGCAGGTCGATCCTGGGCAAGGAAAAGCTGTCCTTTGGGCAAGATTTGTTAACCTCGGTGAAATCAACATACATCCGCCATTTTTCATTGCTTTTCTTCACCAGGATGACGTTAGAGAGCCAATCCGGGTAGTGGACTTTTCTAATAAATCCTGCGTCCAGCAGTTTGTTCACCTCCTCCCGGATGGCGATCAACTTTTCTACGAAATAGTTCCTCTACTTTTGCCTGATGGGCTTCTGGCCAGGATCAAACTCCAACTTGTGCACCATCAACTCAACCGGAATCCTTGTTGGAGTCCAAGCAAAAATATCAGCGTTCCGTTGCAGGAACGCGATCAATTCATCAAGCCCCAACTCTGACTTTTGCTCGGGAGTGAATTTCGGCTACTTCGGAAGTAATTTGCTGGAGTGAATCTAAATCGGCTTGATGAGAGACGAAATGCCAGAGTGAATCTGAGCGAAACAGAGAGCTGGGTTCGGGCATTTGTGAGAGAACAAGGATGCTGGGGCTGGGCATTCGTGAGAGGACTATAATGCCGGAATGCTAAAGTGCTCCTTCTGGAGTGAGCAATGACTGGAAGTGAAAACAATCGCTAGAATGCCTTTTTGGGCACCAGAGTGGATTTCAACCGACTAGATGGCTGATTACCGGTTTGGATTCGTGATTAGTCAAATCGGGATGACAAGCTGGGATGTTTCTGGCGCCTATTTGGATGTTTGATTATCCAAACTGGCAAAATACACTTTAAATGTCAGAGTGACTTAATCTGGCCGGAGTGTTCTCAAGTAGACTAGATGTGAGTTTCGGCGGTTCGTATCTGGCGCACCGGAGTGACTTGGACCGGCTGTGTGAGAGAGGAAGTGTAGAGCCAGAGTGGATTCTACCGCCAGAGAATATCTGGGTAGGCTGAATTGCTACCAAAGTGGCGTTTGAACGCCGGACTGGATCCTGGGCTAGTTTTTTGCAACGAGAAGAAATCCAGTGGAGTGGGGCGCCAGAGATTCTTTGGCGGAGTTGTTCTTGACCGGGCTGAGTAGATGGCGAGAGTGATTACGAGCGGTCGGTGAGAAAGAGAAAATCGAGTAGAATCTGGCGGCACGCGAAAACAAAGAATCTGCGACCCGATTGGTTGTTTCCGCACTGGCTAGATGCGATTGGCAACTCACTTGGATGCCAAATGGGTGCTTACAGCGCTGGACAGCTATTTGGCCATGTGACTTTGTGCTCAGTGAAAATCAATGAGAATGCCTTTTGTGTGCTAGATTGGGCTATGACCGAAGTGAAAATAATTGATGGAATGCCTTTTTGGCCGGAGTGGATTTCAATCGGCTGAATGCCTAATTAGCAAAACAACAAAATTGATGCTGGAGTGAGCTACTTGTGGCTCAGTTTGCAGTTGTGAGGGGAAATGTCGATCGGCAATTTACGAGAGATTTTCGGAGTGCTTCGTGCTCCTAGAGAAAATCCATGTTGAAATCCAGAGTCGATTGATGTCCGAAGTTGGCAACCTTCAGGAGAGGATGGGCACTCCTAGGAGCCGGAGTGATTTTTGCGAGCAGAGTGAAAATCATTGGAATGACTTTCACTGGCCAGAGTGGGCTATGACCGGCCTAGAAGATAATTGCCAGAATGCCCTTTTGGGTGCCGGATTAGAACCTGGGCCGGTTTTCTGTACAATAGAAAATCGGATTGGTCTCTGGCAATAGAGCATATCTGGGTCGGCTGAACTACTACCGGAGTAAACCTTGACCGGACTGTTGAGAAATCAAGCGCCGGAGTGACATGAGGTAGGAGTGGATTTGGGACGCCGTAGTAAATCTGCTGCCGGAGTAGAATCTGAATCGGCCGAATGTGAGATAGGGATCTAGAGTGGACTGGCCCACTGAGTGAGAGACAGAAATACAGGGTGCAACGCTTCTGGACGGAGTAGTTCTGGACCGGTTGATTGAGAGGGGAAGTGCCGGAGTCAATTTAACCGATAGAGAGAGAAGTGGAGAGCCAGAGTAATTTGAGTGCTAGAGTGGCCCAAGCTGGCCGGAGTGGATCTGGCTTTTACGCGCCGAAGTAAAAATGAGCTGACTGTATATGTGAGGAAGTGCCGGAGTGGATTTTGCCGCCAGAGAATATCTGGGTAGGCTGAATTGCTGCTAAAGTAAATATTGGCCGGCTGAGATAATGCGCTGCTGCTGGAGTGAACTTTGTGCATGGTTTGAGGAATCAGAGAGAGGGCTATAAAGATGATGAACACCTGTGAAGTTGTACGGGCGATGTCGCCAGTCACGGTGACGGGATCGGTGGCAACAACAACTTACGCGAGTGTCGTCAGTGCCTTCTTCTCTCTTGATTTGGAGATTTTCTTCCGACGATAGCGGCGGGTGGTTCCTGGCGCTCATGATCTCCTCTCTCCATTCACATCTCGGCATGAAATCGGAGGGGAAATGGGAAGAAGGCATCATCGGCTTCAGATCTAGGCTACGCCTCCTCCGGCGACGGTGATCGCTGCCGCTATTAGCCTTGTCGCCTTCTTCCTCCTCTCTCCCCTCTCTCCTCTTTCTTTTCTGCTGCAGCGCCGCTTGATCTAATTTTATTTTCTATTTTTTTTTTTATGCTGGAGGTAGCTGGTTTGACTATCAGACTGGCTATGGGCCAAATCTAGTCTTTATCTATCCTTTTTTTTTTATGTTGGAGGTAGCTGGTATGGGCCAAATCCAGGCTTTTTTTTTTTATGTTGGAGGTAGCCGGTTTGACTTTGTCAAACCGGCTATGGGCCAAATCTAGGCTTTTTTTTATGTCGAAGGCAGCCGGTTTGACAAAGTTCAACCGGCTATGGGCCAAATCCAGGCTTTTTTTTTTTATAGTGGCATGTTGGAGACCGGTGATGAAAGAGAAGCTCCTAGCATGGCCACTTTAGACTGAAACCCCCAGTATGGCCAATTCTGACAAGTCCTATGGGGTTCTTTGGCCAGGCTTATTGTTCCAGTGAAATTGTTCACGATTAAAGATTTAGACAGTAAATTGTTCTCTGATAGTGTATGAACCTCTTTATCATTAAAAAGGTTGCTGGCCACCTTAGGTGTAGCAATGATGTTGGCCCTTAGCTTTCTGTCTCAAATAAAATTGTTTACATTTGGCTTGTATGTTTTCTAGGCTAGGTGCTTTCTTCATTTCTTCTATTCACACCGTTCTGTACTTCGCCCTTTCTTTCCACAATGAGAGAGAAAATACCGGTTGACTTACAACCGGTGGTTTGAGAGAGAAATGTCGATTGTAATTTGAATGAAATGACCGATTGGAATAAAATGACCAGTTGGTGCAAAGTAACCGGTTGACAAAATGATCGGCATGTTAGACGCAAAGAGCCTGGAATGGATGTATTGTACATTCAAGTATCGATCTCTTTTATGAAGAGCGTCTGCCGGTCTCATTTGTAGCTATTTGTGAGATAGCCAGAAGTGGTTTCTTTGACAAGAGTGCTCACATCAGTTTTGTTTTTGTACTTTTTGGTAGTAAAGTTGGCCTTTTGGCCGATTCCCACAGACGGCGCCAATGTTATGTACCAAGAATTCGGATTTTCCTACGGATTGGGGGCCTCAAATTGAATCTTCATGCTGGTCGATCTAATGTGAATCCGGTCTCCACAATCTCAAACCCGAATCCTGCACAATACAACTGAAAACGAGAGGTCAAAGAACGGCGAAAATTGCTCCCACCGTAAATCCTTCGACGCTCAAGTCAGATGTCTTTCTAATAATATAAAAAGATGCATGGATGATACGTATGTGGTGAATTGAGTATGGATGTGTCCTATTGATAGATGGCTTAGAAGTGCACCTGCTGATAATGTCTTAAATCTAATCCCTATTAAGGGCTACGAAAGTTAGGTTTCCTGGAAGAGAGCAAGAGTCCTCTTGAAAGATGTTCATCCTTTCGAGAGGGATGAGTAGCATTTTCAGGTCCTATCTTGAGGCCGAAGTGGGTCGTTCATTTTCTCCCTTTTCTTCTCTGCTTCCTCTCCTTCTCTCCTTTTTTCCCTCTTTCTTTTTTCTTTCCGGCGCTCCCCCCTTTTTCCCTGTTGGGATGAGGTCCTTATATAGTTTGAAGATCTTATCCATAATCAACCGCCGAAGTGGCTGAGTCTTATCCATAGTTAATCGCCGGTGATAACCGCCGATGGATTGGATAAAGCGATTGAACTTTTTTCTTGGGTCAGGTTTACCAAACCCATCATTTATTAATACGTTTTAATATTATAATTAATATTTATTTATATATCAATTTAATAATTAATATAATTAATGATCCATTATTAATATTTATTAAAATATAATTTATTTATTATTAAATTAATTCAATAATTTAAGTCAAAATATTGGGATATTATAATTATCTTCCCTTAAAGAATTTCGTCCTCGAAATACAAAGCTCATTCCTCAACAAATATTTTCAATATCTTAATTATTTTTCATAAATCTTTCTACACAATATAAGATTTAGCTTGAAAATATCGTCAATATAGTGTTAAACAAATTCGTAATCCTTATAATTCTGGAAGAGTGGATGAAACTTTCCAACACAAGCCTTAACATCTTCCTATCCAATAATACTATCAAATATAGCAGTCGTGGGATTCAAAATAACCCCTGCACTCTAGAGGAAGTGTCGAAGTAGATTATGGTCACTCTCTCCAAACCTTCTGTCACCTTTTCTTCGTTTGTCCTTAAATTGTAAAATAAAATCATGCAAAAGAAACTTGAATTGCAAAATTGTAGGCTGCTTCACTTGCGTGATAATACCACCCCTCTCATATCTACCATCATCAGTAGTAGCTTCATCAAGAGTAAAAAAGTAGTAAATTGTTAAAGTAAAAATATTCATAAAAGCAATGGCAAGAGTTTTTCCTAGGCCTTCGGCTAAAAATACCAGATCGCTAGATAATTCTCATAAATTCACAAATCCACAAGAATAAGAGTTTTCACTGACTCCACATCAATGAGAATAAAATTTTTGGCAAATAACAACGAAACTTTGGGCTTGAGTAAACGAAGATGGAAGGCGGCTTGGACATCTGATTGGGTGTGACGCATTACTGGTGAGGTTCGAGTAGGTTGGGGTAAGCTGGCTGAGGTTGAAGACGTGAACTGTGAGGGAGTTGGAACAACAAAGAAAACATAGTGAAATGTTGCAGACGGCAGGGTCTTCAAACTAGTTTAGCACCTTCGGTGTCTTCTTCGGATTCGGACGCGGAAGCCTGTGGAGGGAGGGGTAGGGTTTGCATCGGCGTTTAAGAACTCGTTCAACTTACATCCACTATGTCCTCCACCAAATTTGTCATACCAATGGCTCCCGGTAATATGGGTGGCAAGGTTTGTGTGTCCGGTGGCGACCTGAATATGAGGTGTATGGTCAGACGGTCGATTTGATTTTGGATTTGAGAGGTTTCTGGAATTGTGCTATGATAGAGGCAGAGCTGGTGATGTGGTCGGCCTATGATTGTACGGACGCAATGAAAGAAGCAATTTTCGATGGTAATAATCGGTTGACACGGCGGTAATATTTTTAAAAATGTCTGATGATGCACATAACATAACTCTTTTTGGGGAGCCATCAAAATCCATTCATACTATTAGTTAAATTTAAACCTAAGTTTTACCATTCTAGTGTATAGTCTCATTTGGCTACTAAGGAAGGAGATGCCTAGTGCCACCAAGTATCTAATGCCATTAGGATGAAGATGCATAATCGAAATACGAAGAATATCAATTATTTTCACAAATTTAAAAGATTGCATTTCTTAGGGCCGAATGTCGTGTTTTGGTAAGCTGGATCATTCCCCCAAAAAGGTGAGTGATATTCAATCAAACGATGTGTCGAGCGGAAAGATAACAAGTACAACTTATGAACCCAAGGATCATTAAATGAGTCACCATCCCATCCCTTTGGTTTTATGAGGATATCACACCGTCACAATAAAAAAGAATCGTCCAAATCTAACGAGAATTTTATATTCAACTCGTCATCCAGTTAGATTGGATAATTAATTACTACTCTGAATGATTATGTGGATATGCATTAGTTTGAAGAGAAAGTGATTAAATCGACTGTCCAAAATATCCAACATTATGTGCAAAAAGGAAATATTCCAATGTTTAATTCATTTATATGTACAAATTACATTTTGAGATGAGAGTATTGAACCAATTGTCATGATCCCAGACCCAAAAGCAAGTAAAAATGATAGTCGGCCAAAAATTAAAATTTACAAAATACATCACCAACCAAAAAACATCTAAATATGATATTCAAATTTGGGTCGATAAAATATCAAATAGCACCATCAATAATAATGATAACGTCAACCATCATAAGATCACTCAAAACTGCCATTTGGATGCTAAAACTGGTCACAACCTTATGACAGGTCACGTTTTAAATCCCGACTTTTATCTTAACCATAATAACTATCTTTTCATTAATAATTTAACCATTCGGACGTGAAAACGTGTTGGTTCTACAATTGACCCAAGATATACAACAAAGCAATAATCACATGAGTCGAATAATATTGCCAGACCATCGGTGCCATCGACATCAACCCAAATAGAAGGTGGCGTCGGACCATATTTAGGAAAAATGCCCGTCAATGCTGAAAATAACACATAACAATAATATGCGGAAGCTATAAATTTAATGAATCAATCGAATGAATCAAGGATTTTCAACATCATCAAGCGATATTATATTATCAATCTACTGTCCTAGACATCAGATTTCATAATTATATACCATAATCCAAACACATACGAAAACTGTCTAAGGTTATCATAGCATACAAATTGATACCGGACACCATAATACAACACCTTAGTCTTGTAAACATTATCCGGAAGCCAAAACACATTACAAACCATGGCCTAAAATTGAATTTAAACTAAATTACAGCTATTAAATACATTAAATATTATCCAAAAAATATAAACCAATAGAAATCATTCATAGGAATAAAAAACTAAAGCTCCATTGTTATCACTCCTGCTTATCTGATAAATATTCGTGTATGTCATCTGAAAAATTAGAAAAATAATAAATGAGTGAACCAAATACTCAAAAATGTATATTATATATCAATGAATATACATACTTTATACAAAAAATATAACGGAAGGAATGAAAATCATAATCGGATGTAAGGACATTAATTTGTACAGGGAAACTTACATAATTTATTTTCTGATTTTTCATCTTATTCTTTCTTGATCTTAATCATTAAAACATACTTAATTTTTTATTTTTTTTAGGGATTACGGTCAGTAGGCCTTACTAGTTAAATGAGTAGACAATCGAAGATAGAGTTGTATATATTTCTACACAACCAAAGGCCATACGCTCCTATTCAATATTTAGAGGTGGGCCAATTACATATAATCATATAAATTGGGCCAAACGTCGCTTCTTAATTTCGCAGTTATGTAAGGTCGAAAATCGATATACCACTATAATATATTAAAGTATGCCTAAATATATTATGTAACGTCCCCGGAGCATCCGCACTGACGATATTATCCGCTTTGGACCGTCCCCTGCCGCCTAGGCCGTCACAGGGCGCCTCACGGTTTTGTTCTCCAGACCTCACGGGCCCCCAAAACGCTGTCGCCAATGGAAGAGGTATCCACACCCTTTATCGTGGCGTGCTTGCTCACCTCTCCATCCGATATGGGACTCTACATATTACCCACTGAATAATCCTTGGTCCAATTTTTTATTCTTATGAAAGCTCTACATTTTCTATTAGTTCTTCTTAATTTTCTCACACGTGAAGAAAATATTCATAATTCATAATATATTATAGAGTTTTCTATCATAATTTCACGAATTCATGTTTATATTTATACAAAAACTTAGTTATGTTAAAATTAAAAGTACAAAATGTTGTATTTTGAATTAAATGCAAGAAATTCAGCAATTAATAGGATTTCAGCATGCACATTAAAGTTCCTGCTCATGCAGATCAAATTACATGTATTTTCAGTTCATATAAGATATCTACATGATAGTTCAAAGCATGTGTGAGCTGCTGTACGAAATTGGAGCATGAATGTTGCAAACTTCAGCAAAATGATAGTAAAATAGGGGCTAAAAATCAGCTTGTGAAATTTTTAAATTATATATTTTGTATGTAAGGCAAATTTTCGTTGAATATCCCAATCATACAAGCTGAGTTTACGAGTTTAGAATATACAATAATAATATACACGAAATTCTGCACATGCAAAGTCATTAGGACAGGAATTTTAGAGGGAAATCTAGAAAATATCAACTAATGGTGCAAGAAATCAATATTCTCAGCAGATTTTTAGCTTAATTGACCCACAGGCAGGGCTAAGTTCATCAAATTTCTGAACATACATGATGACATCTCAGGAATTTTAAACATACAGAACCAATAGTCTAGGATTTTGGCACATGCATGATGATAGAACACAAAATTTTAACTTTTCACACACTATACTTTAGCATGAGTTCTCAAGAAATTTCTTCATAAATTATAAAAAAATCGATATGCATGCATAGTATACATGACTTAGCTTTGAAAACATGGCTGGACGAGTATTAGAATGAAAATACTCTAAAGAAAAGCAAATAATAACAACAAGAGAAGAATAGGCTTAGAGTGTACTTGTTTAACTTGGATTTACTGAAATCCAAAATTGAATCACTTCAATTCAAGTTTCTTGGCTTTCTCCCTCTTCCTCTCTTCTCATCAGCTCTCTCTCTCTTCCTGTTGTCCTAAAAATCATAGCCAAAATAACAGAAATAAGTGCGAGGGTCCCTTTTATAATCGAGTGGTGCTCAAGTGTCACTCAAGCGCGATTCAGGCACCTTAATTCTGAACAAGTGGATCGGGCATATATCGAGCGGCCATACTCTGCCAACGGCCACTCGAGCAGCTCTTGGGTAAGTTGCGAGTATTCTTAGTTTGGTGCTCAAGTGTGGGTTGGGCTCCCTCGAGCGCCAATCCACTTGACCCACATCCAGTCCAAATTAACTTTTGATCTAATTTTTCATATTTTTAACATCAAGTTGTAATTTTATTAGTTTAACTAACAAAAATTATAATAATTCAAATATTCTAGCCTTACAAACCTTCTCTAAAATCCATACTGAAAAATGGCAATCAAAATAACACAAATCACACTACTGGCTTAATATAAACCAAATGCCAAAACTTAAATATCAAAATAATTCAAAACATGCCCCTAACAAAATACAGCACACAAACATCAATATATTCATTATTTCAAACAAAATATATTTAACACAAATATAACCCAACTATAAAATCAATAATCACAAAATATAAACAAAATCTCTTTCAACATTTTCGTTTGAGTTTCTTACAAGATATTCATAGCCATCTAATTTGAAAGAAGTCAGAAATAATAAAATTATAAGTCGAATACTTAATAAATATTAATGTATAATTATATTACAAAACCACTATATCTATAAATTAGAGCAAAGGATTCTAAATGAATAAAACATGTACAAAATCCCAAGCCAAAAATCTAAACATGTCAATGTAACAAACCAATAAATGTCCAAATATGATTATGTAGAAAAACGTATAATCCAAAAGCAAATAAAAACAATCCAGACGTATGAGATCAACAAAAATTTAATATTTCAAATTTAAGTGATAGTCGAAACCTACAAGTGTCAAATCAAAAGTCTCTAATATCAAATCAGATGTAGGTAAATATATCAAAAATAAAAAACATACAAAAATTGAAAAACTAAACACTAAAAAACTGATTTTGAGTAAGGATTTTTTTTTGGGTAAGTGACTTATGAAAAAATATTAAACATACTCTAGATAACCTTAAACCAAATTGTTACTATTTAGAAAAAGTCACCTTCTTTTACTACACATGACTAATAAATGTAATTATCAAATTTGTCTAAACATATTACAACAATCAAATATATTAGTTTTGTCCAATTTTTTATAATGATTTTTAATAAAACATTAAACCGGATAGACTCTATAATAAATATTTTAAATTTTTTTCTTTAATATAAAGGTACAAAATTTTTGCTCTAAAAAATTATAAATACAAAATTTTTCACCGTGTAGAAAAGTATAAATATTGAAATGAATACAAAATATAGCCCGACTTGAAGTATATGTTTGGAATACTGATGGGTACACCAAAAATGGGTTGGCTCCACAAAAGTCAAAGTCCCAAGACGACGGTCAACACTCTAACGACCCAACTGGAAAACGGGCCCAAGAGCTGAAAAAGCCCGGTGTGTGGCGGCGTTGACGATCAAAGGCGACTCTCAAACAGACGGTCAACTCAAACGTTGACCGTCTGCCTTGTGCGCATTGGGCCCAAAGAGGCTTACTACAGTAATGGGCCTGGCATACTCAGGCCCATAGCCCATCAGGCGGTTAATAGCTAACGTCCTTCACAAGGGCGGCCAACACGCACGCTGCCGGTCAACTCGAACGTTGACCGTCCGCGTTTTGCACAATGGGCCCCAAGAAGCCTCTCTACAAGATTCGCCCGACGTTTAAGCCTGAATCCTCAAAAGGCCAACAACGATTCACCAAGGATATTCCACGATCTCAACTCAGACCCAAAAGGACATTGACAAGACTGGCGCCCTTTAAAGAAGGAAAGCACCAGATCTTCCCAATTCTTTGACAACCAAGGCACTCCAACGGTAATATGTTGAGGAAGAAAAAAACCAACTTAAAAAGTTGTTGGCCACCTCACAAGAAAACAATCACGCCCACCTTAGCAACTGGCATTTGCTCCAGAAGGCAAGCCAGCCAAGGTGGACAGAGGGGATCACGCCTTCCAAATGAGAAAGATCACCCTCCCAGCCATTAAATAAACCCTAGAATCATCATTCTAGAAGGGACTCTGATCTATGCTTTCATTGACACTTTCGGTGACAGAACACTTAAGAGGCTCTCAATCACGGTTTCTAAAAGTCAATTGAGTGCTCTGAGAAATCTGTCTTCACTGCCACCTTCATCCTCCTAAAAACCCTAAGGCAACAAGCGAGCCCTCACGGCCGTTTACTGCCTTCTCACCTCCCGGATCCAAGAAGACCTCACGTCTCTCTTACATCTAGGTCAAACACTCTCTCTTTTTTCACTCTCTCAGTTTCAGTTTCTTTCTGTCGAAGACTGTTTTACTAACTTGAGCATCGGAGTGTTTTCGGTGGGATAACTTTCTGCCGAACACGCTGACCTCTTATTCTGTTTAGTGGTGTGCAGGATCCAACTCAGGGAACGGAGCCGGAGCCAAGACAGGGGAATCATCCGAATTTGTTCGACATTCGGATCCAGAGACGCATCATTGGCGCCGTCTGTGGGAAGTGCTTACAAAAGCCTATCACTAAAATCCGCACAAACTCTCTCTCTATCACCTTCTGATTCTGCAATGGTGAACACGAGAGCCCAAGCTAGCGACCCCGCTAGAGATATTGCTAACCAATACGGCCGAGGACCCGCGGCTGGCGGTCTTGGTCAACGGCTATTGGCGGAGTTCCACACCTTACTTTTCGGCAATCGGGTGGAGCAGATGCAGGCCAACAATCCCCTGCTCCAGCTACTTTATGCGCAGAACGAGCAACGACAACAAGTGGCTCCACCATCAGCCATTCCTGCTCCTGCCACCAAAAGAGGTGGCCAAAGAAAGAAGAAGCCGGCCAAGAGGCCCGGGAAGACTGGAGACAATCTGGCTCCAACATCCTCCCACGTTCCTGGCCAAAACAGGCCTATGGAATGCTCCGAGAGTACATCTCCGCCAGAGAGCCCAGAAAGGAGAAATCCCCACATTTCTCGGCGTAAGACAACCACGCAGTGATCCAGAGCGAGCCTCCAAGATCGCCCGATCACTGAGGCGGCGAGGCCGACCGATCACGAACCCGCCAGAATAAGACGGAGTTGAGGGATTACCTCAACTCCAAACGGCCAAAGAAACGCCGCTCGCACCGACCAGGGTGGACAAGATCTGAACCCGTGTTCCAAGAGGAGGCTGCGCCATCGACCCTAGACCGATCTCCTTTCACCTGCAGAGGTCCCGAGCCAGCCCACTACCGCTGAAATTCAAAATGCCGTCCCTTGACTTATACGATGGGGGCAAGATCCGGTTGACCACCTCGGATCACTTCCGCACCCATCTCGAGTCTACAAGGGCTAGAAGACTCCGTGATGTCTGCCGCTTCGCCACATCAAGGAGACGCTCGAATCTGGTTCCACCACCTCCCTTCAGGTACTATCAGCAGCTTCCGTGAGCTCATGGACCTCTTCCTAGCTCAGTACGCTTCGAACCGACGGGAAGAGAAACAGCCATGGCATCTCTCCCACATAAAGTAGAAACCGGGAGAGAACCCACGGCACTTCCTGGATCACTTCGTGGCGGAGGCCAGAAGGATCCCCAGGATCACAGAAGAGATGAAGCTGGGCAGTTTCATCTCTACGCTTACTTTCGGTGACTTTTTTAAGTACCTTGCCCACAAGAATCCTCAAACCTTCCACGAGGCGGAATCCATCACCAGGGCCTACGCTGCAGCAGAAGAGGCCAACGAGGCAAAAGTCCGGAGCGGGCGGATCAGCCTCGGCCATTCCCTGGTGAAGGGAAGAGAAAGTACAGCGGCGGAGAACACTTCCGCCAGAAGCAGCGCCGGATTGGGCCCCCAGAACGCAAAGATTATAGACCCACCAGTTTCACACCTTTAACAGATACGCACGCCAATGTCCTCATGCAGATCCGTGGAGAAAAATTCCCGAAGTGGCCCAAACCGCTGAAGAAGGACTCTGGAAACTAGTCGAAGTACTGTGACTTCCATCGCTCCGCTGGCCATTCGACTGAGGACTGCAAGACGCTGCAAAGGGAGATCGAAGACCTGATTCGCAGAGGACACCTCACGAAGTTTGTTAGAGGCCCTGGACAGAACTCAGGAGCGGCTGATGAAAAGGGGCAGGAGCAAACTCCACCCCGGAATAGGATTGCGGCAGGGGTGGTTAACATGTCACCACCCGACTGGCCGAGAACCCGGCGGACAGCAAGGAGTAGCAGACTGGGAGGAAGAAGCAGCGCACAGTAGATAATATTATTAGCTTCAGTGGTAGTGACTCAAATCATGTAATGTCCCCCCATGCTAACCCCCTTGTTATATCAGCACTCGTTTCAGATGGCACTTCAGACTGTCAGCTGAAACGAGTCTTTATCGATAATGGAAGTTCTAAATATTTGCTTTACTTGGATGCATTTTTTAAGTTAGGCCTAAAAAAGAACCAACTAAAATCGGCCGAAGACCCGTTATAGGGCCTTAACAATGAACCAGTGCCCGTCCAAGGGACTATTCAGTTAGAAGTTACCTTAGGAATGTATCCAAAGATGGCAAGTCGCACGCTTACCTTCCTGGTGGTCGACCTACCCTCAATATACAACGCTATACTGGGCAGACCTTGCCTGGTGGCGTTCGGGGCAGTTACCTCGATCCCACACCTCGAAATAAAGTTCCCAACACCCTACGGTGTTGGAGAGGTGCTAGGCGACTAAATAACCAGGCGGACATACTACATGTCCCAGATTGTCCCAAGCGATAGCACTAGCACGGTGGGAGACCTTGATCATCGAGACGAGACCACCCTGCAGCAAGCGCAGTCTGGTGAAGCCACAGATCTGGTCCCACTAAATCTGCAGGAACCGAAAAAGTGTGTGCAGATTGGCGACTCACTTACTGGCACACTGCGCACCGAACTGATTGCGTTCCTGATACGGAACGCCGACATATTTGCATGGACTCCCGCTGACATGTCCGAAATTTTGGCTGAGGTGATGGTCCACAAGTTGGGCCTCGATCCTGGCTGAAGTCGGTCAGGCAGAAGAAGAAAAACCATTCCACAGAGAAGCTAATCGCCATCCGAGAGGAGGTAAAAAAGCTACTGGACGCTGGGTTTATTAGAGAAGTCCAGTACCCGGATTGGCTCTCAAGCGTCATCCCTGAGTTAAAAAAGCAAAGAAAATGGCGAATGTGCATCGATTTTACCGACGTTAACAAGGCCTCGCCCAAAGACAGCTTTTCCCCGCCCGGATCGACTTCTTGGTTGACTCCACTATGGGGACATGAGCCGCGGCTTCATGGACGCCTATTCGGATTACAACTAGATTCGAATGAGTCTGGAAGACGAGGATCATACCTCATTCATGACAGACCAGGGCACCTACTGCTACAAAGTGATACCCTTTGGACTAAAAAACGCTGGAGCAACTTACCAATGACTGGTCAACAAGATGTTCGAAAAGCAAATTGGTCGCAACATGGAGGTCTACGTCGACGACATCCTCGTCAAGAGCAGGGTCACCGGCGACCACATACGTGACCTGAAAGAATCCTTTGAAGTGCTCCGCCAGGACCAAATAAAGCTAAATCCAGCCAAGTGCATCTTCGGGGTAGCCTCTGGGAAGTTCTTGGGTTTCATCGTCTCCCAACGAGGGATCGAGACAAACCCAGAAAAGATTAAGGCCCTCGCTGACATGGCTCCCCCACGAAACGTCAAAGACGTCCAGCGATTGACTGTGCGGCTAGCTGCTTTGTCCCGTTTCCTTGCAAAGTTCGGTGACAAGTACCAACCCTTCTTTAAAGCTCGGAGAGGGACGAAATCCAACGGATTTCGGTGGACAGCTGACTGTCAGTCCACCTTCAATGAATTGAAGAAATATCTGGCCAGCCCGCCACTACTAGCGTCACCCAAAGACGGGGAGGAGTTGTACCTTTATTTGGCAGTGTCAGAAGTGTCCCTCAGCTCCGTCCTCGTGCGCTAAGAGTCTGATATCCAGCAGCCGGTCTACTATGTAAACAAAACATTGACCGGCCCAGAAACGCGTTATCCACGCGCTGAAAAAATGGACCTAGCACTTATCTTCGCAACGCGAAAATTGAGGCCATACTTTCAGGTTCATCGCATAGTGGTCCTTACTGACCAGTCGTTGAAAGGCATATTCTAGAAACCAGACGTTTCAGGACGGCTGGTAAGTGGGCGATCGAATTGTGAGAGTTCGACATCAAATTCAGGCCCAGACCTGCCATAAAAGCGCAGGCTCTAGCTGATTTCATTGTTGAGACCGCGACCCCAATTCACGAGGAGCGGCCCGCAAAATGCAGTAATGTTCCGATCGATGTCCTGAATGGACACTCCACGTGGACGGATCGGCCCACGGATGCGGCAATGAGTAGGGTGGTCCTTACGACCCCTGATGGATTCGGGATCAAGTATTCCCAAAAGCTTGACTTCCCGGTGACCAACAACGTCGCCGAGTATGAAGCCCTGCTAGCCGGCCTACGATTAGCGAAGGAGTGCTCTACCAAGAGGTTAGCGGTTTACAGCGACTCCAAACTAATCGTTAACCAGGTCAATGAGGGCTTCGAGGTAAACAACCCTTCCTTAGCCAGGTACCTGGCAAAGGCAATGGAGGCCATCTAGGGCTTCGAATAACTGACCCTAGTTCATGTTCCTCGGCAAAATTGGAATGCGTCACTGGTTGGCTAGAGCGAGCCGCCTAAACTCTAATGATTCGGCGGACATGCAGAGACCAATTCTCCCAAAAGATAGAGAAACAAGGCAATGCATTTTAGACGGAAAACTGGATGACGCCTATACCTTAGATACTTGGCGACGATCACTCCCAGGACGCCGAAAAGACAGCGAATTAAAAGACATCTAGGCGCACACTCAGTAGTCGATGGGCGGTCTTATCACCGCGGATACTAACACACCGTACCTTGCCTATCTCCCGAGGAGGCCGACTCGCTATTGGGCGAAGTTCACCTCGGGATCTGTAGATCACACGTAGGCGGGAAAAACCTGGCCTTCAAGATCATGTGACAGGGCTATTATTGACCCTCGATGAAGAAGGACGCGCTGGAGTTTGTGAAGAAATGTGAAATTTTCCGGCTTCACGATAACCTTCACCACCACCGGCCTCACGACGTCCTTTGCGAGGCCCGTGGCGTTCGCCTGACAATGGGGTTTGATATTCTCGGCCCATTTTTCAACACCACGGGGCAGCGAAAGTTCATCATCACGGGCATCGACTACTTCACCAAGTGGGTCGAAGCAGTCCCGCTGGCAAAAATCACAGAGCACAATGCACTGAAATTCCTTCGCCAAAGCATTGTCTGCAGGTTCGGCGTCCCAGAAGTCATAGTGACCGACAACGGGACTCAATTTTTAGAAAAATGCTTTACCAAGTATTGCACCATCCTTGGGATCAAGCTGGTCCACACTTCGGTGGCATACCCCCAAGCCAACGGGCAGGTGGAGGTCACGAACCGTACGCTACTCCACAGATTGAAGACTAAGTTGGAGGACGCCGGGGGCTCCTGGGCTGATGAGCTCTCATCCGTCCTCTGGTTGATCGTACAACCCCAAAAGAACCAACACGCGAGACACCCTTCAATCTCTGCTACGGGACTGAGGCAGTGATCCCGGTCGAAATCGGGCTTCCAAGTCTCAGGGTGGAGTCCTTCGACCCACAGACCAACTCCCAAAAAATCAGGGAATACCTAGATTTGCTAGAGGAAGCCCGCGACGCCGCTAGAATACGGACAGCAGCCTACCAACACCGAATTACCCGGTACTATAATAAAAAGGTGAAATCCTGGCAATTCGACGTTGAAGACTTGGTCCTACGAGGCGTCGAGGCAACAGGCAAGCTGGCCGGTCGAAACAAGCTCTCTCCTAACTGGGAGGGACCTTTCCTTGTCTCCGCCGTCCTGCGAAACGAAGCATATAAACTCCGAAACCAAGACGGAAAGTTAGTCCCACAAAAGTCGAACGCAACCCACCTAAAGCGCTACTTTCAGTAGGGAACCCAGGTACGCACTCACACACTTGTGTGCATTCATCCGCATGCTTGTTTTAATTCGGAAAAATAAGAGGTTTACTTAGAATATAGAATCCTAGGCTCTGTGTGTATACATATGAACTGAGTTTGCCTTGTAGGTTCACCCGACCTAGACTGTCCCTAAGTTGGGAGGGTCTTCACCCTCTCGTTAAACCCTAATCATCTAGGTGGCCCAAGAAGTGGTCTGAAACCCTAGTCATCTAGGTGACCCATAAACGATCTTAAACCCTAGTCATCTAGGTGGCCCATGAGCGGTCTGAAACCTTGGCCATCTAGGTGGCCCATGAGTGGTCTGAAACCCTGGCCATCCAGGTGGCCCATGAGCGGTCTGAAACCTTGGTCATCCAAGTGGCCCATGAGCGGTTTGAAACTTCGATCATCCGAGTGGCCCGATAGCGGTCATACTAAACATTGGTCATCCAAGTGGCCCGATAGCGGTCTAAGAAAACCTTAGGGGGCAAAGTATGGCACACGCGCGGCCTCCTCTCTGGGAGCAAAGGGTCAATCCCAGCGACAGTCGGAGGGAGAAGCATTTCTTCTCCAACAATGGTTGCCCAAGTTATCACTTACACGGCACCGCCAGGCTGGTTAACATAACCGCCTACCCAGCTTAAGGATCTTATTCCTTAGGCAGCCAGCCAGCCAGGTTGGCTGCCCCACGCACTAACCTTCTCAACGAAAGGGTAGAATGAACGAACAATGGCGAGAAGCGTTTCTTCTCCAACGCTGACTACCCAAGTTATCACTTGGACAGCACCGTAAGGTTGGTTAATGCAACCGCCTACCAAGCCTAGGGACTTAGCTCCTGAGGCTACCAAACAACAGTCGCCGGCCAACCAGTTTGGCCGCCTAAGGTAATGATCCACACAAATACAAAAAGCAATAAGGAGAATGGATATCAAATTGAAAAGAACTTCCATTTTATTGCTCCAAAAGTAAGGTACAATGTACATAAATCCCAAAAGTGCAAAAAGGCTACAAAGGCGGCGAACCACCAGTTCGACTCTCTCAGGCTCTAACCGAAGTCTTCCTTACGTTGCGGCTGGCAGTTGCACTGATTGATAAGCTTTCGGTTGGGAAGTCGAGGATTGACTAACCGTACAACGCGCTGGCCCAATGTTGAGCCCCTCTAACAGCCGGGCGTGCGGTGCGCCTCCGATCTCGTGAGGCCGATCCGAGTGGCTAACTCGTTCTCGAGGCTGCGATGACTGCGGACAAGGCACTTATTGCTCACCTTGAGTCGATCCTCCTCCTCCTTCAAGCGAGCGCCTCGGCCCTCACCCTCAACATTTTACGCCTCCACGCCCGCCATGATAGCCTCAAGAGCAGTGCCGCTCACCACTTCCCTCCCGAGGCAACCAAACTTGCCTCCGGCCCGAGCGATCTCGGCCTCCCGATCCACGATGATGCGATCACGTTGCCCCACCCCGGAGAAAGCCGAGATCAACCTTCTTGACTACACAAGACAAAAGCAAAGTGTGAGTAATAAACACAGGGAAGAAGGAAATGCAAAGGAGCCATTGCAGAAGTCATACCTCATAAGTCTTCCTGAAGGGTCTCACAGGCCTAGACTCTAGGCCTGGTCCAGTTGGCGGTGGAACAGGAGATGACGAGTCAGGAGCATCATCTCACGCCGAACACGCCGCTTCTTCATCCAAAATACG
Organism: Nepenthes gracilis; assembly: GCA_033239525.1. Taxonomy (NCBI): domain Eukaryota; kingdom Viridiplantae; phylum Streptophyta; class Magnoliopsida; order Caryophyllales; family Nepenthaceae; genus Nepenthes; species Nepenthes gracilis. The sequence goes on from BSYO01000029.1 coordinate 5,012,799, forward strand.
GTCCAGAAACTCATCATCATCAATAGCAGCGGTGGGCTCCTCTCTTGGAGCCTCTGGAGCAGTCACGGCAAGCTTCCTTCCCTTGGCTGCCTTTGGAACGGCTGCTGGGGGATCATCTCTCGTCGACGGCTCCACAATAAAAACGCGTGAATCCTCAAGCATGTCGCGAGCTGGCTCCTCCGCAGATCCCATCCAGGCAGCGCCCTGAACCACCCTCACCGCCAGCTGGGCCAGGATGACTCCTCCGGCCTCCACCAGCCTATCCTCGACAAATTTCCCCACTCTAGAGGTCTTCGCGGATCCACGAGATCCCTGCACCCACAAGGTCAATCTGCGATTTAAGACGATGAGGGCGTGCCAATTACTCTCTCGCAGCTTCCTTCGTGGGCCTTGGGTGGATGGTCACACCTCTTGAGTCTTCGTGTCTCATCATCATAATCGAGGGTGTGGCTTCGAGCCGTGACGGCGGCCCCCACCAACCTTCTTGGTCTCCACCGGGAAACCAAGAAGTCCCCTCTTGAACTCGGGCTTGTTAAGCCGCATGGCCTTGGTCAACCATGCGTAGGAGCGCTCTCCGTCAGAGACGGCGTACCAAGGTATGCCTCCGAACCTCGCCCAACTCCTCGCATGGCCATTTCTCTCCACTTTCACAAAGAAGAAATGGTTTTTCCAGTTCTTCAGCGAATCATGAATGGCCGTGTTAATTTTTATTCCCATACGGGGATTGAGTGAAATCCAATTCGCCCCCTGGTTCACTTTAAATACAACTTTAACGCCAGACATCCTAAATTTCTCGCCAAGCTTTCGGGCAAAAATACATAAAGTGCAAAGAAGGAAAGCGCCAAATCTTTCCAATTCCTTGACAACCAAGGTACTCCAACGGTAATATGCTGAGGAGGAAAGAAACTAACTTGAAAAGTTGTTAGCTGCCTTACAAGGAAATAATCACGCCCACCTTGGCAACTGGCATTCGCTCCAGAAGGCAAGCCAGCCAAGGTGGATAGAGGGGATCACGCCTTCCAAAGGAGGAAGATCACCTTCCCAACCATTAAATAAACCCTAGAATGACACTTTCTGTGACAGAACACTAAAGAGGCTCTCAATCACGCTTTCTAAAAGTCAATTGAGTGCTCTGCGAAATCTATCTTCACTGCCACCTTCATCCTCCTAAAAACCCTAAAGCAACAAGCGAGCCCTCGTGGCCGTTTACTGCCTTCTCACTCCCGAATCTAAGAAGACCTTACGTTTCTCTTACATCTGGGTCAAACACTCTCTCTCTTCTCACTCTCTCAGTTTCAGTCTCTTCTGTCGAAAACTGTTTTACTGACTTGAGCGTCGGAATATTTTCGGTGAGATAACTTCCCGCCGAACACGCTGACCTCTTGTTCTGTTTAGTGGTGTGCAGGATCCAACTCAGGGAACGGAACCGGAGCCAAGACAGGGGAATCATCCGAATCTATTCGAAGTTCAGATTCAGAGACGCATCAAATACCATATACGATATCCATATGCATGATTTTTTCTTTGCAAATATTACAAATATAAGTCTAATAATTTAATATATTTATCTATTTTATTCAAATCATTAAACTGAAATATTTGGTGAAACAAAGTAAAAATCTCAAAATATCCGATAAAAATATATACATACACAAATATTTAAAATGGGTAAGTAAAAATAATATGGATAAATAATGAAATCTTAAAATGTAAGCAAAACTAGAAAGAAACAAAAATAAATCAAAGAGGGGACTTAAAGATATTTGTCTTCAATATTTAATCTATAGATTTGACCAAAAGATATTTTAAAATTATCATTTTTTTCTTTGTCTCTCTTTCTTTCCTTCTATTTCTCTCTCCTTCTTCTTTTATTCCAGCCAAAATGCTCAAAAATAGTGACAAGCGTGCCTATATATACGAATTAGCATATGAGCATCGGTCAAACGTGCATCAGGTATCGGAATAAATCTCAACGATATGTTTGGTTATTAAAATGAAATAAGGAAGGAATATAATAGTTATTCTCAGATAATAGAATAATGTGAGAATATAGTTTAAAATTTTTATTCTCATATTTGGTTATTCAAATAGAATAAGTTGAGAATTAGTATTCTAATATTTAGTATGTAGGATAAAAATTTATAGTAACAATAATAATAATAGTAATAATAATAATAACAATAGTAGTAGTAACAATAATAATAATAATAATAATGTGAAAATAACTATTCCCAACATATAATAAATAAGGTAAAAATAAAAAATACGTAAGGGCATGCCCGAAGTTTTTATTCCCAAAGTTGAAGATAAAAATATTCCTTTGAGAATATTTATTTCATATTAAAAATAACCAAATAGCAAAATAAATATTTTACTGAAAATAAGGTGAAAATAAAATTTCTATTTCTACCAACCAAATATACTCTAATCACGCATGAGTGCCACTTCAATTAAGGCTCAGGTACAAGTAATCTACCAAAATCACGCTTGAGCACTCCAAAAGTGCTCATCGGGCATACTCAATTTGCCAAAATTTTGCATGAGCACGTGTTAGGCATAAAAAAAAACACTAATAAAATAAGACTGAATCTCTATACATGGGTGTGCTGAAAAGAAAAGGTTAAAACCTATTTGCTCGTGCATCATAAAATATTAGTCGATAAGGTGAGGCCCAAAGGTGGCCTGCTGAGATGAACAATTTAAACATAGTAAGAAGGATCTTGTGGCTCGAGAGAGCTAAGTAATAACAAATTTAAAATAAAAAATAAAAAAAGAATGACTGTCGGATTTTCATCGGACAGCCAAGATGCACCGGTGAAGCAGCCCCAGGTTCCATTTTTGTCGGTTGAAAACAATACGTATAGTTGTACTGCAGCAACTGCAGCATGTCTATCAGTCTTGCGCAACAGGACAGGCAACTCAGTAGATCCGTCGAAAGGAGACCAATATCACTCTTCCCACCTTACGGTAAAACAACATATTTAATGATTTAATAAATAAGATATTTTAAAAGATTTTTAGATATTGATAAAGATTAACGTCGAATATATGCTTGTTATTTGTAGATGTGTCATCTTTTAATATTTATATATGGCCTGTGCTTGATAAGTACATATGTGTTTTTTGTATAGTGTGCCCACGTCTGACATGTGCTTAAGTCACTCATGATCGCTGTCTATTCGAAATACTTACACTTGATGTACACTTGAATAGTGCCTAATATGTGCCTGAGTGTTGTATGTATGTCAAATCACGGACCTCTTACTAAATGTTTTGCCTCTAAAGTGCATTTATTTAACACATATGCGTTTGGGCATTACTTTTTAAATGATTGAATATTTTTGATACAATTTTCAACCTTCTTTATATTTCTTACTTTTGTCGGTATTAATGGTGAAGAAAACGGTTGTAATTTCAAAAGTTTTTCTTCATAAATGCTATCATTTAAGATAGATGTGAATAGTTGCTAATTGAGAAAATCATATCTTTACTTTTGTGATAAACTATTAAGGTTTTCTTACTCAACACATTTTTTTACTATATTATACACTGGCTCCAACCTGTAAGACTTTATTGGGACATTGATTGTATAAACACTGGGATTCAATACTGTAAAAATTTTAAGACAAGTGTGGTAAAATTGACAAGAAAACTGAAATGCATTTGATTGCTCTGTTGAAAGAAATTAAATGAGTTCATTGGTAGAGATTACAGGTTAAGAGCAAGTCAGTTATGGTTTTATACATCTATTTTACTTGTATTATAAGTTAATTTTCTTAATGTATAATTTTTATTGATTGTAGAAATTCAAAAAAAATTTACTTGAAAAGTGTTAGTTATTGAAATTTTTTTCATCACCAAAATTTATGTAATATTTTTTTATTAATTAGATTTATTTTTATGTTATAATTAATTGTTAATATTTATTTTAATTTATATATGATTGTGAATATAATTTACTATGTTGTATATTTAAATGTATTTGATTTTGTGAGTTGAAAGGATCGAAATTATTCGTAATCGGGGGCCCAGGTCCTTTTCACCTTCAAATCCGTGGTTTCTGAGGGTACAGAGCTTGCCAAGATGGTGATTACTGTCTAGCTCACGAAAGCTCTCTCTCCAGTTTGTTTGTGTCTGTTTGATGTTCTAAAAGATGAAGGATGACGATTCTGTCGCATTTGCTTCGCCGAAAACCACAGCAGCAACGGCGGCCGCAGCAACAACGGCAACGAAGAAAGAAGCTGCAGATGCGAGCTTATTCGGGAAAGGTCGGTACAAGTTCTGGGCGTTGGCTGCCATGTTACTATTAGCTGTTTGGTCTCTGTTCACCGGCACCGTCACTCTCCGATGGTCGTCCGGTAACCTCAGTCTCCTTTCCGGCGACACCGACAGTCGGCTTAAGGGCGACCTCGACGTTTTGGTCAGTTTTTTTACTCCTTATCTCCCTCCTATGGCCTTTTTTCTTTCAATTGCTTTTTTTTCTGATCTGAGTGGATTGTTGATTGTTTCGGGACGGTAGGAGATGGAGGAGAGAGAGAAGGTGGTGAAGTACATGTGGGATGTTTACACTAACAGCCGTCAGATCAGGTTGCCTCGTTTTTGGCAGAAGGCATTCGAGGCTGCCTACGAGGACTTGACCAGCGATGTGCCTGCCGTTCGTGAGGCCGCAATCACCGAAATTGCTAAGATGTCAATCCGTTCCATTGATCTTGATCCGCCCTCAATCCAATTATCGGTCCGTTAATCTGTTTGTTTATTGGAACTTAACTCAATTTATTGTATCTGCAATTACATTTGTTTGATGTGCCTTCTAGGTGGTACTTGTACAATTTCATGTCTTGTTAGAATTACGAATAATTAAGTTTGGGATGTTTCATATTGAAGCTTGTGTCGATTTGCTATTAAACTTAAATTTCATGATAGCGGTTTTGGTGGCGCCCTAATTGCCTCTCTAGGGAGAATTACCCTTACATTTCCTCGTCGAATAGCCGTTAGTTAAGAACAAGGCTAAGCATAACTTTTAATGTCGAGTCGATCTTCAAGATTAGATTAATATCTCCCATGGGTTCAAGTGTTCGCATTGGTTGAGTTACTTTATCTTATTAACAAAAGTTCTGTGTATTTCACTTTTATTCCATTACCATGCCTTTTCCACTTTCGTGAGGGTTTGGGTTAGAAATGTAATCTAAGTTAACATATAAATTGAGTCCTCTGGTTTTCAGTTCGGCAAGTTTGTGAGGGATCTCCCTCACTTTTTCCAACTTCCTTCTCCTATCTTGTTACCATATATGCATTATTTTTTGAGAATATAGTTGAAGTGTACATGATCCATTTGTTTTGTGTCCGAGACATATCTACTATAATTTGTTTGTCTCTACATATAGAAGGGAAGATAAGAGGAAAGAATGATAAATGCGGTGATGGATCTTGGTGACTGGTGATAGCTTAAGGGAATTAAAAAAATGTTCTTTCGAGTTGGGTTGATAAAATGAATGTGATTTTTTTTTTCCAGTTGATAAAAAATTTTGAGTGTCGTATCTTCTGCCAAATTCCTAAAACATGAAGTAGAATTCCTATATCTTCATTTAGATGTATCTTATAAATTATTGGCTATTCAAACAGCAAGTGTGACCTTGGCATTCTGGTATATCTCTGAACCCTACCTACTGGTATTTTCTTGTGCTGTTATTTCATCCCTTTTTGTAATTTTTGTATCTTATCGATAACAGGCTTTTCCTAAGTCTGGAATTTTTTTTAATTGGTAAGAAAATTCATTGACTTGGCCCAAGGGGAGGTGAACCCTGGATTTACAAAAGAGCTTACATTCTATCACTGGAAAACTATCTCCATAGTCAGAAAATGGGTCTAGATTTGGTGTTAGTAGAGATTTAACATAACTTTAAGTAGTCTGCTTGTATGTCTTCATATTCAACTATATGTTATTTGAAAATTTGAATGCTTCCGACTGATAGAAAGTCTGTCAATATAGGGATATACATCCATTCCATATAGCTGAATTATGATAATTTCACATAATTGATTACCTCCAAATTGATCAATTGATCATTTGATCATTGGCTATTGCCTTTTCATTCTTTATTTCTCCAAAATTCTCATCTAAATTCTCCTTCACTTTCCATCCATATAAAACAGGAAATGAGGGCATGCTGTTTGTGCATATTATGGTGGTGAGTATGGGATTTTTATAGAATAGAAATGGTGCTTGCTGGAGGTATTCTGCTGGGCTATAGTTGGACTTCAAAATGAGTGGTTCAAGAAGGGATGGGCAGAATGGATTTGTTTTGTTTTAGGAACATACATTTCAAAACTTCTTAGCATATTTAGGCCCGTTATTTTACTTGCCTGGGGGATTTTACAAGTGTGTGCATGTTATCTTCATTCATAATTAATGACAAGAGACCTTCGTAACAAAGTTAGACGTAACAGAATAAATTTGAAAGATTGAAGTAGAAGTGATAATTGAAGCTAGGGACATTGAAGAAGAGTGCTGTTATGGTTTTCCTAGTGAGGAGGTTGTTATATCCATCTAATGACCAGGATTAAAAGTTGTATGAAAAAATGATTAAGATTAAATAATTATTTAAATCAGATGATAAATCTGCACTGTTTATCTACGTACATCTAATTTTGACTATTTGGTGAATATGGGAACTTCCCCACTGGGAGGACCATAATAGGCCTCTTTGAAGAAACCTCAAACAATATAATCTGTGTCCTTAAGTGGTTTAATGAAAGGTTGTGAACTATCAACCCAAATTTCCCAGCCTCTTACCCAGCAATTATTGTGGAAATTCACACAACCCAGCAATATTTGAATCCTCGACATTGTCAGCTACCCTTTTACATTGAATACAAGGAACAATAAATATGATGTGTATCCAAACATACAAGTTGCACAAATACTTTTATGTGAAAACCCTTTCAATTAAGGAAAAACTATGGGGTACTATTCCTCAACAGTCTCCTCTATAATGAGATTTGATTACAAAGAATCCCTTTGAGCTAGCCCCTTCATAGCAACAATACATGCAAAGAATTGGTTAATACTAATTCTAACATTTTTAGCAATCAAACAAGAGAATACAATGGAAAAACAAGCAACCAACCGGTGATACATCAACAATTTAAGCTAAAACAAGGTATCAGAACTTGGCAAATGATGGAACTCAAATTGGATATCAAATGAGTGCCTAATCTTTCCCTTCTTCTCTTTTGTCCATTCATTTCTTCAAGTTTGCGCCCCCTTATGTCAAACGGCTCTCAAATTAACCCTAAAATGAAGTGCGTCCTTTTATATTAGCAATGGTGCATGAGTGTTTGTCCTATAATTGTAACTATCCCTGACAACCCATGCACATGTGCCCTCTGTGTGCGGAGATTTCAGTCAATTTGCACGCATGCACCGATCTCATGTGCCATTAAAATTTTCACTTGAGGGGATCCTCACACCAACATTAAGTGAACTACCAAATGACATGTCCAATAATATAAAACTTACAAGAAAGTGATCCAAAATTCAATAATTATACTGTATGTAACATGGTCTAGAACCCCATGGACTTTGTCAAGATTCATACTAGAGAAATTTGCTATTCTTTTACCAAGGCTCGGTCATCTGTTTCTCGTCAATGACCGGTTCATAGAATGGATAGAATTGACCAGTTTTTTAGGTATGAGAGTAATTGTTCAGACTCAAGTAATTTGTGGCATTATCATGATTTTCTCTTGTATAATACAAGGCTCTAGTAAACTTTGGTCTCTAACATGTTGTTCTCTCTGTTCTCGTGAGGAATGTGAAACATCACAAACATCGCATTGAAATCCCAATGGAGAATTTGGCTTGCATATATCTATTATATGTGCTATCTGTGAGCAGTTGAAAATGCTAATAATGCATTTCCTATAAAAAACCAGGGGGCTGCGCCTTTACTTTCGTTCTGGGCCCATTAGATATAAACCCAACAGCTTGTGTTTTCTTATTTTTAGGGGAAAAAATCCATTAAAATTAAAAATAAAAAATAAAACACATGAACCATTGGATTTATATCCTGTCACATCCCAATATCGGACCCAAATAATAATTAGCGACAGCATTCCATCAACAAATTAATAAACCTAAACAACGATTGGCTTGAGCTACAAATTGGTATCACAACCGACCTAAAATAAAATAAATAATCTAACCACAGAATCCGAAATGCCACGTCATTAAATGGTTGGAATACAGACCATACCATGATGTTAACACATGAGTAAGGAGCTACGTCTACACCAAAATCAGTGACCGAACAACCATATAAGAAAATCGGAACCCAACTATATTACTTATAACAACATAGAAATAACTAAATGGTAATAGAACCAATTAACTAAAATGAAAGTAACTCACCCTATAACTATTGTTCGAAACATCCGAATCCTTCCAAATCCTAGTCTAATTTTCCTCAAATCAACTCCTTGACCATAATCCTCATCTGCAAGTGCTCGAGCTTGATATTTTGAAGGGGGGTTAGTGAAAAACAAAAATAAGAGTGTGCCAAAAACTCGACAAGGCATATAGTTGTATAATGAAACATACAATCTACATTAAAACATTCCAGAAGGAATAATGGATCAAATTCAGATATAATGCCATGAATTTTCATAATGAATATGCATAGCTTTCAAATTCTTCTTTTTGGTTCTTAATCAAAACTTGCCATGTAAATCATGTTCAAACATACTAATTCTTATGGACTAAGTGCCAGTAGGATCTTACCGACTAAGGAGCAGATAATCGAAACCCGGGTTATATTTATTTCTACACAATCAAAGGTCTTACGCTACTATTTAGGACCCGTAGATTGGCCGTCATACATTTAATCCTGTAGACGAGGTTGAATGCCGCTTTTACTTACAGATGATAGGTTTAAACCTCGATTATCATTATAATAAATTAAGTTATGTTATAATATACCGCCATTGATTTTCTTACAATGGTCCGAGATATAAACAAATAAAAACTTTACATAATTACAAATGATCTTGTAATTTCTCATCCTAGAGAAAGTATTTTTAGTTCTTTAACAAATTATAGAGTTTTCTTCATAATCCTTTCAAATAATTATCATGCAGTGCATAAAAATTCTGCAGAAATTTAAATATGCAAATTTTAGAACATACAAAAGCTATATTATGAAAATTTTCAAACATGAGAAACTATTTATAACAAAAATTGTAGAGAAAATCAGAAATTCTATGATTATTATATTTTCTTTCAATTGTCAAGTATGTAAGAACAAATTGATGAAATTTTAGAAAATGCAAAACATATACTTTGTGATTTTAAATATGCAAGAGCATTATGTACAAATTTATAGCATACAAGAACCGTTTAAACATGATTTTAGCATATGCATGGGTGAAAGTACAGAGAAATAAGTTGACAACACAATGTATATGAATTAAGAACATAAACTTTATGAAAATTGCAAAGAATGGAAATAGGAATTCATGCATGTTAAGTATAAACAACCTAACTACGAAAATATGACATATATGAGTATTTGGAATAATAAATACTCTAAGAAGTGAAAAGAATTTAGCAATAAAGAAAAGAAGGCTTAGGATGCACTTGCCTTAATTTTAATCTCACCAAAATCTAGCTTTGATTCACTTCAGTTGACATTCTCTAGCTCTCTTTCTCTTTGTTTATCTCTTCTCCTTCTCTCTCCTATCTTAAAATTTGACAAAAAATGATTGAAAATCAGCTGGACATGATTTATATAGTAGAATGGTACACATGTGCTCGTCAAGCATGCATTGAGTGCCACGGCCAAACACTATTGCACACGAGCATCGCATCAGGTGCGCATCAGATGCTGATATTTTGTCACAGTTCGCTCAAGCATTTCTCGGGCATGAATACACTAGAAAATGCATTCGAGCTTCGGTCAAGCGTAGTCTCTCTGCCCAAAACATGTATGTGCGCGTGCCGGGTGCCGACCAAGTGTCATTCAACTTGATATGTGACCCATTCCAAAATTTAGATTTGACCCAATTTATTCCGTTTTGATCTCAACTTTATTTATCTTAACTTAATTAATCATAATTATAATTTGAATTTCGAAACTCATTCTTTACATATCCAATGACTTCTAACCCGAGGCTAAAGGCTGAGCCTCCTTGGATTTCTTCTTTTACTGATTAAAAAAATGTAATAAAGCATATGAAGATGCCATTTAGGCTACTTCTCACATGCATGAATTGTGCCTACTTCCAAAGGAAGGGAGAAATACAGTTTCCGCTTCAGAATGAAGACTAAAGTATCTGTTCAATACTACTTTTAATTAAGCATGGGAGCATTAAGGACTTACGTTTTCAGCTCCATTGCACTGTAGCATAAACAATGGACCTGTTGGGCTGGTTGATAAGGGTAATTTCAAGCAATTTCTACTTACAGATGCCAATGTATTATCGTTTTGTTTGTCTTGGGGGACAGACCTGGTGGAGTTTGAGGTTCAAAGCTAGGCATTGGTCTGGGCAAAAGTGTTAGTTCACCACTGGGGCACCACCTGGATCCCCACAATAACCTGGAACAGCAAACAATAACAATAAAGCTTCAAGTTTTACTAAGTGAGTTGGTTATGTGAATTTAATTTCACTATTATCTTCAAAAACATTCCTCTAACGAAATGTAGAAGCTGCTTCTTAAGGTTGGAAGTGCTATGGTTTAATTCTCAGAACCTAAGCGTTCTTGAATCACTATTTCCCTTGTTAACGTTTCTACGAACATTTTCTTATTTTGAATCGATTATTACTGTTTAGAAAAATCGGCCTGTATCTCTTGTGGGTGCTTTGATGAGGACATCAATTTCTGAAATTGTGCTGTATTCTTCAAATTTCTGGAATCCTTTTGCCTTTTTATACTTAAAGGTCTAGATTTGACAAAAATAGTAAGACATTTTCTCAAGCAAAGATAGCCCGTTTTTATTCTTTGCGTTCAGGATTACACCCTGGATTATTAGATTATTACATCCATTGATTAACAATGCTTACTTGTTGTGTCCTTTTTGTGGCTTCCTTATTAGGATGCTCGAGAATCGAGTCTGAAGCACTCAGAAATTAGCGGAAAATCCAGGAACTCAGAGAGGAAATAGTTGATGATGCTCTGCTGCTGCAAGCTTTAAGATGGGCACCGATGAGAAGATTCATAGTGATAAATTGATGTATTTTTCATTTTCTCTCTTCCGGTTCTGCTGCCGGCCAAGCCTTTGCCATTCATCAATTTGAATGAAAAAAATTTTCATTTTTATCATTAGTTTTTCCCTATAGATTACACAAAAAAAAAAAAAAAAAAAGAAAAAAAATCAGCCTATAGGAACTTCATGGGTGCAAAGTGCACTATTAAGTCATGCAATCACGTATCATAATGTTATATGTGTTTGATGAAAAGATTCGATTGTTATAGTTGTACTGTTCTCTTATCAATGAATGTATCAGATTTCTTTCTTGTTCTTCTCAGAGGGAATGGATATGTCTTAGTAAAATGGCTTCTCCTTTGATCTGTTTGATGACTGAATGTTAGGGTATGTCTGTAGGACATTCTTGAATGATGTCGCTCTGCATCTGTCCACTAATACTAATATTTCCATGCAAGAATAGGTAAACAAATGAGTGTTACTGTGGCATCACCCAAAGGTAACCCAAGGTGTCCAAACAGTGTGCAAACATTTCTCATGCTTTGTGGCTCTCTTTTTCATCTGGGATTTTGTTGCATGTCAATAAACATTGGTTCTTCGCATGTCTTTTGGGAACCTTGGACCTCAGTCTCTTTCGGGAGCTCGACTCTTTTGGTAGTCGAATATGTAAATATTGATAGACTAAAATGATTATGCAAATCGATGAACTACCATGTCACTTTACAAATAACAGCATGAAATAGCACGAGTACCATGTATGAATCTATGCATTTACTCCTTTGATATCAATGTACATCCTTTTTTGAAAAAAAAAACGTATAAGATGTCCATTTTAATCCCCTTTTTTCTTTTCTTCTTAATGAAAAAGCACAAAATGCTTAATAGATGAACGGCAATTCTGCCTTGTAAACTGGATGGGAAATGTGCATAGAATATAACCACTCCTTGTCAACCCCACTTTAATTAAGTAAATCATCCCTTTAATTGTTAAATTGATGAGTCAAAATATCCTTTTGATGGAGACGGAAGAAGTGGGCCAGTCAAAAAAAGTGAGCGGCCCAGAAAGTATCACAGCCCACTGGTCCAAAAGACAGTCAACGTCCCAGTTAATCGGAGAAGGTTCTCAAGCAGCCGGATGTGGCCCGAAACAGACATGACCCAAACCAAAATTGGCCCACGAGTCCTTTCCTATACGCAACGGTCATCTGCCCTAATTAGTCATGGTGCTAAGGATCTCCTCATATGGTAACCTTCTCTCTAACGGAAGTTCCTAAATCAGTGTACATCCTAGAAAGGAATTTCTCAAATCAGCACACGACCCATAATGGAAGTTTCTGCATTCACGTCGTGCGACATCCTCACAGAAGTAAAAATCCTCTCTCCCGATCATTGTAGCTTCAAATGGCGCCTGCATCCTCTTGTTGGAAGGAAAGGATCCCTTCAAATGGCTGACAGCCCACCATGCCGCCTAAGGAAAGTGACGAGATTTGACGGCTATAAAAAGTCCTAGGGACGCACTCTAAAGTCATGCTCTCTAGATTACTCGAAATCGCATAAGCATTCCATCTCTAAAGCAACCCATTTCTATTCTCTTTTTCATAGCTCGTTCCCAACGAACCAAGTGAACAGAGAAGCCGCTCTCCACGAGCACACTACGACTTAAATCACTCCACGTTGAGTGTACCTCTGAACTAGACTCACAAATCCTCTTCCCAACTACAACTCTTGCTTACTCTGTTTTTTCTTTTTTTATATTGAAAGACAGATTACTGATTTAAGCGTCGGAGGATAAATCGGGGAATGAGTCCCACCATTTTTTCTGATTTCTCGTCTTTTGTTATAGTGTGCAGGATCTAAGCTGCGCCGGATGGAGACCAAACCTGACTCCAATAGAAGCCCAAGAAGCAGCTAAACCCGAATTCGTCCAAAACTCGGATCCTATGACACATCATTGGCATTGTTTGTGGAAAACACAAAAGGCTTGACCACTACTTCGCCAACGTCAATCTCACCAATAAACATGGTGAACACGAGAGCGCAAACTAGTGTTTCAACAAAATAGGTCACCTCCCCCGGTGACGACCACTCCGCTAGTAGACGGGCGAAGAACCACCCTGCTCCAATCATCCTAGCGATGGTGAAGCAAATAAACAAAATGGCCCAGATGATCCAGGCGCTATGTACGTGTCACGGCAAAGAGAGGCAAGGGCTCCCTCCTCTTTAGCCCATACACCAACCTTTCGGAGAGGAGGTTAGAGAAAGAAGAAGTCGGTGAAGAGGGCCGCACAAACGGACAGTCCCAACACCAAGGCAGCCTCAAGCTCCAGGAGCTGTTCCATGCTGGAGGGATGGCTAAGCTGCAGAAGCCTAGAAGAGAGCTTGAAACGGCGGAACTCTCGACACTCCTAGGATGAACAGAGCGCCGGTTCAAGAAGGACCCTCTCGCATCACGGGACCACTGAGCGGCAGCAGCCGGCCAACGCTGCACCGCTCGATCGGACACTCGGAGTTGAGGACTTATCTCAACGCAAAGAGGTCCGCAACCTCCTCACAAGTGGAGGAGAAGGTTTAAAAGATATAGAATCACGTGTTCAAAGGAGAAGTCAGTGAACATTCCGCCGATCTGAAGAGATCCCCTTTTACCATGGAGATCCGGACTTAGCCGCTTCCACCAAAGTTTAAAATGTTAGCGCTGGAACCCTACGATGGAAGCATCAATCCCATTGATTATCTTGATCACTTCCACACTCTACTCAGCTTCCAAAGCCTAATGAAGGCTTGGATGTGCCAGTACTTCCCCTTTAATTCTGAATGGGGACACCCGGATCTAATTCTATCGGCTCCTAACGAATTCGATTCGGAATTTTTGAGACCTTGTTGGTAGCTTCCTAACTCAGTAGGCCTCCAGTTGTTGTGAGGAGAAGCAACCATGACACTTTTCCCACATCAAATAGAAGCGAGGCGAGATCCTAAGGAAGTTTCTGGGGCGATATACCGCTGAAGCCAGGAAGATACCCAAGCTGATTAATGAGGTGAAACTCAGCAACTTCATTTTTATCCTGGGTCCGAGCGACTTCTACAAATATCTGGCCCATAAAGACCCATAAGTGTTCTGGGAGGCAGAGTCCATTACCAGAGCCAACATAGTGGTGGTGGAAGCTAATAAGACA
>BSYO01000029.1:5710138-5733639 GCA_033239525.1 Nepenthes gracilis
TACCCACTTGGTGAAGTAGTCAATGCCCGCGATGATGAACTTCCTTTGCCCCGTGGCAATGGGAAATGGGCCAAGGATATCGAGCCCCCATTGCGCAAAGGGCCATGGAGCCTGAAGTGACTTCAGGTCAGCGGACGGCTGGTGGTGAAGGTTGCCATGAAGTTGGCAGCTTTCACATTTCTTTACAAACTCAAGCTCTTCCTTTTTCATCAAGAGCCAGTAATAGCCCTGCCACATGATCTTAAAGGCCAGGTTTTTCCCGCCTACATATGATCCGCAGATTCCGAGGTGAACTTCTCTCAGCGCGTAGTCCGCCTCCTCGGGAGATAGATAGCGGAGATACGGAGTTGAGTATCCGCGGCGATACAGCCGCCCATCGACTACCGTGTACTAGCCAGCTGTCTTTTTAACTCGCTTAGCTTTTTCGGCGTCCTCTGGGAGTGATCCGTCGGCCAAGTATCTAAGATAGGGTGTCATCCATTTTCAGTCTCGGAAATCTGCATCGCCTCCGGTTTCTCAATGCTGGGAGCATTCAGAATCTCCCGCATGTCCTTCGAATACTGTTCTGGGTTTTCGACAGCAGCGGCTTTAGCCAACCGGTCTGCTTTCCAGTTTTCAATTCTAGGAACGTGAACCAGGGTAAGTTTATCGAAGCCCTGGACGGCCTCCTTTACCTTAGCCAAGTACTTGGCCAAGCAATGGTTGTTTGCCTCAAAGCCCCCGTTAACCTGGTTGACGATTAGTTCGGAGTCGCTGTAAACCGCTAACCTCTTGGCAGAGCACTCCTTTGCTAATCGTAAGCCGGCTAGCAGGGCTTCGTACTCGGCGACGTTATTGGTCGCCGGGAAGTCAAGTTTGAGGGAATACTTAATCTCGAATCCATCAGGGGTCGTAAGAACCACCCCTGCTCCGCTGCCACTGTCCGTGGACGATCCGTCCACGTGGAGTGTCCATTCTGAAATTTCGTCTGGCTGTTCTACACTTTCTGCGGGCTATTCCTCGTGAATCGGGGTCGTGGTCTCAACAATGAAGTCAGCCAGAGCCTGCTCTTTTATGGCAGGTCTGGGCTTGAATTCGATGTCGAACTCGCCCAATTCGATAGCCCACTTCACCAGCCATTCCGAAACGTCGGGTTTCTGGAGTATACTCTTCAGCGGCTGGTCAATGAGGACCACTGTACGATGCGCTTGAAAGTATGGCCTTAACTTTCGCCGCGCGAAGATAAGAGCTAAGGCCATTTTTTTCGTGCGTGGATAGCGCGTTTCTGGGCCGGTCAATGTTTTGCTCACATAGTAGACCGCTTGCTGGATATCGGATTCCTGGCGCACGAGGACGGACCTGAGGGAACTTCTGACACCGCCAGGTAAAGGTACAGCTCCTCTCCGTCTTTGGGTGATGCAAGCAGTGGAGGGCTGGCCAGATACTGCTTTAATTCGTTGAAGGTGGACTGGCAGTCAGCCGTCCACTGGAATCCGTTGGATTCGTCCCTCTCAGAGCTTTAAAGAAGGGCTGATACTTGTCACCGAACTTCGCAAGGAAGCGGGACAAAGCAGCCAGCCGCCCAGTCAGTCGCTGGACGTCTTTGACATTCCGCGGGGAGTCATGTTAGCGAGGGCCTTGATCTTTTCTAGGTTTGTCTCGATCCCCCGCTGGGAGATGATGAAACCTAAGAACTTCCCGGAGGCCACCCCGAAGACACACTTGGCTGGATTCAACTTCATTTGGTGCTGGAGGAGCACCTCAAACGATTCTTCAAGGTCACGTATGTGGTCGCCAGTGACTCTGCTCTTGACGAGCATGTCATCGACGTAGACCTCCATGTTACGACCAATCTGTTTTTCGAACATCTTGTTGACCAGTCGCTGGTAAGTTGCTCTGGCGTTCTTCAGTCCGAAGGGCATCACTTTGTAGCAGTAGGTGCCCTGGTCCGTCATGAACGATGTATGTTCCTCATCCTCCGGACTCATTCAAATCCGGTTGTAACCCGAATATGTGTCCATGAAGCTGAGCAGCTCATGTCCAGTCGTGGAGTCAACCAGTAGGTCAATCCTGGGCAAGGAAAAACTGTCTTTCGGGCAGGCCTTGTTGACTTCGGTAAAATCGACGCACATTCACCATTTTCCGTTACTCTTTTTACCAGGACGACATTTGAAAGCCAATATGGGTACTGGACTTCTTTAATAAATCTAGCGTCCAGTAGCTTTTTCACCTCCTCTCGGATGGCGATCAGCTTCTCTGTGGAGTGGTTTCTTTGCTTCTGCCTGACCGGCTTTCGGCCAGGATCAAGGCCCAGCTTGTTGACCATCACCTCAGTCGAAATCCCAGGCATGTCTGCGGGAGACCATGCGAATATATCGGCGTTCCGTTGCAAGAACGCAATCAGTTCAGTGCGCAGCGTGCTAGTGAGTGAGCCGCCAATCTGCACACACTTTTTCGGTTCCTTCGGATTTAGTGGGACCAGATCTGTGGCTTCACCAGACTGCGCTTGCTGCAGGGTGGTCTCGTCTTGATGATCGAGTTCTCCCACCGTGCCAGTGCTGCCGCTAGGGGTAATCTGGGACATATAGCATGTCCGCCCAATTATTTGGTCGCCTAACACCTCTCCCACACCGTAAGGTGTCAGGAACTTCATTTTAAGGTGCGAAATTGAGGTGATCGTCCCAAACACTGTCAGGCACGGCCTGCCTAGTATCGCGTTGTAAACGGAGGGCAGGTCAATTACTAGGAAGGTAAGAGTGCGACTCGCTGTCCTTGGATACGTCCCTAAGGTAACTTCCAATTGAATAGTCCCTTGAACGGGTACTGGTTCGTTGTCAAGGCCATATAATGGGCCCTCGGCCGGTTTTAGTTAGTTCTTTTTTAGGCCTAACTTAAAGAAGGCATCCAAGTAAAGCAAATCTTTAGAGTTTCCATTATCGATAAAGACTCTTTTCAGCTGGTAGTCCATATTGCCGTCTGAAACGAGTGCTGATATAACAAGGGGGTCAGCATGGGGGGACACTACATGAGTGGAGTCACTATCATCGAAGCTAATCGTCTTGTCTACTGTGCGCTGCTTCTTCCTCCTAGTCTGCTGCTCCTTGCTGTCAGCCGGGTTCTTGGCAGGTCGGGTGGTGACCATATTAACCATTCCCGCCGTAACCCTGTTCCGGGGTGGAGTCTGCTCCTGCCCCTCTTCATCAGCTGCTCCTGAGCTCTGTCTAGGACTTCTAACAAACTTCATGAGGTGGCCTCTGCGAATTAGATCCTCGATCTCCCTTTGCAACGTCTTGCAGTCCTTAGTCGAATGGCCAGCAGAACGATGGAAGTCACGGTACTTTGACTGGTTTCCAGAGTCCTTCTTCAGCGGTTTGGGCCACTTCAGGAACTTTTCTCCACGGATCTGCATGAGGACGTTGGCGCGTATGTCTGTCAGAGGTGTAAAACTGGTGGGCCCATAGTCTCTGCGTTCTGGGGACCCAGTCCGGTGCTGCTTTTGGCGGGAGTATTCTCCACCGTTGTACTTTCTTTTCCCTTCACCAGGGAACGGCCGAGGCTGATCCGCCCGCTCTGGTCATTTTGCCTCGTTGGCCTCTTCTGCTGCAGCGTAGGCTCTGGTGATGGATTCTGCTTCTCGAAAAGTTTGAGGATTTTTGTATGCAAGGTGCTTGAAAAAGTCACCGTAAGTAAGCGCAGAGATGAAACTGCCCAGTTTTATCTCCTCTGTGATCCTAGGAATCCTTCTGGCCTCCGCCACAAAGTGATCCAGGAAGCGCCATGGGTTCTCTCCTGGTTTTTGCTTTATGTGGGAGAGATGCCATGGTTGTTTCTCTTCCCATCGGCTCGAGGCGTGCTGAGCCAGGAAGAGATCCGTGAGTTCACGGAAACTGCTGATGGTGCTTGAAGGGAGGTGATGGAACCAGATTTGAGCATCTCCCTTCAGTGTGAGCGGAAAGCAGTGGCACATTGTTGAGTCCTCTAGCCCTTGTAGACTCAGATGGGTGCGGAAGTGATCCAGGTGGTCAACCGGATCACTGCCCCCATCATAAGTCAAGGGGCGGCATTTTGAACTTTGACGGCAGTGGACGGCTCAGGATCTCCACAGTGAAAGGAGACCGGTCCAAGTCGATGGCGTGCTCCTCCTCTTGGAACACACGGTTCCAGATCTTGTTCACCTGCGGATTGGCGCGAGCGATGTTTGCTGATCGTTTGGAGTTGAGGTAATCCCTCAACTTTGTCTTGTCCCTGGAGGGTTCAGCAACCGGTCGGTTGCTGCCTCCAGTGGATCTGGCAGCCCTAGAGGCTCGCTCCTGGACGGCGTTGCAGTCTTCTACCCGTGAGTATCGTGGATTTCTTCTTTCCGGGCTTTCTTGTGGAGACGTACTTTCGGAGCGTTCCTCAGGCCTGTTCTAGCCAGGAACGTGGGAGGACGCTGGAGCCAAATTGTCTCTGACCTTTTCGGGCCTCTTGGCCAGCTTCTTCTTCCTCTGGCCACCCCTTTAGAAGGCAGGAGCAGGGATGGCTACTGGTGGAACCGCTTGTAGTTGCTGCTCGTTCTACGTGCAAAGTAATTGGAGCAGGCGATTGTTGGCCTGCATCTGCTCCACCAGTTGTTGAAAGTAAGGCGGTGGAACTCCGCCCATGGCCCCGTTGACCATGGCACCAGCAGCGTGGTCCTGGTCGGGGTTAGCAGCATCTCAGCGGGATAGCTAGCCTGAGCTCTCGTGTTCACCATTGTAGAATCAGAAGGTGACAGAGAGAGTTTGTGCAGATTTTGTGGTTGGCTTTTGTAAGCGCTTCCCACAGACGGCGCCAATGATGCGTCTCTAGATCCGAACTTCGAACAGATTCAGGTGATCCTCTTGTCGTGGCTCTGGCTCTGTTCACTGAATTGGATCCTGCACACCACTAAACAGAACAGGAGGTCAGGGTGTCGGCGGGGAGTTATCCCACCAAAAACGTTCCGACGCTCAAGTCAGTAAAACAGCCTTCGGAAGGATGAAACTGAAAACTGAGAGAAAGATAGACAGAAAGAGTGTTTTCCCAGATGTAAGAGAGACATGAGGTCCTCTTGAATATGGGAGGTGGGAAGACAGTAAACGGCCGTGAGAGACGCGCTTGTTTGCCTTAGGGTTCAGGATAAATGTGTTAGGAGTAGCAAGCTTGGGCAATACTGCGAGCTTCAATGGCCAAGAAAATCGTTCACTGAGAGCCCTAGTCTTGCAGAAAGCGTATGCAATTGAGAGAGTAATGGAAAGCTTGATTGAGAGCGTAATTGGAAGCGTCAATGAAAGCGTGCCCTGGATGGTGAATCCAGGGTTTCTTTTATGGTGGAGAGGGCAGTCCTCCTTCTTTGGAAGGAGGGATTGCCTCCGTGATCTGCTGGCTGGCTTTCCTTTGGGAGCCGGCACCAGTTGCCAAATCATGCAAGATAGTTTCCTTCTGAGGCGGCCCACAGCTTTTCAAACTGGGTGCTTTCCTTCCGTGTATGTTACCGTTGGAGAGTCTTAGTTGGCAAGGATTTGGGTAAATATGGCGCCTTCCTTATGTGAAGGGCGCCAATATTGTCAAAATTCCCTTTGGTGCCAGCTGGGACCATGGAAAATCCCTGGAAAGCCGTTGTTGGCCTTTTGATAATTCATGGGCCTAAACGGACTAGGCCCGTTACTGTAGAAAGGCTTCTTAGGGCCCAACGTGTAAAACGCAGACGGTCAACGTTCGAGTTGACGGTCAACGTTTAAAATGAATCTGGTAGAGGAACCCTTATACGGGTTAGACAATAAACCCATACCGATTTAAGGAACCATTCAGTTAGAAGTCACATTAGGAATGTACCCAAAGACAGCCTCTTGAATGTTGATGTTCCTAGTAGTAGACTTACCTTCAGTCTACAAAAATATTGGGCATCATTGCATGGTGGAATTCGGAGCAGTAACGTTGATCCCTCATTTAAAGATGAAGTTCATAACTACATGTAGAGTTAGAGAGGTCCTAGGCGATCAAATCACCAGCCAAACCTGATACTTGGCTCAAATTAATTAGATAGTTATAAATTAACTGATTGAGGAATTTGATCTTCAAGACAAAGCCACCTTACAATAAGGTCAATCCAATGAGTCAACTAACTAAATCCTATTAGATTTGAGTGAGTTAGAGAAATGTGTGTAGATCGGAGGCTCTCTTCTATATCAATTGCGTGAACAGCTAATGACCTTGCTTTGACATAACTTAGACACGCTTGCATGGGCACCGATGGATACGTCAGGGATTTCAATTGAGGCGATGGTCCACAAGTTGGGTCATAATTTTGGACGCAAACCAATCAAACAAAAATAGATGAACCACTCTATGGACAAACTGATTGTCATAAGAGAGGAAGTCAAAAAGCTTCCCGATGCAAGCTTAATAAGGAAAGTCCAATACCCAAATTGACTATCAAATGTAATACTCATCAAGAAAAGTAATGAAAAGTGACAGATATGTGTTAATTTCATCAATGCAAATAAGACTTATAATATCCCGGATCCTCATTTGGTTTATTTTAATAATAATTATAATTTTAGATAATTTAAATGTAACAAAAATTAATTAAAGATTGTGAAATTTTGAATAAAAAAATAAAATTTGAGATGTGGCACCTGAAGCGCCTGAAAGGCGCCAAGTACCGATTGGATATTTATGTATTTGAATATATATATTTGTGTAAAAAAGAACGAAAAAAAAAGATAAAATAAAAAGGGAAGGGAAAGGCGTGCAGCAGAAGTCACAGCCAATAAAGAAAGGAGGAAAGAGAGCAGAGAGAGAGGAAAGAAAGGGGAAGGAAAAGGGTTTTACACGGGAGGCAATGCGTGACAAAGAGGAAAGAAGGGAGGAGAAGGAGAGGAGGCAATGGCCAAGGAGAGGAGGTAGTAGTCAAGAAAAAGAGGCAGCAGTTGAGAAAGAAGGCAAAAGTAGTAGCAGCATGCAAAGGGGAGAGAGAGAGCGTCGAGAAGGGGCGGCGGCCATAGGAAGAGGCAGAGGCCGGGGCAGCAGAGTAGGAAGGGTTCATGTAGGAGAGAGAGGAGGCAACCGCAAGGGGAGAGAGAGAGAAGGACGTGCCGGTAGGAGAGAGAAAGCTCAATTCTGGTACTTCAGAGCATCCTTCCTTCCGATCTGCTTAGTATAAGGTCAAGTTAAATATCTTCTAATCCTATCATTTGTTTGATTTTGCATCTAATGTATTTGTATTCCGATTTAGAGGTTTCAAGCTCATGAGTGCACTTTTAATTAGCCCGTTTATTTTCTTGTGCACGTATGACCTTTTCACTGGATGATTAAGATATTTGTTCTGTTTCTATTAATATTTAAGGAATTTATAATTTTCTAGAAAAAAATGGATGATTTCTAGACACTGCATATTTTTATATCAATATATCTGTATAAAAACGAGTATGAAACTTACATTGGGCCGTGCATTTTCACTTGCATGTGTCTGACGATTGTGGTCACTACTATCTATTATCTGTTGTCTGGCTAACTTTCGACGGGGAGATATCTATTATTGAAATCCCTTTTCGCTGATAGGAAAGGTTCTATTGTATTGACCCGCCCCTCTATCTGGTATTTAAAATAAAATTTAATATATTTAATATATATCTAACAACTTAAGCAATTACACCCAAAGTCATTGGAGACAAAACATAATAAGCAACTTTACCTATAGGAGATAGAATATATATATATGGCCTAACATGTTGGCCTGGCCTGTATTTGATCTGGTTTAAGGTTATTGGGTTAGAAGTAATCTTTTTCTCAAATTAGTCTTTAAATAATTAAAACTCATGCTTAATGCAAGATTTGTATTTCTATATGAATTTGTATTCGGACTCTAATTTGGACTCGAATTTTAAGGTTCACCAATTTTGCCCGAACATCAAATTTGGTATGTTTCATACATCTGATTTTGATTATATGTTTTGATCCATATTTTTAGGCTATCAGTTTCTGGCGCTGATTCAACTTCTGTTATTTGAGATCATGATTGGAGCATTTTGGCTAACTGATCTGATTCTTTGGTTCTTGGAAGGCTGTCTGATTTTGTTCCGAATCACGTTTCAATTGGACATCTACTTCTGGCTATTGGATGTAGTCCCTAATCATGGTTTGATCGGACATTTGATTGTGGTCTCTAATCATGATTTGATTGGACATCTGCTTGGACATCTGGTTATCTATTTTGTCCTCCGAATCACTTCTATTTTATATGTATGTGTGTGTGTTCTAAGAGGACAGTTTTCTGATCTGATATCTGTTTTGATTTGATATTCAATTTGAGTATGAAATTACCATCGATTTTCTAAATTTAGATTCTATTCAAATTCAATAATTTGATTTCTAATTATCGACGATTCGGATTTATTCTATTTTTTAGTTAGATATTTATCCATTTGGCCCTCCCTATAATTCATTGGACTCACTTTGTTTATATATGAACTTATTAAATTTTAGATTCATATTTTCTATTTTATCCCTTTAGAGTAGAAGGCTCAAATTCATTATAGGAGTAGGATGAGATCAAACGCGGTATCATATATTCTAATGAGTATCACATCTGTCTAGATAGATGATATCAGTTGTATGTTGCCCCTTTCGGATGGATTATGTTTTGGGTTGCTATTTGGGTCTATATGGATTGTATCTTTGGATACTAGATTAATAAATATTTTGCATTGAGCATGCCAATGGTTGATTTGCCACCTCCCTTACAATGATTATAGAGTAGGTCATATTTGTATTATTCGGACGATTATCTGATAAGGTCCTGTATGGTTTTTAATTTGTCGGGTCCTCTTTATTTGGTCTGTCACATCCAAATTTTAAGACTTAATGTTAATTATTAAATTTATTTAAAATTTTAAATTTCAGGAATACTAATTGATTAAACCTACTAAATTTCGGGCCATGACTAAGTTTGTCCGAAAGATAACTTTCCGCTACCAAAAATTAAATTGTTGGTAAACTCGATATTTGAGTACGAGTTATTAAATTTCATAGATGCCTATTTAGAGTACAACAAATTTGGATGTGTTTTGAGGATGAAGAGATGACTTCTTTTATGAATCAAGGAACATATTGCTATAAAATCATACCCTTCGACCTAAAGAATGCAGGAATGACATATTAGAGGCTAGTAAACAAGATATTTGAGGCACAAATTAGAAATAATATGGATGTATATATAGACGACATGCTCATCAAAAGCACATTGGCCGATGACCATATTCGCAACCTAGGTCAAACTTTCGAGGTGCTTAGAGCCCATCAAATAAAGTTAAACCTAACCAAGTGCGTTTTTAGAGTAACTTCTGAAAGGTTCTTTGGATTTATAGTGTCTCACCAGGGAATTGAGATGAACCCCAAAAAAATAAAAACAATCCTAGACATGAATCCATCTCAAATTGTGAAAGAAGTTAAGAGGTTTATCGGGAGACTCATGGTACTCTCTTGATTCTTAGCAAGGTTTGTAGAGAAATACTTTTCGTTCTTTAAGACTCTAAGAGGGAGTAAGACAAATGGTTTTTAATGGACAGAAAATTGTCAAACAGCTTTCAAAGAATAAAAGGAATCCATCTCAAACTGTAAAAGAAGTTTAGAGGTTAACCGAGAGACTCATGGCACTCTCTCAATTGTTGGAAAAGCCTATAGAGAAATACTTTTCGTTCTTTGTGGCTCTGAGAGGAATTAAGACAAATAGTTTTCAATGAATAGAAAGTTGTCAGACAGCCTTCCAAGAACAAAAGGAATACCTTGCCAACCCTCCATTCTTATCATCCTTGAAAAAAGGTGAAGAATTATACCTCTATTTGACCATGTTTGACATGACACTAAGCTCAATCCTAGTTAGACAAGAGTCAAAGGTACAATGGTCGGTCTATTATGTCACCAAGATTTTGATAGATATTAAGACTCATTTCTTGCATGTTAGAAGGATCGCTTTAGCTCTCGTCCACTCTACCAAAAAGTTTCAGCCATACTTTTTAGCTCATAAGATCGTTGTCCTAACTAATCAACTATTAAAGAGGATCTTGTAGAAACTCAAGGTGTCTGGATGATTGATTAAATAGTCTATACAATTGAGCGAGTTCGACATTGAATCCCATACGTGGCCTACCATTAAAGGGCAGGTCCTGGCGGATTTTATAATCAAAATGACAACCCCGATTCTAAGTGATCCCAAAAAGCATGATGACCCTCTTCATGAAGAGACACTGATGTGGATCTTGCACTTCGATAGGTAATCTTTCTATTCAATGAATGGAGTTGGAGTAGTCTTGAGAACTCCAGATGGATTAGAGAAAAAATACTCGACGTCACTTGAATTTTCTAGTACTAATAACATTAAAGAATACAAAACTTTATTGGCTAGGTTCAGATTAGCGAAGGAATATTTAGCCAAAAGCTGATTGTTCACAATGATTCGGAGCTGATCGTCAACCAAATGAATGGAAATTTTGAGGCGTCTAGTTCATTACTCGTAAAATATCTTGTCAGAGTAAAAAACCTGATTGAGTCATTTGATAAGGTAAAAATTCATCATATTCTGAGAAAAAATAACCGGAAGACCACCAGCTAGCAAAAACAGCAGCATTTGGAAACCTTGAGCAATATGCTAAAGAGATAAGGGATGTCCTCATGATCCTGAGTATATAGGTCTCAAAAGAAGAGACACTCCAAATCTCAAATGGCGATACCTAAATAACTCTGCACATAAAGTACCTTAAACAAAGTCTTCTGTCAGAATGCCCGAAAGAATACAGTCGCATAAAAAGGATAGCAGGGTGGTATACCCATATGGATGGGAAACTGTATCGAAGAAGGTGCTCCATTCTTTACATGTGGTGCTTGACGCTAACCGAAGTCGGCTATTAGCTGGGTGAAGTACACCTCAAAATTTATGGGTCACACATAGGGGTAAAAACCTAACATTCAAAGCCATACGGTAGGGCTACTACTAGCCGACGATGAAGAGAGACACTATAGAGTTTATAAAAAAATGCAAAATTTGTCAGATCCATCGTAACGTCTCTCATCAACCGCACACTAAACTCCAAACCCTACAGTTGCCATGGCCATTCACTTAGTGAGGGCTTGAAACATTAGTCCCATTATCTATTACATCAGGATGGAGGAAGTTCATTATAGTCTCCATTGACTATTTCACAAAATGGGTAGAGACCTCCCCATTGGCAAAAATAACATAACAAAATGTGACCGAATTTATCTAATAGAGCATCATATGCCAGTTTGAAATTTCTGAAGTCATAATGGTCGACAACAGAATCCAATTCACCAGAAAAAGATTCACCAAGAATTGTATGAGTTTAGGAATTAAGTTGGTTCATACTTCTATTGCCCATTCGCAAATGGACGAGTAAGTAGAAATGACAAATTGAACCTTATTACATGGGTTAAAAATGAAGTTAAAAGATGCAGTGGCTTCTGGGTAAACGAATTACCCTCCATACTATGGTCCTACCAGACGACCCCCAGAGAACCAATATGAGAAACACTATTCAACTTATATTACGGGATAGAGACAGTCTTTTCAATCGGACTATCCAATCTTCAAATTAAAATTTTTGACCCATAAAATAATTCCCAACTTCAAAGAGGATATTTTGATCTACTCGAGGAAGTTTGAGACACAACAAGGATATGGATAGTAGCCTACCAACAATGAGTTATTCGATATTATAACAAAAAAGTAAAGGCTTGCCAATTCAATATGGGGGACCTAGTTTTGAGGAGTATAGAGTCTACAAGCAAGATCATCGATAAGAATAAACTCTCTCCGAATTGGAATGGACCATTCCTAATCTCGGTCATTCTCTAAAACGGTGCATGTAAATTATGCACTCAAAATGAAAAATTGATCCCAAGAATATGAAATATCCTCCACTTCAAAAAATACTACCATTGAACTTGCACGGGCAAGAGGTAAGTCATGTGCACAACATATGGGGTGCTTGTATAATGAATTTATTCATATTGATGATAATAAATTACTATGAATTTCTTTCATTAATTGCTCATTTTTGTGCTTGCATATGATTTCATGAACACAAGCGACCATGACTAACCCTAAGTCGGATGAAACGCTCACCTGTTAAATCGACCTGCTAAAAGCACGGTCACAATTTTGATTAAAGCAACCAAGTGACCTAAAAGATGAATGGATATAGACTATCATATCAAAACCTGGGGGGCTTGTAGACCAAGATCCAACACCTTTCTTCAGAGGTCAGATAAAAAAACTTAAGGGGCTTTCACAACATGAGTGCTACGATGTCCTCTCATAAGAATGAGTACTATTAATCAAATATAGCTGATGAACTAGGGATTGGTATAGCCCGACATAATGGCAACCACGCTTAGTTGGCAAGGGAAGAGCTTTTCTAGTATCAGTGCTATGACATCCTCTAATAGGAATGAGCACCATCAGTCAAATACGGTTAATGAACAAAAGTCCGACAAAGCCCAACAATAATCGCAACCACACCTAATCGGCAAGCAAAGAACGTGTTGAACAAAAAGTTTAGCATGTAAAAAAAACAACGTCCGCGGCAATGATTGAAACAATCTAGTTTATTCATTAATTTATAAATATCAACAAAAGAGAGACCCAAGCTCTTAACATAAAGATTATACATGAACTGTCCATTACCTACAAAAGGGTATCTCAACTACCTAAAAGCCCGAGATAGGCCAATTATGACGACGTATTCCACTAGGCTCCGAAAAATCCTTGATGTCAGAACATCGAGAAGCCCCAAATTTGCTCAAATTGAGATAGCCAAAGTGAAAGTAGGGAGACATCAATGAGACAATCCCCTTATAGGTGGAGAACCCCGCTTGGAACTTGTCATCCAGAGTAGGGCCAACTTCTTCCAATCGAAGACGTACCCTCAGTTCTCTCTTGAGATGGGCACACTTAATTTGAAGATTAGCGATAAGGCTAGCATTTGAAGTTGATTGATGCTCAGCCTCCTGCAGTCTATCCTCAAATAAGGCAATCCGATCCATAGCGATGGCTTTCTCGTATGAAAGCTCTTGAGATCTCGCCAACCACTCAGAGAACTCTCTATCTAAGTAAATGGTTCGGTGCAGCATCAACTCGAATCTCCATCTCCCTAAGAATAGCAAAATCAGTGGTGAACAATTTTAACATCATGTTTGCACTGTCGATCCTTGATCAGGTGAACCAACTCCTATGATTGCAAAATAAAATGAATTAGTTAGTCAAAAATAGCAATGGTAAGGAGAATTTTGGAGATAAAGGGTTAAGCAAGCAATATCTCAGAGGGGAAAGATCTCTCCTGGAAAGATTGACTTAGAGAATATTTGAACTTAGTGATGGGAAAAGTATTCCATCATAAAAGAAGTAGAACGTGACATTGGGGGGGGGGGAACTTCAAACTTAGGGAGAGGAGAAAAAGCATCCGAATCCTCTAGGTGCCAAGATATAGAAGCATCAGCTTAATTGACCTCCCCCACTTCCAAAACCTCCGGATTATTATCAAAAAACTTATCTGTCACCCAAGTGGAAGGCGTATAAATAGGCTTATTGGGCAACAAATTAATAAAAATTGGGACCCCGTACTCAGTTATAAATGGAGCATTGATTGGTTCATTTGATCTACTAGCAACAGGGTCATTTATTTTGGTAACAGTGGGGAATGAAGCTTCTCCACCCACAATAAACTCGGGTGGCTATTTAAAAATTGGGTAGCTCAGTGAATAGCAAATAGAAGTCGGCCTTCGAGATAACTTACCGGCTTCCAATGTGCTCATTTTATCACAAGCCTCATCTATCTCCCTATTATAGACAGTGGAGGAAGACGAGAGAGGATCTGCCCTCCAAGTCACCCTTTCATGAGAATCCTGAAAGAAAAATTTTTGCAACTTTCTCTTGAGTTAGCGTAGAGGCATAATGGCAATGGCCTCTCCTTTAACTCTCACTTCTCAATCGACTTTAGTGAGCACCTGCTAGGATAAAAAATTATTTGTTCTCCGGAGGGAAATGGTGTTTTCCTCGATCAGCTCCATCAAGGGCCAAGCCATGAAAGTCGTATTTTTTAGACATCTCTAGAAAAAGCAGGATTGACCAACTTTCATGCTTTAGAGAGGGTCCAGCAGGAAGGAACTACAATATAAAAATATTGGTCCTTCCAACCATTTATTGAGTTCAGATTACATATGTTTGTTTTATACCTTTTTTAGGGAGTAAAAGGAATTCAATCACTCTCCTGATTGAACCAGAAAATAACTTTAACAGTCTTAACGTCCAGACAAAGTTTCTAGTGGCAAGAAAATTGCACAGGAAAATCAAGTACCAAATAGCATTAGTATGGAGGCATGTCACAGGAATTTCAAGGGCCTTTAAAATCTCATACAGTTCCCTTGCAAAGAGAATACGAAAAGCCATTCTTCTAGATGGATTTTGTAGATGGTGACGAAGCCAATACGATGAGAGAAGGCTCTCTTGTAGGACGAAGAAACCTGAAAGGGAATGCCAACAAGAATGACAAAACTATCATCAATGTCTGCAATATCCTCAATGGTAAAAACGGATGGAATCTTAGCTATACTTCTATAAACAACTCAATGGGCCATAGAAACGAGGAGAAGTGAAAAGCGTATTATGGTTAGGAGAAGTGGAAAATGAAGAAGGGTAGAAGGGAAGAAGCACCAAACTTTAAATAGGAAATGATTGTAGACCAAAACGACATCATTTGTTCCTACTAGAGGAGCACACCTTTATAATGGCTGAAACACGTGTCAGCACAAACACGCACTGCATCTTCACTAAACCACTCATGATGGCCTGGCGCAGTGCCACCCAAAGTAGATATGCGCAGCATTGTATTTACTCAGATGTGCCGGTCATGATAACCTAATGATACGTTTATCAAGACATCAGACTGGTAACAGGCGACCCTGACACTTGAGTAATTGAGATGGGACAAGTTGGCCCAAATTAAGGTCAATCCGATCGATTTATAGATTCACAAATAGTGCGTTCGTTCAAAGTAAATTATTACACGTTAGATTGTTAGAAGATCGAATTGTCAGATGTTTGAATTGTCAAACCGTTAAAAATTAAATATTAAAAAATGTAACGCATGTCTGGCACTCAGCGTATCAATCACTCAGAGAATTCAAATAAATTAAAGCCATGCAAAGAAAGAAGAATATCATTCAGATAGTTCTATTCATTGATTTCTTTCACAACGTACAAGATTACAACAGTAAAAATATAACTCTGGTGAAAAGAGAGAAAAATATAAGACAATGATCCGGTAAAAAAACATTTTTCAAAGAACTTCAACGGCACTATGGAGGGAGGAAAAGAAAAGGAATCATCTGCCAAAAGCCTACGTAGTCATCCGAGTCACCTCAAGTGTAAACATAATGTCGGGGACCTTATTATAACGATGAAGGCCTAGTTTTAATAAAGATGTAAAAGAGGAAAAGTAAGATGGTTTTTATAAGGTCCAAATTTTTAAATTATGTTAATCATGATTAATTAAATTTATATAATTAAATTACAGTCAAAAAATGTGAAAATTTGGGTCAAAAGAGTCAAAATAAACCCAGGTGGTTCGTGCTTGTTGCAGGCTTGACGAGGGCCGGAGGGAGGCTCGAGCCCCACTAGAGTGATGATTCCAAATTTGCATGGCACTCGAGGCGTGCTTGAGCCTCGAGTCTCTCTTGAGCCACGTTCGAGCACTGATTCCAGGGGTATTTTGACACCAGTGGCGCTCGAGGTATGCCTAACTAGTGCTCGAGCGCCACATTTGGTATAAAAGCACCCCTGTTTAGCTTTTCATCATTTTCATTGAGCCAGGAGTAGAGAGGAGAGAGAAAATGCCGAGGAGAAGAGAGAGAGCAGGATTTGATGCCACTAGGTCTGATTTTAAGGTGAAGCCGGTTAAGAAATTTGTAGTTCGAGTTAAGGCAAGTGTACATTTAGCTCCCTTTTTTCTTTATTGCTTTTTATTTCTATTCTTTTCAAGTATTATTCTAATACTCGTCCAAATTAAGATTTTAAAGTAAAAGTATGAAAAATATGTATAATTGTTGGTTCTCTATGATTTTGTAAAGAAATTTTGCAAGAACTTATGTTTAATTTTCTGCATCATAATTATGCATATTATTTTAGAATTCTCTTCATGTTGAGATACATAAAAATAATTCTTACATATTTGTATTTCATCATTATCAATTTTAAATTATTACATGTTATTGGTATATGTTAAAAATATACTGCATATTTAATTGTGTACTTCATTCTTATTAAATTTGTATTAAAATTTCTAAATTTTCTTCTACATATTTTAATGTTAAATTTTATGTTATAGATTTATTATGATGATAAAATATATAAAATATTATGAAGAAGAAAAAAAATTCTACAATTATATTAAGAAAAGTATGAACTATTCTTGAAGAGGGTGAGAACTAAGAATTTACAAGTAAAGTGTAGAAAGTTTTCTAAGTAAATAAAGTAAAAAACTTGACCAATGATTGATCAACAGATACTATATTCTAGTATGCTTTAATATATTATAATAGAATATCGTTTCCTAATTTAGTACCACAATACAATTTTTGACCCCCGTCTACAAGGAGATAATATGTAGATGGCCCACCTCCAAGTCTTTGAATAGAATGGTAAGCTTTTGATTATGTGGAGAAAAAACACAATTTGGATTTGATCGACTACATCTTTAGTTAGTAAGGCCTATTGGCTCTGATCCTAAAAAAAGTAAGTTTTTAATATATTTTGACAGATAAGAATAAAGAAAAATAAGAAGCATATTATGATAAAGAAAGAATAATAAAAGAACAAGATAAGAAATTAGAAAGAGAATTGTATAAGTATTCTGACAATATTTTAATTCATTGTACGATATAATGATCTCGATTCTTACTGTTATATTTTAAGTAAAAAAATTATATAATTATTACTATATATTATATCTTATTGAGTATTTGACTCACTCTCTTACTATTTTTCTAACCTTTCAGATGAGTAACACGAGCCCTTACTAGGCAATCAAGATTGAATGATTAGGTGGACATGAAGAGCCTAGATTATTATAATTTTGGATGATTTATTTTGTTTAATATTTTTAGGTAATATTTATTATATCTAAATGTTGTATTTTAGTTTAAATTCATTTTCAAATGATGGATGTAAAATAAATAACTTATGGCCGATATTTAGGAGGTTAGTTGTTATATTATGGAGTTTGGTATTGATTATTGTGTCATCATGGTATTGGACATATTTTTATGTGTGAGATTGTCATTATGGTGATTTAAACTGGATTTGTATTCAGCAGGTATATGATGTGATATGGCAGATTGATGTTAGAAGTTTTTAGCTTCATTTATGCAAAAGTCATGGATGTATTTACTTTTATAGGTTATTGATATTGAATATTATTTCAGTATTAGTAGGCATCTTTCCTTATTTGAGGTCCGACATTATATTATTTGAATCGGTGTCGGAGCCATTGAAGTTGTGACATGTATTTGGGTCAAGAGTATACTTTTATTCATTCATATTGAGATCGGTTGAGGTATTTCACATCCAATGATTTCAATTCAATTATTTGGTTAATTGTTTATTATTGAAGTAATGACGAGATTGAGACATGATCCGTCACAAAGTTGTATCAAAGAGGTCGTAAGGAGATGCCTTAAGGTCTAAATTTGATTGATGTCGATCTAAGGTCTAAGTTGATCAATATTTGATTTAATGTCTAAGTTTGATTGATTTTGATTAAGGGTCTAAATTTGATGGATTTTGATTCGAGGTCTAAGTTGATTGATTTCAATTTGAAGTTTTGGTTTGATTTATTTTGGGTTGAAGTCTTGAGTAGATCCATTTGCTAAGGCAAGATTATCTAATCCGATTATTAATGTTTTAGTGATAGGATTAAGAGATGGCAGGTCGCCAAAGCTGTGATGGACTAAGTACTTGCCCGGACAAGGAAAAAGGGGTGCTCAAATAGCATGGCAAAGATGACGGATAGGGTGGAATTGATGGCTCGAGGTTAGTATAACTTGGAGCCAATTTCGGCACCAGCGAATCTAGGAATATCAATTTGTGATCGATCTATTAATGATCAAGTGCCTAAATTTTTGGGTGGCACGGATACTGTAGAGGCTAAAATATGGTTCCAAAAATTAAAATGGTGTTTGCAGGGGATCCGATCTTTGGAAAAATATAAGATAATATTTACCTTATATAAGTTAGAAGGTGAAGCCGACCATTGGTTATTGATGAGAAAAAGAGTCATGGGCTTGGAGGATAAAGAGGAATTGTGGAGTATGTTCAAGAATGCTTTTATGAATGAATTTTTTTTTTTGACAAGTTTTCGGGGGCAAAAGGAGGAAGAGTTTGCTCGTTTGCGGCAAAGAAACTGGATGGTGGCAGAGTATGACGCTAAGTTCTCGAAGTTATCTCACCATGTCCCGCTTCTGGTTTATGATGAAGAAATGAAGGTAGAAAATTTTTACAAGGATTAAAAGGTGAAATTCGGAGGCAGTTGATCACTCTGAAATTGAGGACGTATGAAGATATGTTGGATTGAGCTAGCCTATATGAAAAGGAGCTTGAAGAGGAAAGATTTTTCAAGAAGAAATTAGCTAACTGTGGTGGTCAAAATTCTGGCCGAAGTTTGGGATTAGACAAGCCCTACAATAAGCCAAAGCTTGCAGAAAAAGAAAAGGAAAGAGCTGAAATTCAAAGTATACTGGGTTAGCAATTAGCAACGCTCGTATGTTGGCATTGTGGGAAATTGCATAGAGGGAGGCCATGTTATAAAATTTTGGGACCCTATTTCAATTGTGAACAGTTTGGGTACATGATCAATGATTGTTCTTATCGTATGGGTTGGACAGTGAAGAAGTCTAGTGCCTTAGATCTAGGTTTCACAGTGATGGCACGAGGTGTAGAAGTGTCGTCTACCATGGTGGAAGATAAGATTTCTAAATTTTTACATTTCAGTACATGTATTATTTTGGATTTAGAATCTATATTTTCGTTCGTGTTTCCTAAGTTTATTTTTTTATTTGAGGATCATAGACTTTACATTAGTTGTATCCATGTCTAGAACATTTTCTTGAGTCCATAGATATAATTGGTTGGGCTGATTTAATTTCATTTGATATGCCGAACTTTGATATAATATTGGAGGTGATTTGATTAGTGAGTCGCCACGCTAGTATGGATTGTGTCGGTAATGATATTATATTTTGTATTTGGGTTGTGAAATATTGAGTATGAGGCAAAGTTGATTGAGAGGCGATGAAATTAATATCATTTTGCGTTCAAGTCATTTAATAAGGATGTGTGCCGAGTTTATTTAGTATATGTGACCACATTCGAGAGTCATTCTATGGTCATTAAGGACTTTTCGATTGTGTAAGAATTCGAGGATATTTTTTGAAAAAAAAGATTAGCCTGACTTATCTTTTGATCGGTAAATTGAAGTTGATATTAAGGCTGTGCCGAGATCGGTATCGATTTTGAGAACCCTGCAAAAATCGATGAGGCACTGGCAGAGTGCTTGTCGTAGAATGCTTTAGTGCATTTGGGGTGAGTAAAATAAACTGATGAGATTATGTATGGATTATTAAAAATTTAATTCGTTTGGTAAATAAATTGTTTGATAAACAAGTATTGGGAGTCAATAGATGATTTGTTTGATCTATTACAAAGGTTTAATGTTTTCTAATCGAATTATATCCGTAGTGCTATCAACCAAGAATGAATTGGAAGAATGTGCTTGTGTCAATTTTCAGGATAAAGTATGGCAGTTCTAAACTTCGATGACATCCTTTGGGTTAGCAATTTCATTAGTATTTTTTGTGGAACTTAGGAACCGGATTTTTTGGCAGTACTTCGGTTGATTTTGTGATGACTTTGTTGATAATATTTTGATTTGTTCGAGGAGTTGTGAGGGGTATATGGTCCTATTGAGGGCTGCATCGTAGATTATGAAGGGTAGTCAACTGTTTGCCCAATTGGGAGATGTGAGCTGGCAAATTATTAGCAATGTCGGTTTGGTCGATCCCTGATGGATCAAGTGAATTTTTAGTAGGTTGTGATACTTTCGAGGAAGATTTGGGGTTGTGTTTTAATGCAACGTATCTAGGTGATTTCCTATGGGTTAAGATAGTTAAAAGTTAATGATTAATCAGAGTAGCGCAATAGAAACATGTGGGCTAATGGCTCATATATTTCAGAATCCAATTGTAGTTCAAAGTGAATGATCATTTTCGAGGTTTAGTTTAAATTGAAGTAGAAGTTCACTAGTTGTGAGATCCCGATCCCAAAAATATGATAATGAGGCCGGATTTGATGAAGGTTGGAGTTGATGATGGTCGAAGTTGATGAAGGATGGAGTTGATGAAGGTTGGAGTTGATGAGGCTGGATTTGATGATGATGGCCAGAGTTGATGAGGCCGGATTTGATGATGGTGATCAGAGTTGATGATGGTGGCCGGAGTTGATGGTGACCGAAGTTGATGGTGGCCATAGTGAATTTTAAAGTAAAATGCTTTACCTGAATTTGCTGATGACCTGAGTGGATTGAATTTGATAAAGACCGACTTTGTTGATAATCGGAGTAGATTTACCTACTTCGTTGACCTTTTTTTCACCTGTTCAGAGTAAGTAAATTACTCCCACTTACTTCACTGACCTTCCAGAAAATAAGTACCAAGTAGGTGACTTACCCCACCTACTGCCACCGAACCTATCATCTCTAAATGCTGAGCTCAATAGTGAGGAAAAGAGTTGGAAAAATCTTTGATGAAAAGGGGAAAGTAGGAGACGAAGAGGAAGAAAGAGTCTTAGGCGAGATTTGAGTAAAGAGTTCG
The DNA here is from genome assembly GCA_033239525.1 of Nepenthes gracilis. Classification (NCBI taxonomy): domain Eukaryota; kingdom Viridiplantae; phylum Streptophyta; class Magnoliopsida; order Caryophyllales; family Nepenthaceae; genus Nepenthes; species Nepenthes gracilis. The sequence goes on from BSYO01000029.1 coordinate 5,731,055, forward strand.
AAAATCAAGCAAGTGTACTTCAGAACTTGTTTTTCCATGTTTGACGCTTTTGATTATTTCCATTTTTTTATTCATATTCGAAAACCCCATCCCCTAAATTGTTACGAAAAATGGACGAATTTCACGATTTTGATCTAAGTTTCATGATTATGAAAATGTAATTCCTAACTTTGATTTCATGTTTTGGCCCATGCTTTATGAATCAATTTATGATCGCATTACTTCACATGAATGTAACTCCTGACTTTGATTTCATGTTTTAGCCCATTCTTTACGTTCAATTCCATTTATGTCTGGAATGCTTCAAATGAAAACCTTACATGGAAACTGGAATGTTAAAAATATGAAGACCCTTTGAACTTGTCCAAAGTATGAAATATTTGCACTTTGAATCGGCTATGAGATATAATGAATTTTGATTATGAACTATGAACAAATAAGATTGGACCTAGAATTGTTACACAGTCAGATAAGGTTCTCCGACATGCCTTAGAACGTTACGGTGGTAATCAATGATAACTCCGTCCATGGAGTGATACGTGGTCTGCCCCTTCTCGAGACTTAATGAAAGGGTAGAAATTTAAGCTTTGAACTTTTAATATGGAACGAAAATGGAAATGGATATGACTTTTAAACTTTGGCCTTTAATTATGTGGAATGAACACAATCTATCATCGATTACTCTCCCCCTCGGCTAGTAGGATCTACTAGCCTAGGTCCATTTGAATAATAGCGTTAAAAATGGAAGGACCAATAAAAAAATGACATGAATTATGAACTTCGAAATTTGCTACTGAATTATGAACTTTGAAAATTGATACTAATTTATGGACCTCAAAATTTGACATTGGGTTATGAATTTTGGAATTTGACACTGAAATATGAACTTCGGAATTTGACACCGAATTATGAAATTCAGAATTTGATATTGAATTATGGACTTTGGAATTTGACACCGGGTTATGAACTTCGGAATTTGGCGCCGAATTATGAACTTCAAAAATTGATAGTGAATTATGGACTTCGGAATTTGACACTGGGTTATGAACTTCAAAATTTGACACTGAATTTATGAACTTTAGAAAATGGCATTGAGCATAAATTATGATATCTTCTATGACTTTTGTTTTATTGCATTTATGATTTATATTTCATGTTTTGGTACCTTGAAGGGTTTCGGTTCACTTTATTAAAATTTTTCCTCCGGATGAGATTGTAGAACTAGTTCCGAACGAGCAGGAATAGATGAGGCTTAACAAGAAGGACTATTTGGAGTTGGAAAGGCTGTTGAAGATGTTAGGGATTTTTGATAGTAATGAATATAATTATCTCAGTTTGTGAATGTATGTTTACGCATCCGTTGTACCTATTTTGGGAATAGATCTGCTTCCGTCATTTGCTTTTGGATATGATCAGGTTTTAAATGGCATCTCTGTACGAATTTTGTTATAATGAATAGAAATGTCAAAGAGTTGGAGCCATGAACATTATATGGCACTTGGTGTTCCTGTGAGTGTATTATGAATATATATATTTATTTAAAAGTTTAAATCTGTACGTTTGCATGCATGTATTGGACTAATTCGGACAACCTTACCTTGAAATTTGTACTCTTGGGTATCAGTTCTAGATAGTTTCTGACAGAAGAAAAAAAAAACACGTTCCGTCACACTGGTCCATTTGAGATTTTGTAGTAAGTTGGAGAGGTGGCCAATAAATTGGCTTTGCCTTTGAATTTTGCGGATTATCACAATGTCTCCTATGTTTTAATGATTGAAGAAGTATGTGGTCAAGTTAAGCCGTTGCAGGAAATTGAGAATTCGTTTTATGTTAAGGTTTTGATTCAAATTTTAGATAGAAAGAGTCAAGTATTGAGAATCAGAATAATTCAATTGATTAAGATTTTCTAGGAAAATCATTTAATTGAGAAAGAGCGTTGGGAATGCAAAAAAGAAATCTGGAAGATTTATCCATGATTGTTAAACTTTGAGGTTCATAAAATTTTGATGACGAAATTTTTATAAGGAGGGGAGGATTATAAGGTTCAAGTTTTCAAATTTTATTAATCATGATTAATTAAACTAATATAATCAAATTAAGGTTAAATGATATAAACAATTGAGTCAAAAAAGTCAAAATTAGACCCGGATGGTTCATCCTTGTTACAGGCTTAACAAGCGCTTAAGGAAGGCTCGAGCCCCACTAGAGTGCAGATTTCAAATTTGCATAACACTCGAGGCGCACTCGAGCCACCCTCAAGTTTCAGTGGCTATTGGCATAGCTTAGCACCCAGGTCTTGCTCGAGCCACGCTTAAGCGCTGATCCTATGGGCATTTTGACGCCAGTGGCGCTTGAGGCTCGCCTGACAGGCGCTCGAGCACCATGTTTGGTATAGAAGCACTCCGTGTTCAACTTTTCATCATTTTCTTTGGGCCAGGCGCAGAGATGAGAGAGAAAATGCCAAAGAGAAGAGAGAGTGTGGGATTCGACACCACCAAGTACAATTTTGAGGTGAAGTTAGTGAGAAATTTGTAGATCGGGTCAAGGTAAGTGCACCTTTAGCTCCATTTTTTCTTTATTGCTTT
>BSYO01000029.1:5733739-5745232 GCA_033239525.1 Nepenthes gracilis
ATGTTGAGTAGTTGTCAACGGTGAGTAACCTAAGTGACCAAGGTGATAGCTGGATTGTCACCATTTCCAAATGGGAGCACGGATTTGTAAGGTCACTTAGGGTTTGAGTACGCATGTGGTCTTGTGAAGAATTGAAGGATGGATTAGCATCGTTTGATGTGGATTCGGCTGCGGTTTGGTGAGACGCCATTGAAGTCTCTGATACCATGTAAGTTTTGCTTCAAGCAAAACGCATGACCAAGAACGAAGAAGAAGGAGGGAAAATGGGCGACGGCAGAAAATCGGTCAGGGCGCAATGATGAAGGCGACGGACGCCAGCGCTTTTATTCATTTCGGTTCAATTTGTTACACAACCCAATGCACTCCTTTATACAACAATATCGGCAGAAAACGGAAGGAAATGAAAAAAAGGGAAAGAAATATACAACGGGCAAAAAAGGGAAAAAAGAAATAAAGAAATATGGACAAAAATAAAAATACAAAATATTACAAAATATTATGAGATATTTTCTAATATGATTAGATTGTAAATTTTGTACCAAAAAAAATATATCGTTTTAGCTTGTTTTTTCTTTTTTCAAAATTTGGACTTTAAGATCCTAAGTAGCTGTAAAAAAGTTACCCCCTCCAGCTGCTACTTTGGACTAAAGATGCCGCCACTTTTCTTCCTGCTAACAAAAGCTTGGTTACCATACTGCACCCCCCCCCAACTTTGCGAAAAGGAAATGTGGCTCAGACGCTTGTGTATGTATTTACCTGTATCCATCAACAGCAGACCTGGGATATAAATTTCATAGAAAATTTGCCTTTTGGTTTACTAATCACAACCTCAGTAGTAGTGAATTTTCCAAGCTAATGCTCTCTTTCTCTCTTACTGTGTCTTGGCTTTTGTGACTTGGAATGGTAGCCCTTGAATGGTTAGAGAATGAGCCAAATGTGACAATTAGGCGCAAGGATTGCATTGATGGGTTTCTTGGTTCAATAGAGAAAGACGGCTCCAACGTATTTGTCGATTGGGTGAGAACCAACCAGATCAAAGTTGTAAGTATCGGAGTACTTGGTCATCCGCTTTCTAATTGAGTGCTTTAATCCCACCTTTCGTGAGTATTTAGGGGTTAACTTGAAAATTATTTGGTTTTTGAAGGCATTGGTTTTAGGGATATGCACAGATATATGTGTGCTCGATTTTGTGGGTTCTGCTCTGTCTGCTAGAAATCGTCGTATGCTTGTTCCTCTGGAGGATGTTATTGTCTATTCTCAAGCTTGTGCTACTTATGATCTTCCAGTTTATGTTGCACAAACCATCGAAGGCGCAATAGCTCATCCTCAGGTACCAACGTTTTTGAACTTATATCTGTTAATCTGGTTGAGATTCCAAATGTCAAGCATGTGCAGTATGTAATACTTGAATTAAATTAATTTGGTCAATCTGCAATTGTTCCAATGTTCATCGATTATCACTCCTTGTTTTTGGCAGGAATTGATGCATCATATAGGCCTTTACATAGCTAAGGGAAGGGGAGCCAAAGTGGTATCAGAAGTGATCTGTGATACACAATTAATGCCATGATTATCCTGCAGTTCAGTGATGGTGTCCTTGTGTATTATCACATATGTGGAAAATCAATTAATGTATTCTTGCGGTTTGTGTGCTTTTTTGTTCATAAATTCCCATAGATGTCGTCCATGCCTAATTGTGCCAGTGTCATGTATAACTGAGTGTTTATGAATCATAGTTTCCTCAAAAAATAAACCCCCCTGTTCAACACAGAATATCTTGGTGCTTTTTTTCCTATCATTTTCTGGTGCAGCATTTATCAAAATGCATTGAATGCAGCATAATCTTCATTCCTTGTTCCATGAACCTGAAAACAGACACTGAAGTGACTGAAATATTCTTGTTGCTTTAATGCTAAGAAACTTCTTACATCTAGTATTCATCGAAGAAGGTATTTTTCCTTGAAGGAACAATAAGGAGGAAGCTGTTAGAAATATTTATCTAATTGGCTTATTCCGTGACCATATGTCTTATTGTATCAATGTCGGGTTTGGGTTGTGGGGTGTCAGGTTTAAGTCCTTTTTTGTCCAGTCCGCGCTCGCCTGGAGCTCGCTAGCCGCTCGAGCCGAAAATCCAGTAGGTAGCCCGCTCGCCTGTCGCTCGCTAGCCGCTCGAGCCGAAACTCCAATAGGGTGCCCGCTCGCCTGTCGCTCCCTAGCCGCTCGAGCCGAAAATCCAGTAGGTTGCCCGCTCGCTGCTCGCCCTCCAGCCGCTCGAGCCCCGCTCAAGCGCCGGTGCAACGGGCCGAATTTTTGAACGACCTTTTGCGCCATCTATAAATACTCACCTTATGTTTTTTTGAAACCTCCAAGCACGCCACAGCCTCAGTTAACATCTTGTGAAGCCATTAAGCTTGAGAAGAAAGCCTTTCATGTTTCATTGATTTAGCTTCTCTTGAGAAAACCAAAAGTTACACATTTGGATCCCAATGTTCTAAATAGTTTTCTCACCACTATATCTTTCCATTTAACGGTTTCCATTCTTCTACCTTCGTGGAGATGTTGGTTCGTGAAGAAGGAGATCCGATCGTGGTTGGCACTTCAAGTGGCACGAGAGGGAAGATTGACGTGAAGACCGAAAGGTGTCCGGTACCGTTACCGCGGGCAAATCCAAGGAGTTCCTTGGTAGGGATCATGTGACGGGAGTAAGTCGGCTAGGTTAGCACGTCGTTACCACCCGGTCTGTAAGTTGATTTTCATAGTGCATTGCTTCCCTTTGCCGTTGAAGCCCGGAGTGTTTTTCTCGATTACCGTGGGTATCGAATTTTCACTTCGTCACCAAAAATCGCGTCTTTATCTTTATTGCTTATAATTATTTGTATCGTGCATACTTGTAATCTCATTAGCATCTAGAATTAAATATCTTTTATGTGTATTGGATATTTATTTATTTTTACTTCCGCTATATTTTTCGAGGTCGAAACTTGATTGTTCACGTTAGCACAAAACGTGTTTTTTCAATTGGTATCAGAAACTTACCCCGATCTGCGACCCTCAATCTAGATGTATACGAGTGGATCGCTCTCCATTCCTCCCTTCTTTGATGAGAGTAACTATACCTATTGGAAGGTCCGGATGAGAGCCTTCCTAAAGTCTCTAGATGAGCGTGTTTGGGCACGTACCCAAGTTGGATGGACTCCACGCACTAGTTCTTTGGGCAACGAACCAAAAGCCCTATCTTCATGGACCAAAGAGGAACTTGATACATGTAATTGGAATAGTAAGGGGTTACATGCTATTTTTATGGTTGTGTCTCCCGATGAGTTTAAACGAATTTCAATGTGTGAGACGTCTAAAGATGCGTGGGACATTTTAGAGATCACTCATGAAGGAACTAAACTAATTAAAAATTCAAAATTATAAATGCTCACCACTAAATTCGAAGAAATAAGAATGAAAGATGATGAGACATTTGATAAATTCTATACCCAATTAAATGATATTGTAAACTCCACGTTCAATTTAGGCGAACGAATCCCGAAAAATAGAGTTGTTAGAAAAGTTCTACGATCATTGCCTGAACGATTTAGACCCAAAGTGACGGCGATTGAAGAGAGCAAAGATTTAGACAAATTAAAAATCGAAGAACTTGTAGGGTCCCTATAAACTTATGAGCACACATTGCCACAATTAAAGAAGAATAAATCTCTTGCTCTCAAATCAAGTAGGGAAGAGCAAACCCGGGATTCCGATGAAGAATCGTGTAGTGATGACGACTTTTCCTTATTTGTTAAGAACTTCAAAAAGTTTTTAAGGAAAAATAAATCTTCATCAAACAAAATTGATGTGGATTCAAAACGGTCATCTCAATTTGAGAAGAAAGACCGACGTGAACTCAAGGACTACAAATCAAAAAATACTCAAGGAGTTCAATGTCATGAGTGTAAAGGCTTTGGCCACTATCGGGCTGAATGCCCAAACCTTAAACGCCAACAAGATCAAGCCTTTAAAGCTAATGTGACCCTAAGTGATGACGAAGAAGAAGAGGGTGAAAAATGTTCTGACGATGGCCTTGTCAAGTACATGGCTTTTATGACCTCTATGTGTGACCATTTAGTAGAAAACTTTAATCACTTTGATGACTCTGTGGATGAGTCAGAAGTTGAATCTGATGGCCTTCAAGAAGCATATGACAAACTGTTTAGGGTTTGCTTGAAAGTAAAGAAACAAAATAAAACCTTAAATAGTAGGGTCATTGAGTTGGGACAAGAAAAATTAGTCAATCAATCCGAGTTAGATTCTAAAACTCAAGAAATTGAGAATCTGAAAGTCTCATTTGCTAAGCAGCTCACAACTTTAGAATCTGAACTTGAGGCTTCTCGAAAAGATCTAAAATAATTCTTGAATGGGTCCATAAAATTAGACTATATGCTCGGGTTGAAAAAAATTGGTGGAAATAAATAGGGTTTGGGGTATGCTGCAAACATTGTTCAAAATAACGTGAATCCTAAAACTGTTTTTGTTCCCGCCACAAAAATTCCACACCACCACGCTTACAAATCCAAACTCACTAAGCAACCTACTCGACGTGTGAAAAATAGCGTTCACTCTCATCATTTGACCAACTTATATAGTCCAAAAGATAGGGAAAAATCTCCAAATTATGTGCCTACTTGTCGTGCGTGTGGTAAAGTTGGTCATACTCGTCCTCGTTGTTACATCATGAATTCTTTGTACAACCAAAGACCAGGGCTAAAAATACATGAACTTGTTGATCACATTCAGACATTAAATGAACAAGTAAAAAGATTGAATTCCAAAATGCATTCAGTGAGACAAGTTTGGGTTAAAAAAAGTGAGCTACATTACCTCTTGGTCATTCGTGACAAAAAATGGGGAGACTTGATTTACTTTGATAGGGGGAGCTTAGGGGGACCCTGCTTATTTTGGGGGAGTTTTGTTATTTGCATATTAGTTCAAGTTATTATTACTTGAGGGGGAGTACTGTTTATTTTCGTTAGGCAGAGGATTGTTGTATGTTATATTGCCTGCATGTTGTTAATGCCTCCATGCATCATGCTTATGTTGTTATTATTTTTTTATTTTGTTATTATTTTTGACTTGACCAAGTTCCACAGTCACGCCAATGCAAGTTTTCATCACATCGCCTCCGCAGCTTCTCGTATAGCTATTTATTTTTTTTGTGTCTCTTTTTTGTATCACTAGGCGTAAGTTTTCATGTGTACACGGTTTTTATCTCTAAGGTGTCTCGAACCCGTGATTCTCTTGTATTTCTTTATTTTATGAGTTTTGTCACGGAATTGCTAAAGGAAGATTGTTAGAGATATTTGTCTAATTAGCGTATTCCGTGACCATATGTCTTATTGTATCAATGTCGGTTTGGGTTGTGGGTGTCGTGTTTAAGTCCGTTTTTGTCCGGTCTCAAGCGCTCGCTGGAGCTAGCTAGCCGAGTCGAAAATCTAGTAGGTCGCCCGCTCGCCGTCTCTCGCTAGCCACTGAAAAAAATCCAGAGGGTGCCCGCTTTCTGTCTCTCGGCTGCCGCTAGCCGAGCCGAAAATCGATGGTCGCCCACTCGCTGCTCGCCCTCGAGCCACTCGAGCGCCCGCGGGGTTTCTCACAAAACCCTACGGCCACCCACCGCGCGCTCGAGCCCCGCTCGAGCGCCGGTGCAACGAGCCGAATTTTTGAACGACTTTTTGAGCCCTCTATAAATACTCACATTATTTTTTTTGAAACATCCAAGCACGCCACAGCCTCAGTTGACATCTTGTGGAGCCATTAAGCTTGAGAACAAAGCCTTTCATGTTTCATTGATTTAGCTTTTCTTGAGAAAACCAAAAGTTACACCTTTGAATCCCAATGTTCTAAATAGTTTTCTCACCACTGTATTTTTCAATTTAACCGTTCTCAATCTTCTACCTTCGTGAAGACGTTGGTTCGTGAAGAAGGAGATCCGATCGTGGTTGGCGCTTCAAGTGGCACGAGAGGGAAGATTGACGTGGAGATCGGAAGGTGTCCGGTTCCGTTCCCGCGGGCAAATCTAAGGAGTTCCATGGTAGGGATCATGTGACGGGAGTAAGTCGGCTAGGTTAGCGTGTCGTTACCACCTGGTCTGTAAGTTGATTTTCATAGTGCATTGCTTCCCTTGCCGTTGAAGCCCGGAGTGTTTTTCTCGATACCGTGGGTATCGAGTTTTCACTTCGTCATCAAAAATCGTGTCTTTATCTTTATTGCTTATAATTATTTGTATCGTGTGTGCTTGTTATCCCGTTAGCATCTAGAATTAAATATCATTTACGTGTATTGGATATTTATTTGTTCTTGCTTCCGCTATATTTTTCGGGGTCGAAACTTGATTGTTCACGTTAGCACAAAACGTGCTTTTTCAGAAGCCTTGCTTAACTAGAAACTGTATTTAGGAAGACAAAGATGTATTGACAAATTAAAAGTGAATATCCTGTTTTAAGCTATCGATACTCTCATTGTAGTGCTGGATGCATGCAGGAGAATGTTGACTGCTTTTGCTTTGGCTGAACCCTGAAGATGAAAGAGCAAAAATAACTTGGTTCCGGCTTCCCAAATGACTCATCTGACTGTTGGATTGCCTCCTAGATCCATATAATTCCAACTCCTCATTCATCTTGGATCTTGGCTAGAGTTCGATCAATTTCTATTTGAAGGTTGGTCACATGATCTATGGTGACCACATTCATCATGTGTGCCGAGTTTATTTAGCAAATGTGACCACATTTGAGAGTCATTCTATGGTCGTTAGGACTTTTCAACTTGTGTAAGAATTCGATGATATTTCTTGGAAAATAAATTAGCCTGGCTTATCTTTTGATCGGTAAATTACGGTTGCTATTGAGGCTGTGCCGGGATCGGCATCAATTTTGAGGACCCTGCATAAAATCGATAAGGCACCGGCCGAGTGCTTGCCATAGAATGCGTTAGTACATTTGGGGTGAGCAAAATGAACTGATGAGGTTATGTATGGATTATTGAAATTTTAAATCGTTTGGTAAATGAATTGTTTGATCAACAAGTATTGGGAGTCAATAGATGATTTGTTTGATCTATTACAAAGGTTTAATATTTTCTAAGATCGAATTGTATCCGGAGTGTTATCAACCAAGAATGAATTGGAAGAATGTGCTTGTGTCAATTTTTAGGATAAAGTATGGCCGTTCTAAACTTCGGTGACATCTTCTGGTTTAGCAATTTCGTCAGCATCTTTTGTGGAACTTAGGAACTGGATCTTTTGGCCGTACTTGGGTTGATTTTGTGATGGCTTTCTTGATAATATTTTGATTTGTTCAAAGAAGTTGTGAGCGGTATATGGTCCAATTGAGGGTTGCATCGTAGATTATAAAGGGTAGTCAGCTGTTTGCCCAATTGGGGAGATGTAAGCTGGCGAATTATCAGCAATGTCGATTCGGCCGATCCGTGATGGATCAAGTGAATTTTTAGTAGGTTGTGATACTTCCGAGGAAGATTTGGGGTTGCATTTTGATGTAACGTATCTAGGTGATCTCCTATGGGTTAAGACAGTTAAAAGTTAATGATCAATTAGAGTTGCGCAGTAGAAACATGTGGGCCCATGGCTCATAGATTTCAGAAATCCAATTGAGGTTCAAGTGAATGATCATTTTTGAGGTTTAGATTAAATTGAAGTAGAGGTTCATTGGTTGTGAGATCTCAATCCCAAAAATATGATAATGAGGCCGGATTTGATAATTGATGAGGCCGAAGTTGATGAGGCTAGATTTGATGATGATGGTCGGAGTTGATGAGGCCGGATTAGTTGATGGTAACCGAAGTTGATGATGGTGGCCGGAGTTGATGGTGATCGAAGTTGATGGTGGCCGGAGTGAATTTTAAAGTAAAATGCTTTACCTGAATTTGCTGATGACCTGAGTGAATTGAATTTGATAAAGACCGACTTTGTTGATAGCCGGAGTGGATTTACCTACTTCGTTGACCTTTTTTCACCTAGTCAAAGTAAGTAAACTGCTCCCACCTATTTCGCTGACCTTCTAGAAAATAAGTACCAATTATGTGACTTACCCCACCTACTCCCACCGAACATATCCTCTATAAATGCTGAGCTCGATAATGAGGAAACGAATTAGAAAATCTCTGATGAAAAGGGGAAAGTAGGAGACGAAAAGGAAGAAAGAGTCTTAGACCAGATTTGAGTAAGGAGTTCGAAAATCAGGTAAGTGTACTTCGGAACTTGTTTTTCCATGTTTGACGCTTTTGATTATTTCCATTTTGTTATTCATATTCGAAAACCCCATCCCCTGAATTGTTATGAAAAATATATGAATTTCATGATGTTGATCTAAGTTTCATGATTATGAAAATGTAATTCCTAACTTTGATTTCATGTTTTTGCCCATGCTTTATGAATCAATTTACGATTTCATGTTTTAGCCCATGCTTTATGTTCAGTTCAATTTACATCCGGAACGATTTGAATGAAAACCTTACATGAAAATTGGAATGTTAAAAATATGAAGGCCCTTTGAACTTGTCCGAAGTATAAAATATGCACACTTCGAATCAGCCTTAAGATATGATGAATTTTGATTATGAACTATGAACAAATAAGATTGAACCTAGAACTGTTATACAGTCAGATAAGATTTTCTGACATGCCTTAGAACGTTACAGTGGTAATCAAAGATAATTCCGTCCATGAAGGGATACGTAATCCGCCCCTCCTTGGGGCGTAATGAAAGGGTAGAAATTTGAACTTTAAACTTTGAATATGGAATGAAAATGACAATGGATATAACTTTTGAACTTTAGCCTTTGATTGTATGAAGTGAATGCAATTTATCCTCAACTATTCTCCCTCTCGGCTGGTAGGGTCTACTAGTCTAAGTCCCTTTGAACAATAGAGTTAAAAATAGAAAGACCAATAAAAAAATGACATGAATTATGAACTTCGGAATTTGACACCAAATTATGAACTTCAGAAATTGATATTGAATTATGGACTTTAGAATTTGACACTAGGTTATGAACTTCGGAATTTGACACTAAAATATGAACTTCGGAATTTGACACCAAATTATGAACTTTGAAATTTGACACTGAAATATGAATTTTGGAATTTAACACCGAATTATGAACTTTGAAAATTGATACTGAATTATGAACTTTGGAATTTGACACCGGGTTATGAACTTCGGAATTTGACACCGAATTATGAACTTCGGAATTTGACACCGAATTATAAACTTTGAAATTTGACACCGAATTATGGACTTTGGAATTTGACACTGAATTATGGACTTTGGAATTTGACACTAGGTTATGAATTTCAAAATTTGTCACTAAATTTACGAACTTCAGAAAATGGCATTGAACATAAATTCTGATATCTTCTATGACTTTTGTCTTATTGCATTTATGATTTATATTTCATGTTTTGATATCTTGGTGGGTTTCGGCTCATTCTGTTAAAAGTTTTTCTCCAGATGAGATTGTAAAACTGGTTCCGAACGAGCAGGAATAAATGAGGCTTAGCAAGAAGGAATATTTGGAGTTGGAAAGCCTATTAAAGATGTTAGGGATATTTGATAGTAATGAATGTAATTATCTCAGTTTGTGAACGTATGTTTACGCATCCGTTGTACCCATTTTGGGAATAGATCTACTTTCGTCATTTGCTTTTAAATATGATCAGGTTCTACATGGCATTTCTATACGAATTTTGTTATAATAAATAGGAATGTTAAAGAGTTGGAGCTATGAACATTATATGGCACTTGGTGATCTTGTGAGTGTATTATGAATATATATATATATAAGTCTACATCTGTACGTTTGCGTGCATGTATTGGACTAATCTGGACTGTGTTACCTTGAAATTTGTACTCTTGGGTCTCAGTTCTGGATAGTTTCCGACAGAAGGAAAAAAAAAAAAAAACGTTCCGTTACACTAGTCCATTTGAGACTTTGTAGTAAGTTGGAGAGGTGGCCAATAAATTGGCTTTGCCTCTAAATTTTGCGGATTATCACGATATCTCCTATGTTTCAATGATTGAGGAAGTATGTGGCTGAGTTAAGCCGTTGCAAGAAATTGAGAATTCGCTTCATGTTAAGGTTTCGATTTAGATTTTAGATAGAAAGAGTCAAGTATTGACAATTAGAATATTTCAATTTGTAAAGGTTCTCTAGGAAAATCATTTAATTGAGAAAATGCCTTGGGAATGCAAAGAAAAAATCTGGAAGATTTATCTACAATAGTTAAACTTTGACGTTCATAGAATTTCGATGACGAACTTTTTATAAGGATGGGAAGATTATAAAGTCCAAGTTTTTAAAATTTGTTAATCATGGTTAATTAAACTAATATAATCAAATTAAGGTTAAAGGATATAAATAATTAAGACAAAAGAGTCAAAATTGGACCCAAATGGTTCATGCTTGTTGCAGGCTTGACAAGCGCCTGAGGAAGGCTCGAGCCCCACTAGAGTACCGATTTCAAATTTGCATAACACTCGAGGCGCACTTGAGCCACCCTCAAGTGCCGATTTCAGTGGCTGTTGGCATAGCTTAGCACCTAGGTCTCGCTCGAGCCACGCCTGAGCGCTGATCCTCGCCTGAGCGCTGATCCTATAGGCATTTTGGAGCCTAAGGCTTGCCTAACAGGCGCTCGAGCACCATGTTTGGTATAAAAGCACTCAGTGTTCAACTTTTCATCATTTTCTTTGAGCTAGGCACAAAGAGTAGAGAGAAAATGCCATGGAGAAGAGAGATAGTGGGATTCGACACCACCAAGTCCAATTTTGAGATGAAGCCAGTAAGAAATTTGTAAATTGAATCAAGGCAAGTGCACATTTAGCTCCCTTTTTTTTTATTTCTTTTTATTTCTGTTTTTTTAGTATTATTGCTCTAATACTTGTCTAAACTAAGATTTTAAAATAAAAGTATGAAAAATATGTATAATTATTGGTTCTTCATGATTTTGTAAAGAAATTTTATAAAATCTCATGTTTAATTTTCTGTATCATAATTATAGATATTATTTTAGAATTCTCTTCATATTTGGATGCATAAAAATAATTCTTACATATTTATACTTCGTAGTTATCAATTTTAAATTATTGCATGTTATTTATATATGTTAAAAATATACTATATATTTAATTGTGTATTGTATGCTTCTTAAATTTTTATTAGACTTCTTAAATTTTCTTCTAAATGTTTTAATATTAAATTTTATGTTATAAATTTATTATGATAATAAAATGTATAAGACATTGTGTAGAAGAAAAAGAAAACAAATTTTACAATTACATTAAGAAAAGTATGAACTCTTCTTCGAGAAGGTGAGAACTAAGAATTTAAAAGTAAAATGTAAAAACTTTTTCTAAATAAAGAAAGTAAAAAAAAATCACATTAAGGGTTGATTAACAGATAATATATTTTGACATTTCTTTATATATTATAGTGAAACAT
>BSYO01000029.1:5745332-6139082 GCA_033239525.1 Nepenthes gracilis
TATTCAATTATTTTGTTAATTGTTTCTGATTGAAGATGATGACAGGATTATGACATAGTTTGTCACAATTTTTCAAATAAAAGTGGGTAACCAAGATAGTCTTTAAATATTTTCTTGAGCCCTGGCTTCAAACTTTGCAGAGATACATCCACTAATTCCAACAAGTGCTACTTGCAATAGTGAAGATACAAAGATGAGTTAGAACGGATATACTGCCGAGTAAGGCAAAGGGAAGTCATCAATTTATAGCCGGGAGAAGGGCTTAGTAGACATTTAACTCAAGAAGAAATCAAATCGCAATAGTTGATGACAAGAAATAAAATCTTACCAAATAAGATTCCAAATCAGTAGAATATCTAAAAAAGGGGTACGCATTGAAGAAGTTATAGTTGGTGTCCCATTGATGGCATATTGGGAGGTTTGAATTTAATCCCCAACATGAGGGGCTAGTGATGGGTACGGTCGAAAATAGACCGACCCAATACTCAGTTAGATAAGTGGGTCAATACTTCGTTAGATTAGAAGCCTAAATGGCAAACGACTCAACAAAAATTGCCATAGAGTCCATTAGACAATAGCGTTTGAATGCTTGAATTGAAAGGGCGAAGTTTAAATATCCAAACATTTAAAGACTATAATGAGCGATCAAAGTAATACTAAATCCGGAAATCAAATAGTCCTATCATTAAACTCGAAATGACATCATATATATGCATCAATCTCTGGTGCCGATTAGCTAAGCGGCGCTCTATCTATACATCTAACTCTTCCCGAAAGAACGGAAAGAAGAAAAAAAAAGAGAGAGACAAAAAGAAAGAAAAAAAGTTACTCAATCAGATTAGTACGTAAAAGAAGTATAGCCCTCCAAACAAACTCTCATTCCCATCTTCTTTCATTCTCTGTGTTTTCTTCCTTAATATCTTTCATATTTATTAGAAAAATTATTGACTTAAGTATTGAATGATATACCATAAATTAAATTTCATATATATCTTGCCTCTAATTTATTTTATTGTGAAGTATAAGATTCAGATTTATAACTACGAAAATTAGATCTGTTTGCCTTCAAATATCCAAACGAAGCAGTTAGCTCCCTAATTTGTACGACAATCCAACTTCTCGAGATAGATTAGTATATATGTATATATATTAGATGTATGTTTATATTTATATTTTGTATAAATATGTAAAATTTATTTATTATTTGGGTACATATTGTTTATACTCAATATAATACTTTTCCCCCCGCAATGTCTAGGAATAACATTTGAAATATAATTACATTTAGTTTATGATATATAACAATAAAGATAAATGAAAGAAGACCCTCTAGTAGAATAAGCGAGTTTCAAATATAAGGCAAAGCGTAAGAGCATAAAATATATAATATATTTTGCAAATAGAATAGTCAATGATAAAAAATTTTACTTATGACTGATTCTTGAAGTATTCGCTACGAAATTATTTTACAAAAAGGGATTTTAACGCCGTTGAAATATACTGTGTGAAGGTTTTTTAATATTAAGGGAATGTGAATATATCAGGGTCGAAGGAATTGGGTAATCACATTTATAATTTATTTGTTGTAGAGCCAACTTTCTGTCTTGCCTTAGCTACTGCCTTGGGAATTTGCACTTTTGGGCTCAAGTTCCTTGAGTGAGCATATTTGAGGAGAACAAAACAATAATAAGAAAATAAAAAGCTAACCAAATTTGCAGGAGATGAACTATCTATATGATTCTCATATGCCAAAAGCCAACAGTTGAATTAGTGTACAACAAATATACTTGAGAAATAAATGAATGAATAAATGAATAAATATTGTTATCGTAGAGTATATTGTATAAATTATATTAGGAAAATGAATTTTTTTTCCCATTAGATATAGATATTTGTATATGAAAAAGTTTAACAATTTTGAATTAAAATTTAAAAAATTTTTAAACGAAGATGATATTCTTCACGAAACCTCATCAAATTTGGATTTAGGTTAGATACTAAGTGTATGTAAACATTATAAATGATAAGTCTAATCGGGCCATTGAACAAAAAATTATAATGGTGCCTATTCATAATCAAAACCGTCTGGCCTATAAATATTTATTTCTAAGTGTTTTTATCTAAACAAAATTTATATATATAAAATTATACCTAAAAATATCAAATATTTTAAAATTTATAATATTTAGACTAAAATATAACTAAGTAAATATTAACTAATTTTTTTACATAAAAAATTATTAACTACATAAAAACATAATCCTAAAATGATTTTTTAAAATTGGTATTTCTATAAAAAAATATTATTTATAAAATCATAAT
The DNA here is from genome assembly GCA_033239525.1 of Nepenthes gracilis. Classification (NCBI taxonomy): domain Eukaryota; kingdom Viridiplantae; phylum Streptophyta; class Magnoliopsida; order Caryophyllales; family Nepenthaceae; genus Nepenthes; species Nepenthes gracilis. The sequence goes on from BSYO01000029.1 coordinate 5,747,655, forward strand.
TTGAATCAAATAGGACCAAAACCGATTATTTTCATCGAGTCTAATTTTTGTATTATAATTATCTATAATATTAATTTATATTAATTAAATTTTATAAAATTTTAAATCGATTAGATAAGAATGATTGATTTTAATTAGATCTAATTTCGACCTCACAATAATTTTGAATTTTAGTACACCACCCAATGCCATCTCTACCCTTAACGTGAGAGATGATAATTCAAAAAAATTATGTTCTTACGCCTAATTTCTATAACCATGCTGTTTAAATTGGTACCATAATAAATGAGGATAAGGCGCGGGTTTATTAAAAATCAATTGTTTAAACTACCTAATAATTTTGGAAATAAATAAAAATTGAGAGTAAAATACGAGCTATCTTAAAAAATAAACAAAAGAAAAAAAAACACTATATTTTGTTTCGTACAAGATTATCTTTAATTTTTAAAAAGATAAAAATAATTATTTTTTAAATTTAAATTATTTATTTTAAAATTAACCATTCATTTAAATTACAACCTCTCATCCTCAATTAAATTATAGCCAAAAAAAAAAAAAATCAAATTTCGATCACTGCGCGGACTTCTTTCTTCTCGTCGGCTTTTTGACAGCGAAAAACAGACGGAGACTTGCAGCAAGTCGCCAATCGACAAGTTTTCTCCATTTACTTCTTCTACAGCGTTGTAATCATCTCTGTCTCCCTCCACCATCTGTAGTTTCTTAGCGGATTGTCCTGTTGGTCAAATTGTCCGTCCCAAAGAGAGATGGTGTCCGAGAAAATAATTGATCTGTTGAAGACGGAACTTCCTGTCCAACAAGAGTCTCTCGTGTTGACCGGAGAAGTGGCTACTGGTCTCGTTCTCATCGACCTTGTCAATGGTTTCTGTACCGTCGGCGCCGGAAATCTGGTCACCTCTCTTTCTCTCTCTCTGGTTTATTTCGTTTGAAATAGTTGATCTTGCTCGTTTGTGTACTATTAGGAACTACCGCATAGGTTGGAAATGTAAAACTTCATGAATTGACCGAGATGGAAGATCAAGTGCAATGCTTCAAGTTGTCCGAAGATTAAATATACGTTTGTATCAGAATATAAATTATCATATTTCTTACTAACTATCATGCGGAAAACGTAAATGCGGTACCCGAATCCATCAGAGGAAATACAAAAGAGTATAAATATCCTTGAGATGAAGATGGCTGAAAATAATTGTGTTCTCTTGATTTCTAAGAATTTTCAAATATTTTCAACGAACGGTTTTCCCTTCACCCTTTTCTCTGGAGCAGTGTGGGAAGCACACTCAATGATAGGTATGACAAGTGATGTTGCAGGGTAGTTCCTAACTACTTAAACGGGTTCTCTTTCCATTTAAAAAATATCTCCAAATAAGAATTAGATTTTCCAATTGTAGCTAGAATATAACATTAAACAGTGCATAATAGTGTAATCTCTCACCAATTTTAATAAATACTACGTATGTACAACATGACAATGGGACATTTTATTACAGGAATTATGTATTGATTGGCATCATTGACCTCCCTTTTGTGAGGGTAACAATTTGAAGTGCACATTAAGCTTACTAAATTTGTGAAGTATCCAATTAATGTGTATTTATTGGTGTTTCAATTTCCATACGCGAGGAAGGATTAGCCATCAGTAAATAATGGTGAGATTTGGATCCATATTGAAACGGTGATTTGCTGTAGGCTCCTCAGGTGCCCAATAAGCAGATTGAGGATATGATTGATGAATCGGTGAGAATTGCAAGAAGCTTCTGCAAAAACAAATGGCCTATTTTTGCTTTTATTGATTCTCACCATCCAGATATTCCTGAGCCTCCATATCCCCCTCATTGTATTGCTGGAACGGAGGAATCAAAGCTGGTCCCAGGTATGATACAAACTTCTAGCATATTGGATACAATCTTTATTGAATCGAATAAGTCATAGGGTGTGTTTAGCAAACTGCAACTACATGATTAGATTGTAAATTTTGTACAAAAAAAAATATATCGTTTTAGCTTGTTTTTTCTTTTTTCAAAATTTGGACTTTAAGATCCTAAGTAGCTGTAAAAAAGTTACCCCCTCCAGCTGCTACTTTGGACTAAATCTTCCTGCTAACAAAAGCTTGGTTACCATACTGCACCCCCCCCCAACTTTGCGAAAAGGAAATGTGGCTCAGACGCTTGTGTATGTATTTACCTGTATCCATCAACAGCAGACCTGGGATATAAATTTCATAGAAAATTTGCCTTTTGGTTTACTAATCACAACCTCAGTAGTAGTGAATTTTCCAAGCTAATGCTCTCTTTCTCTCTTACTGTGTCTTGGCTTTTGTGACTTGGAATGGTAGCCCTTGAATGGTTAGAGAATGAGCCAAATGTGACAATTAGGCGCAAGGATTGCATTGATGGGTTTCTTGGTTCAATAGAGAAAGACGGCTCCAACGTATTTGTCGATTGGGTGAGAACCAACCAGATCAAAGTTGTAAGTATCGGAGTACTTGGTCATCCGCTTTCTAATTGAGTGCTTTAATCCCACCTTTCGTGAGTATTTAGGGGTTAACTTGAAAATTATTTGGTTTTTGAAGGCATTGGTTTTAGGGATATGCACAGATATATGTGTGCTCGATTTTGTGGGTTCTGCTCTGTCCGCTAGAAATCGTCGTATGCTTGTTCCTCTGGAGGATGTTATTGTCTATTCTGAAGCTTGTGCTACTTATGATCTTCCAGTTTATGTTGCACAAACCATCGAAGGCGCAATAGCTCATCCTCAGGTACCAACGTTTTTGAACTTATATCTGTTAATCTGGTTGAGATTCCAAATGTCAAGCATGTGCAGTATGTAATACTTGAATTAAATTAATTTGGTCAATCTGCAACTGTTCCAGTGTTCATCGATTATCACTCCTTGTTTTTGGCAGGAATTGATGCATCATATAGGCCTTTACATAGCTAAGGGAAGGGGAGCAAAAGTGGTATCAGAAGTGATCTGTGATACACAATTAATGCCATGATTATCCTTCAGTTCAGTGATGGTGTCCTTGTGTATTATCACATATGTGGAAAATCAATTAATGTATTCTTGCGGTTTGTGTGCTTTTTTGTTCATAAATTCCCATAGATGTCGTCCATGCCTAATTGTGCCAGTGTCATGTATAACTGAGTGTTTATGAATCATAGTTTCCTCAAAAAATAAACCCCCCTGTTCAACACAGAATATCTTGGTGCTTTTTTTTCCTATCATTTTCTGGTGCAGCATTTATCAAAATGCATTGAATGCAGCATAATCTTCATTCCTTGTTCCATGAACCTGAAAACAGACACTGAAGTGACTGAAATATTCTTGTTGCTTTAATGCTAGGAAACTTCTTACATCTAGTATTCATCGAAGAAGGTATTTTTCCTTGAAGGAACAATAAGGAGAAAGCCTTGCTTAACTAGAAACTGTATTTAGGAAGACAAAGATGTATTGACAAATTAAAAGTGAATATCCTGTTTTAAGCTATCGATACTCTCATTGTAGTGCTGGATGCATGCAGGAGAATATTGACTGCTTTTGCTTTGGCTGAACCCTGAAGATGAAAGAGTAAAAATAACTTGGTTCCGGCTTCCCAAATGACTCATCTGACTGTTGGATTGCCTCCTAGATCCTGATAATTCCAACTCCTCATTCATCTTGGATCTTGGCTAGAGTTCGATCAATTTCTATTTGAAGGTTGGTCACATGATCTAACCCTGCTTGTAGCTCATCTGCAACTTGTTATTCTCTCTGTATAGCCATTACTTCACTTTGAAACTTTGTCACTTTAAAACCAGTGAATTTCATGTCATCAGCTTCAGCATCATCATTCAGTGCTTGAGCTATTTCTTCTTGAATTGTTATGATAATCTTCTCTGCATCATCATTCTGTATGGATGCGAAAATCTCCTCTGCAGTCAATCCTTCAGCTGTTTGCAGTGCTCAACCCAAATTGTTAACTCAGTTTGTATCCCTTCCAGGTGCCTGTATATTGCCTGGGCATTTGATTTCACATATGGATCAGGAATATCATTTCCCTCTTCTCATTTTATTCTGCAAATCTTTCTATGCCAGTCTGAAACTTCAGCATTTGATGGAATGTAGTGCTGAATCTTAGCCAGAAATCCATATTCTCCTCTAGTGTTTCATCAATATGCGAGCCCCAACTTTTCTTGTGCTGGTGGAACTACTTGAGGTTGGTCAATGATTTATTTTAATATCTCCATCCTCTTTCTCCAAAGAAGTTAACAGTTTTCCAGTTCTTGCATCATGTTCAATTTCATTAATTTCTTTCATGTTATGATAATAATATAATTTTTTCTGTAAAATTCTCTACCTTTTCTGTATAGGTTGAATCTCCTCATCCTTGAAGAGATTAGTGCCCTTTAATTCTTTGAGCTGTACCAATATTGCTAATTCTGGGAGGTCATCCTGACTCTTCTTCTCTGCTTTGCTTAGCTTATTTTTTGTTTCATTGTAATTCCCAAGAACTGAATTATACACTGGTAATAGTACCTTTTTCTTTCCCTCCAACCTGTTCATGAACATCAGCGGCCAATTTGGCACATCAGCTTCCTTTATTTGCCTGTTCCCTTGCTGGAATATTACTACCAACATTTGGTACTGCTGCTTTTTGCTAGCTTAACACGTACTCGAGTATCAGTAGGAGTGGCTTGATCAACTTTCTTGCTTGCTTTCCCCCCTGTTTGAGAGCTATGAGGAGTATTTTTCTCATCTTTCTTCTGACTAGGCGTGTCATTTAGTAGTGGTTGACTCATCCTAGTGGTACTATATCCTTTTTGTCCACCTTGATACCAGCTTTTTATTCCCTTCTATCAACTCCTAGAGATTGAATGGAAATGCTTGTCACTCTCTTTCCCCTTACCTGTTAGAAATATGTATCATATGACGAAACATATGAATTATTGATTTATTGAATTAATTAAATAATCCTATTAGTTTATATATATTTAATTATTTAGAGAAATTTTCTAAAAGACATACCTGTTCAAGACATATCCTTTGATAGAAAGGATAAGGAAATTTTGGTAATTTGGGAATGGTCCTCTCTCCCTCTATAAAAGGAAGTCCTTGGCCATCATTTTGGGACACACACATAACTTGTATAACTTTTCACAAGTTAAGAAGGAGAAGAGAGAGAAATCATCTCCTAATTCTTCGAGACAAGAACAATTACGGTATTGCGAAAAGATTATCGCTTATAGATCCAGGTATGTATATTCACTCTTTATATATGATTGATTGATGAAAAAATATGATAATAAATATCCTGTGAATTATAGAATTATCTCACTAAAGATTTCTTACATGTGGGTATCGAGCCAATGTTCTAATTATTGTATTTCTTCAATTAAAGTGATTTATGTTTAGTATACATAAAATTTTGTTTGAATTTCTGGATGCCGGAAATTCTTCTCGGAACTTTTACATCAATTCTGCCGCTGTCTTCCGAATGCTCTCTGCCATTCATCTTTTCGTTTACTGTTTTTCAATTAAAAAAAAAAAACAGTGGGAACCAAATTCGCTTTCTTGACATTATACATCTGCCCTATTCATCTTCTTCATTTTGGTGTCAAGAATGGGATCCAGATTGGGTCGTCGCCGATTGCAATTTATCGGTCGGATCCGTGCTGGTTAGTCGCCGGTTAGTAGCGACGTTTAACGGCGGTTGTCGATCGGCGCCGTTGCAAGGGTTTTTAGGCAAGAAACAGAGAAATCGAAATAACGAATATGTTTCTTTCGAAACATTTACTTGATTTTCAACGAATCCATTTTCCATCGAACCCATCGTTGATTGTAGCCGCCGACCTGAGCGATTGTCCGGTTTTGTTGCCAAAACTTATGATGAAACATTACAGGTTGTTGCGGTTACAATCTGTCATTCTCATTTGATAGGCGACGGTTGAAACCTATTTTTTCCGGCGATTAGCAAGGCCGTGGGAGCGGAGCCGGTCGTTCGTTCTCGCCGACGCCGCATGACGGATGAAAATCGAAGAAGATGAACAGTTAAAATGAAAATGAAATAATTATATATTTGTTTTGTTTTAACGTGAAACAAAATTAATATAATATAATATATATATTTGTTTAATATATATTATATTATATATAAAAGTAATTGTTTATTTGTATAATATCTGTAATTTAATTGTTTATAATTTATTTATCATGATTATATGTTATGGATCTAGATCTGTGCAGATATTATTTGTGATATTATTATACAAAGTAATTGTGATTGAATATCTATGTAGTGATGTAGTCTGGTAGCCGCCAAAGTGACCCGACTAAATGATTTTATAGATATTAAATCATAGAATAGAAAATTGATATAGTTATCCCATATATTAATTTAATTGCTTTGTATATTTAAAGTGTTATAATTTCTCGATCAGTAAATATTATGGTAGGTCCAAAGGTGTACCAACATCTACGTGATTGATTAATTGAATAGGATGATTAATAAGTATTCATTATTTCAATAGGATCCTGATATCAAAGGAATGAGACTTATTTGAATTTTTTTAACATTATTAATTATTTCTGTAAGTGATTGGGAATCACTATAATAGTTTATTAGTGTGTTATAATTACACCCAAAGGTGAATTATAATGACGCTGTTTATGTTTTATGTTCCTCCTATTTTAATTCAAAGTATTAATATTGAGCATGTTAATTTATTGCAGTGTCTATTCCGATTTCGCTACATTCTCACGCTTCTTTCATTTGATATTCAATGGAACTAACTTTTCCGATTGGGCAGAGCAAGTCAGTTTCATCTTGGTGTCTTTGGATCTTGATATTGCATTACAATCAGATAAGCCCTCGCTATTATCGATTCAAGCGGTGATGAGGAAAAATCTTATTTTAGAGCATGGAAAAATCAAACGGAATAAGCGTGATGTTTATGAGAATGACTATGCCACGAATAATATTAAGTTACACACTTCAAATCGAAAACGCTAAGGACTTATTGAAAACTATTGAAAATCGTTTCCGATCTGCGGATAAGTCTCTTGCTGGAACACTGATGGCAAAACTTACTACCATGAAATTTGATGGTACTCAAGGAATGCATGAACACATTCTTGAGATGACCAATTTGGCTGCCAAACTTAAAGCCCTTGGTATGGATGTGAATGAATCGTTCCTTGTTTAGTTTATAATGAATTCTCTTCCTCCTCAGTATGGATCTTTCCAAATTCATTACAATACTATCAAAGATAAATGGAGTATTAATGAATTGGGAAGCATGTTAGTTCAAGAGGAGGCAACGCTCAAACAACAAGGAATTCATTCAATTAATTTAACGGGTTATGGTGGTAAAGGAAAGAAGAAGAGAAAAAGAGAGAGCATTAAGGCTGGATCATCAAAAGATAAAGAACCCCATTCTGGTACAGGGACTCAAAAGAAGGGAAGCAATGCAAAGCGTCACTTTTGTAAGAAAGTGGGACACTTTAAGAAGGATTGCTATAAAAGAAAGACTTGGTTCGAAAAGAAAGGTGAGCCTTTTGCTTATGTATGTTTTGAATCAAATCTTATTAAAGTACCTTCTAATACCTGGTGGTTCGATTTAGGCTCTAACGTTCATGTTTCTAAATCGATGCAGGGATTCCTTACAACCCAGATGCTAAACCAAAATAAAAATTTCATTGTCCTAGGAAATGGTGTCAAAGTTCCTGTTTCTGCTGTTGGGACTTTTCGTTTATTTCTTGATATTGTGATGTATTTAGATTTGCTGGAAACTCTTTATGTACCTTCTATTTCCAGAAATCTTATTTCTATTTCCAAACTTGATGTCCAAGGCTACTCTTTAAAGTTTGAAAATAAAAGAGTAAGCATATACAAAAATAAAACCTTCTTTGGTTCTGGAATTCTTTCTGATGGTCTCTACAAAATAAACCTTGACCAAAATTTTGCCGAAACTCTCATGACCCTGTATCATAATGTTGGAACGAAACGTAAATATATGAATGAAAACTCTTCTTTCTTGTGGCATAAAAGATTGGGTCATATATCTAAAGATCGTATGAAAATGTTGGTAAATGAAGGAATCTTACCTAACCTTGATTTTTCTGATCTTGATGTATGTGTAGATTGTATTAAAAGAAAACAATCCAAACATACAAAGAAAGGTGCCACAAGAAGTTCAGAACTTTTAGAGATTATCCATACAGATATTTGTGGACCTTTTGATTCTCCGTCATTAGGAGGAGAAAAATATTTTATCACCTTTATTGATGATTTTTCACGTTACTGTTATATCTATTTATTGTATGAAAAATTTCAGGCTGTAAATATTTTGGAAATATATATTTCTGAGGTTGAGAGGCAATTAAATAAAAGTGTGAAAGTCATTCGATCTGATAGAGGTGGTGAATATTATGGTAAATATAATGAATCAGGACAATGTCCTGGCCCTTTTGCTAAGCTATTAGAAAAGCATGGCATATGTGCACAATATACCATGCCAGGTACGCCACAACAGAATGGTGTTGCTGAACGACGTAATCGTACATTAATGGACATGGTTAGGAGTATGTTAAGTTATTCATCTTTACCTAAATTTTTGAGGATGGAAGCCCTTAAGACTGTTGTTTATATTCTTAACCGGGTTCCTAGTAAAGCAGTTTCAAAAATTCCTTTCGAGTTATGGACTGGAAGGAAACCGAGTATTCAACACCTACATATTTGGGGGTGTCCAGTAGAGGTCAGATTGTATAATCCACAAGAAAAGAAATTAGATTTCAGAACTGTTAGTGGATACTTTATTGGTTATCCAGAGAAATCTAAATGCTATAGATTTTACTGTCCTAACCATAGTATGAGAATAATAGAAACCGATAATGCTAGACTCTTTGAGAATGATGAAATCAGTGGGAGTGATATTTCACAAAATGTGAAAATAAAAGAAATTAAGGTACAAGTCCCTATACCCATAATTTCTAAACAAACTGTTGTTCCGACTGTTACTGAATAACAAATTGACAATTCTACACTCCATAATGAAAATGTCACCATTGAACATAATGTAGAACAGTCACAAGAAGTAGCATTAAGAAGATCTCATAGGAAAAGGAGATCTGCTATTTCAAATGACTATTTGGTTTATCTACAAGAATCTGAGTATGATATAGGGACATATGATGATCCGGTTTCTTTCCAACAAGCCATAGAAAGAAATGATTCTTCTAAATGGATTGATGCTATGAAAGAGGAGTTAAAATCAATGGCACATAATGAAGTTTGGGATCTTGTCGAGTTGCCTGAGAATTGCAGAACAGTTGGTTGTAAATGGGTATTTAAAATCAAACGTGATTCTAAAGGCAATGTTGAACGATATAAAGTCAGACTTGTAGCTAAAGGTTATACTCAGAAAGATGGCATTGATTATAAAGAGACATTTTCTCCAGTTTCCAAAAAGGACTCTTTAAGAATTATAATGGCATTGGTAGCACATTTTGATTTAGAGTTACACCAAATGGATGTAAAAACTGCTTTTCTAAATGGAAGCTTAGATGAAGAAGTTTACATGAAACAACCTGAAGGATTCTCTATTAAAGGACAAGAGAACTTAGTTTGCAAATTAAAGAAATCAATATATGGACTTAAACAAGCCTCACGACAATGGTATCTTAAGTTTCATGATACCATTTTATCCTTCGGTTTTATAGAAAATACCGTTGATCGGTGTATATACCTGAAGGTCAGTGGGAGCAAGTTTGTATTTTTAGTTCTATATGTTGATGATATATTACTTGCAAATACTGATCTTGGGTTGTTACATGAAACTAAGGGTTATCTCTCTAAAAATTTTGATATGAAATATATGGGTGAGGCAACTTATGTGATAGGAATAGAAATATTCGGAAATAGATCACATGGATTATTGGGATTGTCTCAGAAAGGATATATAAAGAAAATTTTAGAGATTTGGAATGAAAAGCACAAAGCCAAGATTGCTCCAAGTCGAGAAAGGTGATAAATTGATTTAATGCAATGTCCACAAAATGAATGGGAACGAAATCAAATGAAAGATATTCCTTATGCGTCTGCTGTAGGAAGTTTAATGTATGCACAGACTTGCACCAGACCAGATATAAGTTTCGCGGTTGGTATGCTCGGACGATACCAAAGCAATCCTGGTATGGATCACTGGAAAGTTGTAAAGAAAGTGATGAGATACTTGCAAGGAATTAAAGATTACATGCTTACTTATAAGAAGTCCGATCATTTGGATGTGATAGGATGTTTGATTGATTTATCTTTGGATGTTCAGATACCAGAAAGTCCACATTTGGATATATATTTCTTTTCGCTGGAGGAGCTATTTCATGAAAAAGTGCCAAGCAATCAGTGATTGCTGTGTCCACGATGGAAGTAGAGTTTGTGGCATGCTTTGAAGCCACAATACATGCATTATGGCTACGGAATTTTATTTCAGGACTTGGAATTGTTGACAGTATAGTCAGGCCGCTGAAAATTTATTGTGATAATTCCGCAGCAGTTTTCTTCTCAAAGAACGACAAGTATTCAAAGGGTGCTAAGCATATGGAAATTGAATACCTTACCGTTAAAAGTGAAATTCAGAAACAAAAAGTGTCAATAGAGCATATTATCACCAAACTTATGATTGCAGATCCTTTAACTAAAAGTTTACCTCCAAAAGTATTTATAGATCATGTTGACAGTATGGGTCTTTGTCGTTACCCATAATATAATGATATTGCTCTGATATTTGAGATCTCACATAATGTGTTTCTGATATATCCTGTTTATTTTATATTGTTCGAACTTAAAGTTTTGGATTGATAATAGAACCAATCTCTCACTAAGACATTATTGTTGGACCGCATGATATTTCTCATTTAAGACTTAATCATATAATTTACAGGTGTTGTGGTACATGGAAGGAACTATGTTGCATAATGATATGGAACCGCCATGACTCGCATTTGTCGATTATTTGACTATAGTATTATGACATATAAACTATTAATGGATTATAATGTTGTGCACTTAAAGTTTATTTTAATTAATTCAGATAAATATTATTGTCGTATGGGCCAAGTGGGAGAATGTTAGAAATATGTCCCACATGACGAGACATATATGAATTATTGATTTATTGAATTAATTAAATAATCCTATTAGTTTATATATATTTAATTATTTAGAAAATTCAAAAAACATACGCATTTGTTGGCATATCCTTTGATGGAAAGGATAAGGGCATTTTGGTAATTTGGGAATGGTCCTCTCTCCCTCTATAAAAGGAAGTCCTTGGCCATCATTTTGGGACACACGCATAACTTGTATAACTTTTCACAAGTTAAGAAGGAGAAGAGAGAGAAATCATCTCCTAGTTCTTCGAGACAAGAACAATTACGGTATTGCGAAAAGATTATCGTTTATGGATCCAGGTATGTATATTCACTCTTTATATATGATTGATTGATGAAAAATATAATAATAAAGATCCTGTGAATTATAGAATTATCTCACTAAAGATTTCTTACATTACCATCTTCCTCCCGCTAGTTGACCTCCATCAAAGACCCTCTCCACTTTGTGATTGTTATGCAGGACCGATATATTGACAAGACTAACTCACACAATGAAGGCAATAAATCATTCTAAAAAATATTCTTCCTCACTATGTTTGATTTATGAGGAGGTAAAAACAATACAGCACAAATAATTAGTGAATATAATTAGTGAGAATATCATAATTTTACGAGGAAAATCCTTTACAAAACCAAGGATAAAAACCATGAGATTTCACATTCAAATAGAGCTCCACTATGATCAATATATGATTACACAAATTGCACAAATCTATACAAGAGTACACAGCTCAGCAGTCAACAAGCATTCCTCACTCCAATGCACTAGTGTATATTTGAAAAATAACACGAAATTAGTTTGAAAATGAGAAAACTAAGTCACAAAAAATACTTTAGGCTTGATCTTGTATCACTTGCCAGAAAATAAAAGAGATTTGAACACAAACGGATGCCGGATATGAGCTTCTCTTTTTCTTCTTCCATATCCTCTCCTCCCAAGTTCTCTCTCCTAAACAAATCTTTTTTTTTTTTTTTCTTTGTTGGTGAAGAAATCACCCAAATCCTTAAGCGACAGGCTACTGCAAGAGTTGTAAAGAAGTAACCTATATCAAGGATGATTCCTCTGCATCCAGCTTCAAGCCTGCAAATTCTCATAAAGGTGATCAATGTTAGACTTTGCCAGAGTAAAATGTGTTTGGATGCTTTTATTTTGGTTTTCAACATTGGCGTCCAGATTCTGCAGTCCTTTCAACTTCTCCATTTCAATAAGATCTGGATCAGGGCTTGAAGATCATCTGTCTCCAACTTTAACCACTGTATCAGCATAGTTTGAGATGAGATTGCAGATTCCAAGTTAATCCCCTCATTCACATGCTCATCAATCTTTTCGGTGTATTGCCATTTTTCTCCCAAGCTGCCGCTCTTATTCAAAAGCTGACCCGGTTTTCAGCAGCTTTGAAGGGATTATTTTCCCCGTCACATGGCTTCCTCTGATCCCTCTGGGCAATCTTTATTTCCTCTGCAGCTGCCTCTCTTACTTCTCTTGCTGCTGCTGCCACATCTCATTGCAAGATTTCAGAGTTGCCTTGGCCATCAAAGCCCTAGCCTTGCCACCCTCAATGACCTTTCCTATGCCAATTTCATCCTGCGAATTTGATAGTTTCTCTTGCATTTCCATTTCCTCCTCTACCTGCCATACTTGGCAACCCCTTCACGCTTTTGATTAGATTCTTCCTTTGGCACATCGATCTAAACTTAGGCGGTGTCAAAAATTTTCCCAAAGTGATAAGAAGTGGAAAATCATATTCCGTTAATTCTAGTGGCAAGTTTCAGAGGGTGACGCATTTATTCATATTCCTATCTAATGGGCTGCTACGGCACGTGTAAAAAGGCTGTCTGCTGCAGAAGCTTGCTTCCTTGCCAAACAATATCAATTTCAGAAGCATGTGCTAATTGAAAAAACCTCCATACAAAAGAAATAAATAATATTATGATTTTGTATGTCCATATCGATTATATCCGTAATACCAAGCTTTCCACTTGATTTATTTTGGTATTAATTGTTATTTTGAGTTATTTAGATACTTTGAAAATTAATTGTATCTTATGAAAATTTGAAGAAAATCGGATCAACAGGTTGACGCCTGAAGTGTGCCCGAGTTGCACTTGAGTGCCGATTTCCTTGGGCTTACGCCCGAGGCTGTACTCGAGCGTCAAAAGCCATGGGTTGGTGCTCGAGCGCTAGTTGGCATATTTAAAGGGGAGCAACATACACTGTTTATCATTCGTGTAGAAAAAAAGAAGAGATTAGAGAGAAATATGAAAAGGAAGAGGAGAGACGAAGAAAAAAAGGGATAAATCAGAGTATCTTTTTAGCAGATCTGTTTGATATAAATTGAGGTATGTATTTATATGTCCTATTTTTGATTTGTTTCAATATTTGATAAATTTTGTATATATTTCAAAGGTTTAATATTTATGCATATTATTTTTATTTACCGTATTTGTTTCATTTCGTGCACGTATTTTGTTCTATATTTGCAAATATTTGAAGATTTTATTATTTTATGAAAAAAATAGGTAAATAGTTGAGACTATATATTTTTATATCAGTATATTAGTATGGAAATGGGTTTGAAACCTGCATGGGCCTTGTATTAGTTCACAAGTATTGCTGCCTGAGAATCGAGATCATTACCTCTTTTATCTAATATCTGATCTGTATTTGTTCCTCTCTCGACGAAAAAATATTTATAATTTCCTTTTCCGTTGGCAAAAAAAGGTTTTGTTTGTAGTTGACTCACCCCATCTATATTTAATGAGAGCCATCGTAAATGAATTAAACGAAAAACTAATATATTCGAACGTACTAATACATGTACTAAATTTGAGGATTACACCAAAATCGTGGATGGCAAAATATAGTAACCAAATTCCTTATCTATGTGAGACGGAGTATATAGATGGCCATACTTGTGGATCTAAATAACGGTTGATCTAGTTTAAGTTACCAAGAGTATGTATAACCATTCATTATGTTGGTTTATTGACCTTTGGTTCTTTAATTTCGTGTATACTTTGTATTTTTGTATGGATTTATATTTGAACTCTGATTTGAGATTCGCAGATTTGTCCATAGATAGGATTTGGTTAGCCTTGTCAATCTGATATGTGATTTCTTTTCGGAACCTATTTGATTCTTATTTAATTTCATTCTAGAACCTATTTGATTCTTATTTGATTTCATTTTGGACTCTAATATGTTTATATATGATTTTAATCCAAACTCTATTTCGATCAGCTTCTATTTCATTATATGTGATGCGTCCTGGATTCAAATTTCGAATAGATTCGGGTCAAGTCGTTTGTTTGAGTCCAGTTCCATTTATCGAGTCTGGATCCTACACACCACAACTATAAAAAAGAGATCAAGTGATGGCCAGAGATTATCCTACCGAAAATACTCCGATATTCAAATCAGTAAATAGCCTTTGAATCAAGAAGGTGAAAGTAAAGAGATGCTATGAGAATGTTGAGAGTATTTGTGATGGGGGAGTGCTCTCGTTTGAGAGAGGCTTTGATTGTTCGTGAGGAGCAGTGGCTCTAAGAATTGTGTTCGCTAAAAACGTAGTATCAAAGAGAGAGAGCGCCTGAGGGCCGAAAGCGTGAGAGCTTTACAGTAGAGAGTTTTAGCAAGTTAATTTAGAGCGTTTGTGGGCAAATGAGAGCATGCACTGGAGTGAGGACTCTATGGCCTTTTATAGTCGCTACACTGGGTGGCCTTCATTATGCAGAAGGGCTTGGTCTCTGCATTTTGTTAAGTTTGCTGCCTTTTCTGGCGTGGAGCTTTTATGATAGTAATGGCAGTTGCCTTGATTGTTTTCCTTCTACGTTCTATAACCGTTAGGGTTTATTGCAGACAGGAGGATTCTAGTGCTTTCCTTTAGGGACACGTGTCAAATCTGCTGATGACCGTTACAAAGGAGATTGCCTTCTGTGGAGAGTGCGAAATTAAGGGAGAGAACTGTTGCTGGTCGAGGACGGACGTGTGGGCCAAACTGGACTTGGGTCGCATGAGGCCTGGTCTTCAACTGGTCATGCTTCCGGTCAACGAAAGTGTTGACCGTCTCAAGAGTAAGTCGTCCGTTCTGCTATTGGGTTTCTCCTAGCTCACTTAGCTTTTTGTCTAGTCAATGGTAGGCATTGACCGTCCAAGCACAAATGGGCCTTGTGGTTCTGGGTCGTTTCTCCTTCTTGGGCTAGCCTATTACTGGCATACCCATCACTAACCCCCCATGCTGGTGGCTTGGGACTCTGGCATCCAACATGTCCAAGATGGGTCGCGAGTGGCTAAGGTGACCTGGTGAGGAATTTGACGATGACTTTTGGTCTGATGATCGTATTGCTTGCAGTTGCTGACTATAAAGTCAAGATTCGGAGCACCTGGTGGAGAGAATAGTTGACCGAATTTGTTGACCGTCTAGGCCAAAATCCAAAGAACTTTCGAAGGAAGCGTTGACCGGAATCATTGACCATTTAGGCTAAGATCCGAAGAACTTCTGAAGAAAGTGTTAACCGGAATCGTTGACCGTTTAGGTCAAAAATCGAAAAACTTCTGAAGGAAGTGTTGACCAGAATCGTTGACCGTCCAAGCCAAGATCCGGAGAACTGCTGAAGGAAGTGTTGGCCCAGACGGACTGTCAGTCAAAAAGTTGGCCACGTGTCTACATGTGGTGAATTTGCAATCCCGCCAGAGGGCCTGATTCGACTGCTATCTTTCAGGAAGCGACACGTGTCAGCAATGATGGGCGCACGATTATGAGACGGTTCCTCTTTCTCGACGTTCACACTTCTTTAAATGGTTCATCCATTACTTTTCAAATTTCCCACGCTTTCCTTTAATTTTCCTTCTTGAAAATTTCTAAGTGTTTTGTCGCCTCTTTGCTTCCATTCCCATGGCTCCTTCTATATCCCAGATTGCTTCAGTCATCAAGGCTAGTGAGGTGCGGGAGCTGTATGTCGAGTACAACATTTCCAAGTCGATCGTCTTCAAGATGTCCGGTGAGGGAGATAGGGCGTGCTCTCCTCCTGAGGGCTGCATCATCATTTATGAGGCCCACTTGATGAATGGGTTACGCTTCCTAGTCCCTGACGAGTTACTGGATATTTTGATCGCCCTTCAGATTCCCATAGCACGGTTCCATATCAATGTTGTGCCTTACTTATGCACACTTTGCATTTTTATCCGTCACCATGCGAAGCTGCTGACAGTGCAGGCAGTCAGGGTGATGTTTGAGTTTGTCTAGGGTAGAGAGTTGGTATCCCTGTCCCCACGAAGACTCCATATCAGCAATGCAATATATGATTCCCTAAAGAATTGGAAGAATCAATTCTTTTATATTCATGTTGATTTAACTTGGCCATTGGCTAGAGATTGGGGCAGGGTACCCGATATTTACACTGGGACGACCATTGATGAGGAGATTGTTATGGTGGAGCCGCTTCTGGAGCTGGTGGAGAAGCATCTCTCAGAATTTCGGAGAGACCACTTGGTTTCTTGTGCGGAAGCCAAGAGGGCAGGGTGGGGACCACTTTCTCCGGTACAGAAGATGAGGGTGCCTTCCCGTAAGAGGAAGGCTGGTGCCATCATCATCGAGCTTGCCAACGTGCCTCTCAGCAAGGAAACTCCCAAGAGTCCAAGGCAGAAGAAGGCGGCAACGGTGATGCCTTCTTCTTCTTCTTTCGCAGAGCCAGACTGTGTTTTGGCTAGCCAGTTTGTTGGGGTTGGCGATAGCTCTGGCATAGGCGGGGTTGAGGCTGTTGTTGAGGCATATAGGGCCGGACAACGCTCTGCTATGAGCAGCGCCATTCTTACCCTACCACAGTCGAAGCACCTGGTGGTGCCATCGGAGTCACCCATAGAGCCCTCAACTGAGCAGACTGTTGACTTGCCTGAGGAGACACCTGCCGGAGGGCTCCTGGAGTCGCTTGCAGAGTTTTTTGTCATGCAGGTTGCGGGATTATCTAAAGAGCCTACTGCTAGTGAGCCTCACGAGGTGCCTGAGGTGCCAACCGTCAGAGAGCCTCAATTGACGGTTGGTGTCAATGCTGGCTGACGGAGGACCCTACCGTCAGGGAGCCTGCTGAGGCGGTGGGCTTTGCGGTGGAGATGCTGGAGGAGTCTGCTGTCAGTGAGCCTGTTGAGGCAGTGGTCCTCATGGCGGAGTTGCCGGAGGAGTCTGCTGCGGAGGCCACTCAGGGCCTGCTCAGGAGATCACCGTTTCTAATCCTCTGCCGCTTGGGCCAAGGTCTTGCAGCAGGCCAGTAAGGTCGGTGCGCAGAGTTTGATAGGTAAACCTTCGTAACTTTCTTTCTCCTTTTTCTCTCCGTTGTTGATACGTAACGTTTTTGTAGGGAAAAAAATTACGAGTGCAGTCACGAAGGGACTGCACCAACGGGACCTAGTGATCTCTGATCAAGATAAGGAGATGGCATTGTTCGAGGAGGAGATGGAGTTGCTGAGAGCGGAGCACTAGGAGGACAAAGCTACGCTCCAATCTGTGCTATCCAATCTGGAGGCAAAGAATACTAAACTAAAAGAGGAGAACTTCCTATAGAGAGAAGCCGTGCTATCAAGTCTCGAAGATGAGAATGCCGGTGTAAAAGAGGAGAACGTCCTGCTAAGAGACGAAAATGACCAGGTGGTGAGGCACATCGACCAACTCGCGGGACAGATGACGCCACTGGAGAACCAGTTGACTACTCGTATACGCCCCCATGAGGTCTCTGACATGCTAGTGGTATGGTTATGAAAAGGTATCAACCTTTGCTGATACATTGCACGGTTGGTTAACCATAGCTTTTCAGTGGAGTATCTTGACCCATCCAACCGTTTTGCCCAACGTCGTGGGAGCCTCGTGGGGCAATCTCGGAGTGGTCAGGGGTCGTCACCTCCTCCTCCTGGAAGCTCTGCACCTTCATAGATTTTTTACCTTTTGCTTTTTGAATTCGTTGTAATTGTACATGTACCTAATCAATAAAATTGTCATTTTACTGATATTATATGTCTTGTTCTTTGTTGCCGTTTTTTTCATTTACTTGTCGTTGCATTATCCGGTCGACTTAGTGCGTTGCATGTAAGTTGGCTGCCCTCCTTCTCTGAAATATTTTTGGCGCTCTCTGATAGACTTAAGTCCTGAAGAAGATATCAAGGTGAATCCTGATGTCGAATCAAGCCTATTCTACACCCGTGAGTAGAGGCTTGGTGGTACTACTCAAGTCTGAACTTGAGTGGCCTTGTTTTGGACGGAGTGTTTTTGCTCGTATCGACCATTGTTGACAGACCATGCTATTTCCTTATATAGGAGGTTGTTACATGTGCTGTTTAAGCCCCCTAAGATTTTGACAGTGAACGGGCCACTTGAATGACCAAGATTTAGTCCAACTGTTAATAGGCTGCCTGGATGATCAAATTGACCGTTAATAGGCTGTCTGGATGATCAGGATTTAGTTACAACCGGTCATGGGCCACCTGGATGACCAGGATTTAGTTACGACCGCTTATGGACCGTTTGTATGACCAGAGTTTAATTACGATCGTTTATGGGCCGCCTGGATAACCACGGTTTAGTCACGAGCAGGTAAAAATCCGTCCAACTTAGGGCCAGTTTAGGTCGAATAACTGTGCAAACAGACACATGCATATGAAACAAAAAAAGAACACAGTCCAGTAGAATGAATATTCTTTTGTTAATAATTGACACTATGTACAAGCATACAGATGGATAACCTACTTGTGCCATTATTAGAAGTAGCGCTTGAGGTGGATCGTATTCTACGTCCGTGGAACCAACTTGCCATTTTGGATCTGGAGTTTGTATACTCCATTTCACAGAACGGCGGAGACTAGAAAAAGGGTATTCCCAATTCAGGAAAAGTTTATTTCAGTTGGTGGTCTTATTCGTAGCATTGATACTTCACAAGACCAAGTCCCCAATTTTGAACTGCCGCACTTTTACCTTCTTATTATAATAGCGGGCGATTAATTGTTGGTAGGCTACCATCCGCATTCTGACAGTGCCGCAGGCTTCTTCCAGCTAATCTAGGTGTTCACTAATTTTCTGGGAGCTACCTTGTAGGTCGAAGGACTCGACCCTTAGACTTGGTAGTTCGATCTCAATCGGAATTACAACTTTAGTCCCGTAGCAAAGATTGAAAGGCGTCTCATGAGTCGGTTCCTTTGGAGTCGTCTGGTAAGACTATAGGATGAAGAGTAGCTCGTCGACCTATGAGCCCCTTACGTGTTCTAACTTGGTCTTCAAACTGTGGAATAGCGTGCGGTTTGTGACCTCTACCTGTCTATTAACTTGTGGTTACGCTATCGAAGTGTAGACCAATCTGATATATAGATTGATGTAATATTTGGTGAAGCGTTTCTCAGAGAATTGGGTTCTGTTATCAATTATTGTGACCTCAGAAATGCCAAATATGCTGACTATGCTCTAGTGGACGAATTCTAAAGCATTGTGCTCAGCAATCTTGGCCAGCAGGGCAGTTTCGACCCACTTGGTGAAGCAGTCGATGCCCGTGATGATGAACTTCCTTTACCCAATAGTAATGGGAAATGAGCCGAAAATATCAAGCCCCCATTGTGCGAAAGACCAATGAGCTTGAAGAGATTTCAACTCAGCGGGCGGTTGACGGTGAAGATTACCGTAGAGTTGGCAATTTTTACACTTCTTTATGAAGTCGAGAGCATCCTTCCTCATTGTCTGCCAGTAATATCCCTGGCGTATGATTTTGAATGTTAGATTTTTTCTGCCGATGTGTGATCTGCAGATCCTAAGGTAGACTTCGCTCAAGGCGTAGTCTGCCTCCTCAGAAGTTAAGCACCAGAGGTACGGAGTCGAGTAGCCACGGTGATATAGCCATCCATCGACTATCGACTATAGTATACCAGTCGGTCGTCTTCTTGATCGCTTGGCTTCGTCCGCATTGTCTGATAGTGCTCTATCCGCCATGTATCGTCGGTAAAGCGTCATTCAGCTTTCCGTGTCGGAGATTTGCATTGCTTCCTATTCCTTTGTGCTGGGGGTGCTCAAGACCTCTACATGTCTCTCGTGTACTGTTCTGGATTTTCGACTGTCGCTACCCTAGCAAGTTGGCCGGCCTTCCAATTTTTGATTCTGGGAAAGTGGACCAGGTTTAGCCTATCAAACCTTCGGATGGCGTCCTTCGCCTTAACCAAGTATTTGGCTAAGTGAGGGTTGCACGCCTAGAAACTCCTATTTACCTGGTTAATGACCAGTTTAGAGTCGCAGTAGATGGTTAGTCGTCTGGAGGAGTACTCTTTTGCTAGTCTTAGCTCGACTAATAGGACTTCGTACTCGGCAACGATATTAGTGGCTGAGAAGTCAAATTTGAGGGAGTACTTCACCTCAAACCCGTCCAGGGTCCTCAAGACCACTTTGGCACCACTGCTTGAGTCTGTAGATGATCTGTCCACGTTAAGGACCCATTCTAGCTTTTCCCCATGTAGTCTTGCATCCTCAGTGGGCTGCTCATCAAGAATTTGTGTCGTTGTCTCAACGATGAAGTCAACAGAAGCCTGCCATTTGATGGCTAGTCTAGGCCGAAATTCAATGTTGAACTCTCATAACTCGATAGCCCACTTAACCAGCCGTCTAGAAATATCGAGTTATTGGAGTATGTTCTTCAGTGGCTGGTCGGTTAGAACGACTATGCGATGAGCCGGGAGGTAAGGTCTCAATTTTCGGGCGAAGAAGACAAGTGCCAAGGCTAACTTCTCTGTACGCATGTAGCACGTTTCTAGGCTGGTCAATATTTTGCTCACATAGTAGATTGACCGTTGAGAGTCGGAGTCTTAGCATATGAGGACAGAGCTAAGGGCCACCTCCGACATTATCAGGTAGAGGTATAGCTCTTATTCACCCTTAGGCGACATTAGCAATAGTGGACTGGCCCAGTACTACTTCAATTCATCAAAAGCTGTTTGGTATTCTGCTGTCCACTAGAATTCGTTAGCTTTCATCCCTCCTGAGCCTGAGGCCTAGTCTTCGCCCGGGAGTACCGCGGATTCCTTCGTTCGGAACTTTCCTCCGGAGTCCTGCTGCCCCAAACGTCCTTTGAGCCTTGAATGGCTCTAGGCATGTGGGGCCTTTGAAGCCTGAGTGTTGGCCAGGTTCTTGGTCTTCTTGGGTAGTTTCTTCTTCTTTTGGCCTCCTCTCTTGGAGGTCGGAGCAGGGAATGCTGCAGGTGGAGCCCCTACTGAACGTTCTCCTGGCGGGCATAGAGCATTCAGAGCATTCTGTTCATATTGCTTATATACTCCGCCAGGTTATAAAAAAAGGGGTTGGCACCCCGTTGACCACTCCATGGACCTGATTGCCAGCAGCGTGATCCTAGTCGGGTGAGGTCACGTCTTCAGCAGGCTCGCTAGCCTGCGCTCTGGTGTTCACCATTCTGGCTGATGAAAGGTGAAATTGAGAGAGATCGTGGAGAAAAGTAGTTGGCTTTTTGTAAGCGTTCCCACAGACGATGCCAGCGATGCGTCATAGATCCAAGTTTTGAATGGATTCGGGTCAAGTTGTTCGTTTGAGTTCGGCTCCATTCATCGAGTCTGGATCCTACATCCCACAACTACGAACAAGAGATCAGGTGACGGCGGGAGGTTGTCTCACTGAAAATACTCCGACGCTCAAGTTAATAAATAGCCTTCAAATCAATAAGGTTAAAGTAAAGAGATGCTATGAGAATACTGAGAGTGTTTGTGACAGGGGAGTTCTCTCGTTTGAGAGAGACTTTGATTGCTCGTGACGGGTAGTGGCTCTAAACACTGTGTTCACTAGGAATGTAGTGGTAAAGAGAGAGTATGCCTGAGGGCCAAAAGCGTGAGAGTTTTGCAATAGATAACTTTAGCAAGTTAATTCAGAGTGTTTGTGGGCAAATGAGGGCGTGCCCTGGAGTGAGAACTCTATGACCTTTTATAGTCGCTACACTATGCGGCCTTCATTGTGCAAAAATGCTTGATCTTCACGCTCTACTGGGCTCACTGCCTTTTTGGGCGTTGAACTTTTATGGTAGTAATAGTCGTTACCTTGATTGCTTTCCTTCTGTATTCTGTAACCATTAGGGTTTACTGCAGACAGGAGGAGGATTTTGGCGCTTTCCTTCAGGGATGCGCGTCGAATCTACTGATGACTGTTATAATGAAAATTGCCTTCTGTGGAGAGTGTGAAATCAGGGGAGAGGACAGTTGCTGGTCGAGGACGGACGTGTAGGCCAAACTGGGCCTGAGCTGCATGAGGCCTGGTTTTCAACTGGTTATGCTTCCGGTCAACGGAAGCATTGACCGTCTCAAAAACAAGTTGTCCGTCCTACACTTGGGTCTCTCATGGCTCACTTAGCCTTTCGTCCAATCAACAGTGGGCGTTGACCGTTCAAGCGTAAATGGGCCGTTGTGGTTATGAGTCGTTCCTCCTTCTTAGGCTACCCTATTATTAGTGTACCCATCAATATGAATTGTGACATGATTTGAATTATCTGATATCGTTCTGGATACTTCTGTTCAGTATATGTCCTGATGAGACTATATTTTGATCTGATATAGGATTTAAGTATGAGACTATCATTAGCTTTCTACTATCAAATATATATCTTTTATCCATTTTGAATGTGTTTATGGACCATCTTTTTGATTTGGCAGACACATTTGTTTATTATTGACCGAACCTAAATAGGTATGATTCTTTTTAACTTCGTAAATACACGAGTGTTCGGTATACTTTTTTTGATAAGTCAGGTATCATATCTATATTGAATTATTTTTTTATGTAAAATTAATTTCGTAACTATTTTATATTTCAAAAATATTAGCAAAAAATTAAAATATTAATTTGGTGATAATTTGAATAGCCAGAACAGTTGTAATATGGCAAGAAAGTTAATTAAAAGATATGGAGATATTAAATGATAAAAATTTAAACTGATGAAAATTAAAATTCTTTTGGCAGCTATGTTGTCTGATAGCTACAGAAATTAAAATGAAGAAAATTAAAATGTTGGAATATAAAATTGATTAAAAGAGCAGTAATGGTTTAACCTTCCAAAACTCAGAATAAAAAATAATAAATAAAGTGTAAGAACTAAATAACAGAAATATAAAATTATAAGAGTGACGGTGGTTCAACCATTCAAGATTTAGAAAATAAAATATAAAAAATTAAATAATAGAAATATAAAATTATTGGATATTAGATAATTGCAATGATCAATCGTAACGTATGTTAACCCGAAATTAAACCAACCAGTAAGAATAAAAATAGAACAATATGAATCTGTTAGAACCAAACTAATCTGAAAATAAATTTTATATTAAGCATGAATTTTATATGCTACAATGGTAGTATGCCGTAATTTCTAACATATGATATGATAATTGCAATATATAGCTTTAATTTGTGAAATTCAGGATACCATGCCATTGTGTGCGAAGCTCAAGATTTCAAGAAGAAAGTTCATGTTTGAATTTAGAGCTGTGTCTAGTTGAGAAAGGTGAACTAACTAGTACTTTCCCTCAAAGTTGTCCAACCACATCTCACCAAACTATATCCCTGATTGATATTCTATTCTTGTTTCCTTATAAATACTCCACACAATCTGCTTCTGAAATCAACCAAGAATTTCGTAAATCAATTGAGCAAGGTCGCTTGAATCCTCAAACAACGAATCCGTATGGCTTCCGTTAAGTTGTGCTTCATCCTTTCCATCCTAGTGGGATTGTCAATGTCAAGCATTCAGATGAGCCTGGCGGCTCGCCACCTTCTGCAAACAATACCTCCAGTACCATCACTGCCGTTGCCCAAGCTCACTGTGCCTCCACTGCTGCCAATCTCATCCCTTCCTCAATCTACATTGCCACCGTTACCAACACTGCCTACTGCGTCAAGTTTGCCAAAGACGGTGCTGCCGCCACTGCCTGCAACGCCGGTTGCTTCTTCTCTCCCAAAGTCCACATTCCCACCACTACCTACAGCAACTCCGCTGCCTGTGATTCCAAATGCTCCTCTCCCAAAGTCCACATTCCCACCACTACCTACAGCAACTCCGCTGCCTGTGATTCCAAATGCTCCTCTCCCAAAGTCCACATTCCCACCATTACCTACAGCTACTCCTCTGCCTGTGATTCCAAATGCTCCTGCCTTCCCAAAGCCCACATTGCCCCCACTGCCGACTGCTCCTGCTCTACAGAAGCCCACGTTGCCACCAGTTCCTGCAGTGCCTAAGATAGTGCTGCCTCCACTGCCAGCTAACCCAACGGCCACGACGCCTGGCATTCCTTTCCTTTCTCCACCCCCTCACCAAACTAAGCCTTGAGATGTACCTCTCAAACAACTCAGTTATCGCTGCCTTGCTACGGTGGAGTTTCATTTGACTATTTAACGCATACAGGGGACGATCTTTGCAGGTTTGCCGGACGAGTTGTGTGGTGATTATTGATTTTTTTTCTGTATTTATTTGTTTATTTATTTTGGGGGCCGGGGGGGCGGGGGGGAGGGTTATTTTTATTTAGCAGCTGTTGATCTTATATGAATAAAAACTCTTTATAATTAAAAGATACCTTTTGTCCTTGCTGAGCTTCTTAGTCTTATAATTATTGCATTTGAATATTAAATCTCTTTAAATAAAACAGCTATAGTCTTGTCAATGGAACGAACCAAAGTATGAAGATAGTTTTATTTTTTGATTATTTTTTATAATATCGATATTCTGATACTTTGACATTTAAAAAAATAATAAAAGAACAAATGATTTTATATTACTTCATTAAAATAAAATAAGAACCATAGATCATTAAAATTCAGCAGCTGAATGCCATGCAGGAGAGGCAACCTCTCAATCCATAAGACAACACCTATGGTATATATGGAACCGAACCGATTTAAAGTATGGGACTTGCTTTTCAATATTTTAATCTCACGTTTGGTTCATCGAAATTGTAATTCTATTCCCGATTAATTCTTTCGAGAATTACAATTCTTTTATTTGGTTGGTAAATTAGACGGGAATAAATATTTTTAGGGAATAGCTATTTTTACATATATATATATATATATATATATATATATATATATATATATATATATATATATATATATATATATATATTAAGTTTGACGTAATTTTGAGTAGAAAATTTCCATTCTTTTATCTGACCATCTCCAAGGGGAAAGCAATTTTGGTTGGCAAGATGAGTTTATAGGCTGCACTCAATCGTCCGCCGCCTAGAATTTAATTTTGAGAAGAAATTATGGAAAGCATATTCTAAATTGTGGAATAAACTGACGCATTAAAGAATACCTTACCTTATGTGAATTGTAATTTTTTTGTAGGAAATAAAATCTCAAAATTATATTAAAATTTTTGAATTTGCTATTTATTATCACATTTCGAATTAATTTTGAGGTTACTTTTTATTAATTTCATATACTTTATAAAAATTTTAGCCAGCTAAACTATTTTTTGAAATTTGATGTTTATTCATGTGTTGTTGAAAATATCAAAAATAATGGTATTCACGTAATGTTGAAAATTTTTCATAATGCATAAAGTCAAATTAAATATCTATTATAAAGTTTTCTTTTAAATATTTCTTCATATCATTTAGCACCAACATCTGACAAACTCCATAAATCTTTTTACATGATTTGAAACTAATACTAAAACTTAAAAAAAATTAAAAATTTATATATATTAGGATATTATATAATATTCTTTCTAAATTAAATAATTTATATATATATTAAAAAATATATAATATTCTTTTTAAATTAGAGAATTAATTTATCTTCTTATTTATGTTATTTTTATAATTATTATTATCATAATTTTTTATAATTTAACCTATCTTATTCTCCTATAAAAAAAAAAAATTCATTGTACAATTGTACATTTAGAAATATAGAAAATTTTCTTTAACTATCTTTGTATATTTTTAACTTAGTATCAGACTATACTATAATGCAATAGGTTTTACATTTCTTAATACTATGATATTTTTTTATATAAATTTCTCTACCTCAACTATGAATTACAAAAAAAAAAAAAAAAAATCATATATCCAAACTAGGTTAACAGCCAAGAATATTAGAATCTAGGTATAACTAAGTATCCAACCAACTTTTAAGATTTTATCAGATTTTCAATGCTCACGATTAGACTAATATTATTTCAAAGGCTGTAAAAATATATAAATCATATTTTATCATTATAGAACTAAGCTTGCAAATTTAATAATTTTACTTAAATTATCCCGAGTAATCATAGTTACGTCCAATTGAGATAATAAAATACCCATAATTTCATATATGAATTATCCATAATACAATATAAGTTATTTTAAAATAATAAGAATGATATATTTGGTGATTTAATCTATTACTTAAATTGACCAAAGTTCCTCAATCTAATAAAACATTTGTAACTATTGGCGTAGACAAAGGTAAAAATATATCGGTTTAAGATGTAAACGAGTGGCTTAAAAATTATTCGACATCATGGTTAAAACTGAAATGACAGATTTTAATGTTCATAGAAACAGCTGAGGTACTCGATTACGGACACTTTAAAAATTAAAATCACTCTTTATTAATAAAAGATTATATTACATATGACACTGTATAAAAATGTTAACTTTATTGTGACAAGCACATTTATATAATATTATAATAATTGGCTCAAAAATGGTTTAGAATCAAGAAATTCTTCCCCCAAGGTACACTGTTCATCATCTTCACTACATAATCGTCACTGTTCACATGAGAATCGCAGTCATTTTGCAGTGCAGAGCACAGTTTAAGGAAGCCCAAATTTCTATATAGCAAGTTATTCTTCCATTTTTATAATATCTAGGTAATCATCTAATGATTAAAGGATGCAAGAATTAAAAACAAAATAATAAGCTTTCACTTGCCTCAATTTTCTTTGCTTCCCTCAGCGACAATAGCAGCAATTGATTGTTGGCGCCGAAAAGAGGTGACCGGACAACAATATACAAAACCACACACACACAGGAGTGAAAGAAGAAGAAAAATAGAACACCAAGATTTACATGAAAACCCCTTCAAAAATCGAAGGAAAAAAAATCACAGATACTTAGTTAACAAATAAATACACTATATGAGATTGGTTATACAAATTACACGGCTAAACAAGCCCAACAAGCAAAAATGAAGAACAGAGTATAAGTATACAAAGAACTTATTCTTTGTTTTTCACTCACTGCTCTCAGTTTTCTTTCACTCTTTCTTTCATCTTTCTCATACATTTGGATAATTTTCACCTGTCCCTACCAACAATATAAAGATACACTGCACAAATGGTGCGCAAAGATCGCGTATATCCTCATGAGATCATGCATACTTAGAAAACCTTCTGTGTTGGCACCCATTACCTCTGCTGGATTCTCTAATGAACGGTCAATCATCTATTGATCGGATTCTCTACTTGGGCCGGTCAACCTCCTGTTGACCGGCATGCCAAGTGGACTGCTGCAAATCGGAATTCCATGCCGGAATTCCATACAGGCATTTCTTCACCAAACCTGGCAAGACCGCATTCCTACCAAGTGCTCCAAACCGGTAAAATGTCATACCGGGCAAACTCTCAAAAACTGGCATTTTGTTTCATTCTGGACAAAATGCCCATTCCGACATTTTGCTGCAAACCAGGCAAAATAGCCAATCTACCATTTTGCCACCCTTCCATTTTGGCCACCCGGTCATTTTGGCCATACCGATAAATTTTACGCATACCGGTCATTTTGCCTTCACGGCCGGTCAACTCATTGACCGACCAATTTGCATCCTTTACCGGTCAGTGCATTGATCGGCAATTCTAAACCAAAGATTCCATGCGCTTGCCTTACTTCCTTGGCCGGTCAACGTGTTAACCGACTATTTTGCCCCAAGACAAATTCGCGCCTGCCCATGTGTATCCTTGGCCGTCCGCGCTTTTTAACCGGTCAATGTCCATTGACAGGCCAGCCTTCTCAGCCGGTCAACAAGCTGACCGACTATTTGTTGTCCGAAAGCCACTACCCTTGCTCTCTGGATTTCCTCATCGAAAATACTTAGATGACAAATTCATTTATTGGGTTACCCCACAATGGAGTGACCAAACCGAACATTAACTCCCTCCTTTATGGCACCGTGCAACGGTAGCGCCAATGGCAGCAACTTCTCATGCACAGTAGTAACCTCCTCTAATTCGTCCCAGTCTTACTCATTTATCTCAACCCACCATATACGTGTATGAAAGTGGCTAGCACTTGATCAAAAAAGAGAAAAGGTGGCTACGCCTAGTTAAACGCCCCACCCTTACCTCTTGATCACTAAAGAAAAGATGGCTTCTATCTGTCTGATCCATGATGTTATAAGCCTGGTTCAAATCTCTTAGGATTTCTTATTTGATTGGTTTATAACTTAAAATTATCAAGGAATTCACCAACTAAAAGTACTATGGCCCATGGCCAGCCCCTAGGTTCATCATGGACCATCTCTTTTGTACTCATAACTTAAGTTACTAAGTAGATCCAAAACTTTAACTACTTTCTTTGTAACATTTATATGTAAGGGTATAGAGAAGCCATACATAATCCTTACATCACTTAGTCAATTCACTAATATATAAGGTTAAATTATCTATCCATCCCTATGTCGCTCTTAAGTCTCGACCATAGGTTGTTTTGAACCCTTTTCTACAACTATCAACACAAACCATACAATTTATTAGAATGCATATAAATCATCATTACATCATTTTATAGGCATGCAAACTAACATTTTAACTTACCAAGATATATGCAAATGTCACAGTCACTAAGGTCCTTATTCCCTTAAAGAGTTAATCATTTATTTAATCATATACATTGGTAAATATGGAGATCTACCACATATATTAAAATATATGTAAAATTTTTATCTTGATATCTAAAAGCCTACATCAAGACATGGCTAATATATTTCTTTTACCATTTAGAATACAACTCCCTTATTTTGTCACATACATAAGTAAATATGGAGAGTTACCATATATTGAAACATAAGTATGTAGAGTTTTCATTTTCATTTCTAAAACCTATGCCAAGCCATGACCAAGAAGGTGTTCCTCCCATTTCATTATGAAATATAAAGCATGCTCGTAGTAATTTATTAAAGATTACCCTTTTTTTTTCTATCTTAGACCTACAAATCCATAAAAATGGATTAAATATCATTGGCCCACCGCCAAATCGCTGCATGCCATGGATAATAAGATGAAAAAAGTAATCATTTATCATGTTAGAAGACATAAAAATCAAAACATAGATATGAAATAAGAAATAATATATAAAGACATTATTTTTATACATCTAGTTGACTTTTTCTCAAAAGGCCAAATAGATACACAAAAATAAATGCAAAAAATCCCATTTTACATATTGGAAACAAAATAAGTCGGTGAAAATAAATCTCTTTAAAAGAAATACAAAAGATATCAATGAATGATGAGAATTTCACTTTCCATGATTTTTCTTCTTCAAGTGGCCAAAGTAAGCACGAATGACATTCTGAGATTTTCATGAGCACATTCTCTTCTTTACTTTTACATGTGGGTGGAGGCTCCTTGGACTCCAAAGTGACACAACACAAGGGAAGATGGAGTTAAGCGGGGTTTCGCTATCACTAGTTCTCTCCCCTTTTCACTTTTCTCTCACTTGGGTTAATGGGGGAAGGGGGCAGCTGACTCTCCTCTTTTTCTTCTCTCCAAATTTCTTCCAAAATTAGGGAAATCGGGTGTTTTCCTTGAGGTAGAGAGGCAGCCGGCTGAATAATGAAAAGAAGGGAATTTGGCCTCTATGCAAATTTTTAGTCTCCACAAATGTCATCTGTACCATTATTTTTATAATTAATTATCTCTATTGATTGAAAGTTTAATTAGTTTGAACATAAAACACCGAAGTGTTACAACAATATATAATCCAATACAAGAAGGGAACGCAAAATGTTGCAGCTGATGCTTTATCCAGACAATTTGAGTCTTTCAAAATGCAGTAATTCCTTTATGGCTACAGGAAGTAGAGAGTAGCTATAAGGAGGATCAGTTTGCACAATCCATCAAAACAAATCTCTTGATCAATCCGCACAGTAGATATCATTTTAAGCTCCAAGTTGGAATTCTAAAGTACTATAATAGAATTTATGACGTAGCTTCTATTGATTTACAAGGCAAGCTGATTGCAGTACTTTATGACTCTCCTGTAGGTGGTTACTCAGGTATTATGTCTACTTACAGAAAGTTGCACCAATGATTTTATTGGTCTGACTTGTATAACCAAATAATACAATTCATACATAATTTGGACATATGCCAACAGCATAAATTAGACAAAACACCTTACTTAGGACTCTTTCAGCCCTTACCGATTCCTTCTCAAGCGTGGTCAATAATAACCATGGATTTTATTGAACACTTAACCCTTTCCCATGGTGAAAACACACTTTTGGAAATAGTAGTCAAATTCACAGAGGATGCCCATTTCCTTCAACTAGAACAATCATTTACAGCTACCATTGTGGCACATGTCTTTTTAGATAATATTGTCAAATTACAGGGTTTACATTCTATTATCATTTTGAATAAAGACAAAATTGACATAAGTAATTTTTGTCAATATCTCTTCAAAGCGTTGGGAACTTAAATCAACCTATTAATATCATACAACCCTCAATTCAATAGCCAAATAGAAAGAGTTAACCAAACCCTTGAAGACTATCTTCAATGTATCACCAGATACAAACCAAATAATTGATCTACTTATCTTTAACCGAATGGTGGTATAATTCTATATATCATACATCTCTTAAGATGTCATCATTTCAAATTCTTTATGGCTACTTACCTCCACACATATCTCTAGCCTATCCACAGACGTTCCTATTGTATCAGTTCAAACATACAAAACAGACACTCCCTCAGCAACTTTATTTAAAAACAGTTGCATTTATCACAGCACTATATGAAGTTATTGGCTAACAGGCGCAGGGTGGATTGAACATTTGAAATAAGAAATATAGGACATATGATGTATTTGAAGTTGTAGCCTTAAAGTCAAAATTTGATAGCTCTCAGGAGACCACTGAAACTTGCTTCCAAGTACTATAGTTATTTTTCAATAGAAGTAATGATTGGCAACGTCTCATACCGATTGACATTACCCCTACAATGTAAAATTCATCCTGTTTTTCATGTCTCATTACTCAAAAAGTGCATTGGCAATAAGAATCATCCACAGCCCTCTTTACCCCTTCACCAATTGTGGCAACAAAAACAATACAGAGGGGAAATTGTCAAGTGCAGTAGAGCTTAATTCAATGGACTAATATGAGCATTTTCGAAGCCACATGGGAAGATTCTTCATTCATCCGCAAACAATTTCCTTCATTCCATTTTTGAGACAACAATGTTGTCAAAGGGAGGGTAGTTGCCACACAAAAAGTATTACAAATTCAAAAAAGACATCATGAGACATCCATGAGCAATTAATCAATCGAGATGAGAATAATAGGTGACGATCAATTGAGATGAAGACCAAGATCAAACTGATGTTATGAAGAGGAAGCGACTGAAATCAGTACGTAAAGGTATGGAGAAGGGGAAGGAGAGCGCTGAAGGAGGCTCAGCATCAGATGAAGGAAAACACTTTAGCAAACAACGAGAATTAGTTGCTGATATTGTTAATTAGCAACAGGAACGGTTGATAATATCTGTAACTAGTGAAGGTTAGTTAGCAGAGGCAGTTAGCTAGTTGGTATTGTTACATTGTAAACAAAAAAGATGAAGAAAGACAGACTGAAAAGCACGCAATATTGATGTAGTGAATTTCCTAGCTGTTTTCTTTGGAAACCTATCAGTTGGCTGATTGCTCTCTTTCCCTTTTCCTTGTCTTTGTCTATTCTCTATATGTTTTTCATCTTTCCTCCTCTGTATCTCTTGGTTAATAAATTGGCATCGAATCCACGAGCCCTGCCATCAATCTATCACTTCTACAACTATGACTTCCAAGAAAACATCAATGGAAGATCAATTCAAGCAATTTTAGTTAGCAACACAACAAGAGAATAACGAACACAAGCAAGTCATGGATGAAAAACTCAGCTTTATGGATCACAAAATCTGACATCAAGTAGCTATAACTCATAAAACCTGCATCTACTTCTGAAAATCAACAATCAATATCAGGTACTATCCTCTTCACCACCTATCTGAATTCCACTAACACAACTAAATCCCACAATAGATAGATACCCACCTATTCATCAACCTAAACTAGATTTTCCTTCCATTGATCTCCAAAATACTAGATACTGGATATTTCATTGTCAAAAGTGTATCAACTTCTACCGACTTCCTCCTCAAAAGATTGAAATTATTTCCGTTTATCTAGAAAGTAAGCAGGTCTTTGGTTCTAAGGTTACTTTACACCCACCATGGTACATAATATTTGAAAAATCTTCACCATGACTTTTGTACTCATTTTAATGATAAGACTTTTGTAGACATTGTTGAAAAATTTAATAAATTGCGACAAACCTATTCATTGGAATTATATCGAGACAAGCTATTAAATTCTACCTTTTAGGCTCTAGCCTTTCACCTAACCACATTACAATAACAAGCAATTGAACTTTACAAAAGAAATCAAAACCATCCTGATGGGTCCAACATGAATCTGAGCCAAAATCAATGAAACCCAACTAAGAGAAAACGGGCCTAGCCAGCAAATGGGCCCCAACCTAGCGGCGGCACCCTGAAAGATTTGGGCGCGAGGCCCTTTGGGAGCCCCTAACACGCAACCAATTAGCTTCACTCGTGCCCTTGCAGAGGCAATCGTAGACTACCAACGCGAGAAGCGTCAACTCAGGAAATGTTAACCAACGGGAGATAAGGTCAACGCTAACAAGTAGCAGCACATACCGCCTCAGCAGCAGCTAAACCAATCCAAACAAAGTCAAACAAGCCTGTGCCGGCCACGCTAGATGACAGTCCGCACGCCACTACAAGGCAACAATTGACATCACTGGCCATGGCCAGTGCTCAGCGGCTGGCGAATCCCGACAAGCCACTTGTCGGGGATTCCGGCTTCCAAAATCCTCCCTCATGGAGCCTACAAATACCTTCTCCATCAGCAGAGAAGAGGACCCTGGAATCCCACTTCCAAAAAAGGCTTAGGCGGTGACTTGAGATGTCAGAACAAAGCCTAGCGCCCAACGCTCAAAGAAAAATGAGGAGAAAGAACCTGCTCTCTTCCATCGAACAACCGCCACAATACGGCGACAATAGTAAGCTACTCCTAGCAGTGCAAGAGGGGGAGCACAAGCCTCCTCCGACCATCCCACACATTACTTACATTCCAGCATCCCTATATTTTTCATCACGTTTATTTCTACGCGTGCATCTTTCCATCCCCTAGAAAAGATTTCTGACTTGAGCGTCGGAGTGCTTATGATGGGAGAACATCCCGCCATTCTCAGACCTTTTATTTGTAATTTGTGGTCCGCAGGACTCAGATTGAGAAACGCGAAGATTGGACCTATACGTGATCTGCCCCAACCGAGGAATTGGAAAGCCTCCTGATCTGCACGAGAACCCGGACCAAGGACACATCATTGGTGCCGTTTGTGGGAACAACAAAAAAGTCTAACCACCCGTCTCGACGTTAACTCTCCCGCCTCAAGATGGTCAACACTAGAGCATAGGCTAGTGCACCAACAAGGGACACTGCCCCTCGTGGTGACGACCTCTCTATGGGTAGCCTTGCCCGCGAGCAACTCGAACCCGATGTGCGCAAGCTAGCTACGGACATGGACGATACAAAGAAGATGCTTTAGGCACTGCGCACTCAAGTTGGAGCACAGTGGATGGGAGTCTCTCCCCAGAGACCCTAGGTGTCAACCTCCAGGCGGAGGAAATACGGGGCGAGGGCCCCAGCGACGAACGCAACCAGGCCTGATGACGCCGGGGCCCATGCGACCTCAGGTAGCACGGCTCAGACAACATCTCAAAGCCTCCAAAGCGGGGATGTGGAGGAAGAAAGCCAGGAGCGGCGGAACCCCCGCAACTCTCGTAATGACAGGAGGTCCACGACTAGAGTAGAGGACTCGTAGTACGCGAACACCCCGCGTGGGCAGTTGTTGCACCTGCGTGACCCCCAAGAGAATTCTGAGCTCCGAGACTTCATCAACGTGAAGAGGAGCGGGTCCACCCCTCGAATAGATGAGAAAGTGGAAAAGATATAACAGTACATGTTCAAGGGGGAGCCTGGATGATAGATGCTCGACCTGAGAAGGTCTTCGTTCGCCATGGATATCCGAACAAAACCACTCCCCCTCAAGTTCAAGATGCCTACGTTAGATGTGTACGGCAGAAGCACGGATCCAATTGACCATCTAGACTACTTCTGGACTCTACTGTCCTTCCATAGAGTAAGCGAGGCCATAATGTGCCAGTGTTTCTCCCTGACGCTCAAGGGGGATGCCAGACTCTGGTTTCATGGCCTCCGACCCAACTCTATCCGCTCCTTCGACGAGCTCGCCGACTACTTTTTGTGCCAGTTCGCCTCCAGTCTGAGGGAAGAGAAACAGCCCTGACATCTTATCCGCCTTTGCCAAAAGTTAGAGGAGAGCTTGAAGCGGTTCCTCAACTGCTTCACTACAGAAGCTCACCGCATCCCCCAACTCTCTGACGAGATGAAGTTGAGCGTCTTCATCGCCAAGTTGGCAGCCGGGGAGTTCTTCAAGCATTTGGCGCACCAGCGCCCCCAATCCTTTCGGAAAATTGAGGCCATCGCTCGGGTCTACATAGCGGCCAAGGAGGCTAACAATGCAAAGCATCCCAAATGTGCAGACTGACAACTGGAAGGGCTTATTGTTGGGAATAAGAGAAATGGAGATGCGGGCAGCTCTTAGGAACCTTGCAAGTAACCAAGGTCCAGCCAAGTGCCCGAAGGGAGTACAAGCCCTTGACCCTGACCCCCCTGAATGATACTCCCTAGAACATTTTAATACAGATTTAAGATGAGAAGTTCCTTAAGTGGTCCAAAGTGCAAAAGAACCCAAAGGCCAGAGACCAGACGAAGTATTGACATTTCCACTAGTCTTTGGAGTATATCACGGAGGATTATCGAACCCTATAGAAGGAAATTGAAGACCTAGTCCGCCGGGGGCACCTCACTCGGTCCCTAAAATGTTCGGGGCAAGCTCCCGAGGCTACGGATGACAAAGCCAAAGAACCACCGAGGAACCGTGTCGTCGCCGACGTCATCAAGATGATCTTGAGTAGGTTGGCCAAAAGCAACGGCCATGACCAGTCAGAAGCCGCGTCCAACAACAAGAGAGTAAGAGTAGGGGCTAGGACTGATGTAATTAATTTTAGTGATGACGATATAACACATGTGACTTTTCCTCATTCAGAACCGCTTATTGTATCAGCTCTCGTTTCAGATGGTATGCTCGACTACTAGGTGAAACGAGTTTTTATTGATAATAAAAGTTCTCAAAATTTACTGTACCTCGATACATTTTTTAGCTTGTATTAAAAAAGAATCAAATGAGAGCAGGCGAGGGCCCTCTATATGGCCTGGACAATGAACCAGTGCCCATGCAAGGAGACATTTAATTGGATGTCACAATGGGAACTCACCCGTGTACAGCTACGTGCGCACTTATGTTCCTAGTTGTCGACCTGCCATCAGTCTACAATACCATTCTGGGCTAACTGTTCCTAACTGCCTTCAGGGCCATGACATCAATCCCTTACTTGAAGGGGAAGTTTTTGACTCCGTACGGAATTAGGGAGGCATTGGGCGACAAGATGATGAGACGAACATGCTACCTATCCCAGGTCGCCCTCGCCGCGCTTAGCTGAGAACGTAGACTTCCGCGATAAGGCAACGTTGCAACAGGCCCAATCAAGTGAAACGACAAAGCTAGTCCTCTTGGATCCCAGTGAACCCGAGAAGTGCGTACACATCAGTGGCTCCCTTTCAACGTCGGTTTGCAACAAACTCGTGGACTTTCTTAGGAAAAGCTTGAATGTCTTCGCGTGGATTTCTGCCGACATATTTGAGATACCTACCGAAATAATGGTCCACAAGTTGGACCTCAATCCCAGTCACAAACCCATCAGTCAGAAGTACAGGAACCACTCCGTTGAGAAACTGACAGTCATAAGGGAAGCGATGAAGAAATTGCTTGATGCAGGATTCATAAGAGAAGTCTAGTACCCGGATTGGTTGTCAAATGTCGTTCTCATGAAGAAGAGTAGCGGCAAGTGGCAGATGTCATCGACTTTATCGACATGAACAAAGCCTACCTGAAGACAGCTTTCCACTTCCTTGGATCGATCAGCTGGTGGACTCCATGTCTGAGTACGAACTCCTGAGTTTCATGAATGCCCATTCGAGCTATAACTAAATAAGGATGAGCTTGGACTACAAGGAGCACACCTCATTCACGACTGACTAGGGGACCTACTGCTACAATGTCATACCCTTCGGTCTGAAGAACGCTGGCGTGACCTTCCAGTGGCTGGTAAATAAGATGTTCGAATCCCAAATTGAAAGGAACGTGGAGGTATATGTGGGCGACATACTCATCAAAAGTAGAGTCGCCAATGACCACGTCTATGATCTGATAGAAACCTTCAAGGTGCTTCGAGCCCACAGAATGAAACTCAACTAGGCCAAGTACATGTTCAAGGTGACCTCCGAAAAATTCCTAGGCTTTATAGTATCCTAGTGTGGCATCGAAGCGAATCCGAAAAAAATCATAGCCATTCTCGACATAAATCCTTCGCAGACTGTGAAGGAAATCCAAAAGCCCATAGGAAGACTCCCCACCCTCTCGCGTTTCCTAGCCAAGTCCGTGAAGAAGTATTTGCCATTCTTCAAAGCCCTCAGAGGAACGAAGGCAACCAGATTCCGGTGGACAAATGAGTGCGAGGCTGTGTTCTAGGAGTTCAAAGAGTATCTCACCAATCCTCTACTCCTAACCTCACCTTTGTAGGGCGAGGACCTATATCTCTACCTGGCGGTATCAGATATGGCTCTTAGTTTGGTCCTTATTTAACAGTAGGGGAATGTGTAGTGACCCATGTACTATGTGAGCAAAGTGTTGATACACACGGAGTCCGACTACCCTCATGTTGAGAGAATTGCCCTGGGCCTCATCTACTCCGCCCGAAAGTTAAGGCCATATTTTCAAACGTACTAAATTGTCGTGCTAACTGACCAACCTCTGAAGGAAATCTTGCAAAAAACTGTGACGTCCAGTTGATTGGTCAACTGGACCATAGAGCTAGGCGAGTTTGACGTGGAGTTCCAATCGAGGCTAGCCCTAAAGGGCCAAGCCCTCGTAGACTTCACAGTTAAGATAATGACCCCAATTCTCGACACCCCAGACCAAGTCGAAGATGCAAGCACCATGAGCACCCTTGTGTGGACCCTAAATGTCGGCGGGGCTGGCCACGAAGCAGGTAGCGGGGCCGAAGTGTGCTTAGAACCCCTGACGGCTCGGAGATCAAGTACTCCCTAACGCTTGGATTTCCAACCACCAATAACGTGACGAAATATGAGGCCCTCCTAGTAGGGCTGAGGCTGGCCAGGGAATGCTCAACGAAAGCATTGATCGTATACAGTAACTCAGAGTTAGTGGTCAATCAGATTCATGGAGTCTTCGAGGTATCAAACCCTAATTACCTAGCAAAGGTGAAGGCCTAAGCCCAGGTGTTTGAGAAATTTGAAATTGAGCACATCCTGAGAGCGGAGAACTGTAAAGCTGACCAACTAGCCAGAGACGTAGCCACAAGATCTTAAGAGCAGTATGCTAGGAGCATGCAGGAAGTTCTAGTCATGCCCAGCATTGACGGCCCAAGAACATGAGGTCTGCAGAGAGTAGAGGACAACTGGATGACCCCATACCGGAAGTACCTGATGGACGGAGCACTACTAGAAGACCCAAAGGAGGCCTAGCGAATAAAAAAGACCACTGGCTGGTACACGATCATCAACGGAAGACTATATCAATGGGGATACTCGACCCCCACCCGAAAATGCCCTGCACCTAAGGAAGCCAAATACGCGCTTGGTGAAGTTCACGTTGGCATATGCGGCTCACACATTAGTGGGAAAAACCTTACATTTAAAATCATACGGCAGGGTTTATTCAGACCCACGATGAAGCGAGATGATATGGACTTCGTCAAGAAGTGTGAGAGCTGCCAAGTTCATAGGTCCCTGAGCCACCAGCCACACACGGAGCTGCAAAGCCTACAGGCCTTATGACCGTTCGCGCAACGGGGGCTCGATATCCTCATGCCCCCAGGCCCTTGGCTTCTGGACAGAGAAAGTTCCTCATCGTCAGCATCAATTACTTTACCAAGTGGGTCGAGGCAACTCCCCTAGCACGCATAACAGAGTAGAATACGACAGAGTTCGTCTATTAGAATATTGTTTGTCGGTTGGGGATTCTCGAGGTCATTGTGACCGACAATGGAACCCGATTCACGGGCAAATGGCTCACTAAATATTGTACGAGCTTGCGTATCAAACTTGTTCACACGTCTGTGGCATACACGTAGGCTAACAGCTAGGTCGAGGTGACCAACAGAACACTATTGCATGGACTGAAGACTAAACTCGAGGATGCAGGGGGCTCTTGGGCCGATAAGCTACTTTTTGTGCTCTAGTCATACCGCACGACCCCGCAACAACTGACATGGGAGATGCCATTTACCGTTTGCTACGGGGCTGAAGAAGTCGTCCCCATTGAAGTGGGGCTCCCTAATCTTTGGATGAGTGCTTCGACCTCGTTAGCAACTCCCAGCAGCTCAGAAAGCATTTGGACTTGCTCCCGGAAGCCTGCGATGCGACATGCCTGAGAACTGCAACCTACCAGCTGTATGTCGCTCGATACTACAATAAGCGGGTGAAAGCTCGCCCGCTCGAAGTCAGTGATCTGGTCATTTGGAATATAGAGGCAATGGGCAAAACTACTCACAGGAACAAGCTCTCTCCGAATTGGGAGAGTCCATTCCTTATTTCAGCGATCCTCCAAACCGGGGTGTACAAGTTATGCACCCAGAACGGCAAACTGGTCCCTCGAACCTAGAATGCCACCCACCTTGAGAAGTACTACTAGTGAGCCACATACACGCTCAGGTAAGGTGTGCATACATGAACTGGAATGCTTGTATATGTACCACGTTTTCTTTAATAAAATTGTTGTTTTTATCTTCTTATCTGACTGTTCATACAAATGTGTGCTTGCTTGCCATTTCAAAAAATAAAAATGGCCTAGACTACCCATAAGTCAGGAGGACATTCGTCCACCTGTAAAAAAACCCTTGGCTCCTCGTCGAACGGCCCACAAGCAGTCAAATTTCAAACTTCAACTCTACGCCGAAAGGCCCTTATTGGCCACAAAACCTCCTAGCGGACCAAATGCGGCCGAACTAGCAGGCTAGAAACTACGAAATTTCCCAATGAAATGGCCATCGAAACCTTAGGAAGTCTAAACAGCAGGCGTGCGGTGATCTTCTTTAGAAAAAGGGAGCATCCAAGACAACAATGATCGATTGGCTAGGACCATGTACACGTGAGCAACGAAATGCTAAGCAGGGTCAAGCACCAAAATAGTGTCATGCACGTAATGGCCTAAGACCTAGAGTCTAGCTGTTGTGGCGTAAAAACCCAACTTACCCAAGAGAGGCTCCACCCTGGGCATGTGGCAACATCTGATTCATTGGACAAAGCACCCCACTACACGCGAGATGCGACAACATCCTCAACAGAAGACAAGCACAACACAAATGACGACGATAGCAAAGCGGCTTAGCTAGCGTGGCAAAAGAAACAACAACACTTGGAGATAGTGGAAGACAAAAAATAAAAATAATGAATGTATGTCTTATTGATAATTCAATATGAAGGTTACAAGGCTACACTTGAAAGCTGTACAAGGAAGAGTGTACAAAAGATTCGGCTACCCTAAGTGCTCGAAGGTCTAGCTCCCTCTAAGAAATCAGTCTAGCGAGAGCTCTCTTTGATCCCGTCGTTCTGAGGGTAGGAGATCCCCACGGGTGCACCCGGATTCACAACGGATGCAATACGGCGACACAGGTGTATACCATCTAACGACCCTGTGTCCAGCACTCAAGCCATCTCCTCCGGAGAAAGCTGGACTCACAAGTTGGCCTTGGCACGGGCACTCTTGTCCTCCAAGTCAAAAATTTGGCCCTTGGCCACTAGCAACTCACCCTTCAATCATTCAACCACCTGCTCCAGAGCAGCAGCTTCATCCTTTCTACGCTGTGCCGCTGCCCACTCAGCTTCCTCTCGATTTCGACAGATGAGCTTGTCCCGCTGAGAGAGGGTCATGTAGATGAAACGGACTGCAGCTGAGATCTGTGAAAGGGAAAAAAGAGGTAGAAAGTCAGTGATTCTAGACGACGTTAGAGCACATCGCACAAAGAAATCATACCTCAATGAAGGGCTCCCTCCCAGTGCCAAGCAGGTCCGAAACAACCTCGGGCGTAGGCACTCCATTGAGCTCAGGTTGTCCGGCAGCCTCCTCCACTGCGCCGGGCAAGTTTGATGTGACGTAAGGTGAAGGCACGCTAGGGGGCTTCGAATGCTCGGTGACTTCCTCCACATCACCCTCCAGCGCCCCGTCAGCCAGAGGATCAGTAATGAGCCTTCCAGAATTGACGGCCTCCACAACATCCTATGGATCTGTGACGAGCTACTCGGGCAACTCTCTAATTGGTGTGTCAACTGCCTCCAGAGCATCCATAGGCATAGCAGCAGGCTTTAGATTGACTGCCTCAATAAGCCTTGTCACCCCGATCGCTCCCTTCTTGGGGCTCGACGTAACTACCTCCTTGATGGGCTCTATTAGCCACGCGCCACGGGAAGGTTCTGCCTCGATGTCAAAAGGGGAGCTCGATGCAGACCCCTCACCCAAGGGAAGGCTAGCGGAAGGAACTCCGTACTCTGCCTGTGCTATGGCCAAGATCGAAAAACATTCGGCAGTATCCTCTGGTGGCTGCAACCCTAACTCTAACACCGCTACAATAACTCTGATCGGTGTCAAAGAAGTGGAACCGGCAGACTACGCTGATGCTGCCGCCTCGCTACCCGGGGGCTCCCACTTTACAACTGCAAAGATTTCAAAAGTCAAATAATACCCCTAAACGCTGAATGTCTTGATCTCTACTTGGATATGATCGATTAGCTTCTTCTCTTCCTTCTCCTCCTCCTCGCCCATGCTCCTCGTGAAGAAATCACTCACAGGACCCCACCCGTTGGGGATGTCCCATTTAGGGGGGATGCCAGGAAGAAGAAGCAATTCTTCCATTTCTTCACTGAGTCTGGGTTCGTTCCCTTGAAGCAGAAGCCCGGGCGAGGAGATATAGAAATCCAATCCTCATACTAGGTGAAACGAAAGATCACATTCACCGAATGCGGACAAAACACGCAAGCATGAAGACGGATAAAAACACACATGGACATCAGGTAACACGTGGCATTAGGGTGAAGCCGCACCACTGGAACGCCAAGTGTCTTGAAGATCCCGTAGAGGTCCAACTCACCAGGGAAGTATAGCCCACCCTTTAGGTGATACTCATATACAATGATGAAGCCCTCAAGGGGTGCATTTGCCTTGCCCCCCTCACCAGGAAGGTGATGGGCTCAATCATTAGGAATGTGGTAGTTGACCCTCAAAGCCACGACAATGCTCGTCGTAACAATCGACTTAATCTCGCCCACTCCTTGTCAAGCCATGGGAGACAAAGAACTTTTCTTTTTCGCCATAGGTATTGCAAGCGAGAGAATGCAAAGTACGAATA
Organism: Nepenthes gracilis; assembly: GCA_033239525.1. Lineage (NCBI taxonomy): Eukaryota > Viridiplantae > Streptophyta > Magnoliopsida > Caryophyllales > Nepenthaceae > Nepenthes > Nepenthes gracilis. Next base: position 5,789,730 of record BSYO01000029.1, read on the forward strand.
ACATCAAGAAGAGCCATTTAAATAGGCATCGCGGGAGGACATCAAGCGGCACCACATGGGAAAACTTAAGGGCCACCCCTAATGATGGCCATGGCATGTGTCCCTTCAGTAGAGCATGACACGTCTATCCAAGGTAGCCCATTATGAAGCCTAACAGACAGCGACTCAATTTGAGCCACAGTCGTCTGCTGAACCCTAACCGTCACACCATGCAATTAATGTGAGGGTGTCAGTCCCCAGAGACAACAACGACGGTAGCTCATCCAACTTTTAGATCGAAAACACAACAAGCAACATTCAAAGGAAACATGCTACAACAAACGAACTGCTCTACGAAAAATGAGTTTTATTAACAAAGCTTCTTTATAGGAGAGATTGAACAATGGCTGCAAGGATACAACGGTGCTATCTTCTCCCGCCAGGCTCAACAAGATTAGGTGTTAGGAACTCGGTTAACTCCTAGCACGTCCGGGCACCCGCATTCCACGAGTCCAAGAGGCCCATGGGAAAGTTGGGCACTGCCAGATAAGTTATCCCTCTGCTCAAACGGATCCATTCCTGGAACTATCCCTCCAGCATCGGAGCTAGGTCATCTGGGCGGACCCTCGATCTCATCTCAGCTTCCAATTGCGCGTGGACAACAAGCTCTTCTCGGAGTTGCAACCGACCTTGCTCAAGCTCCCTCTAAAGAGTAGCAATCTAGCTCTAGGCCTACGAGTTGATGTCGGCCAGCTGTGACAACCTTGCCTCCACCTCCGACCATGCTTGCTCAAAATAAGCAGCTCGTGCCCAACTCTACTCGATGTCGGCAATTGTGGCCCGCATCCAAATCTTAACCTCCTCAGTTGCCCATTGGGCACCACAAATCAATCAACTGACTCCCTTAGGTCCCCAGCACCAAGAGGAATTGGAAGCCCATTTGAATTCAAAGTCCGGCATCATTCTCGAAGGCCTCGTTGGCTCAAGGACTGAAAGCTCCAAGTGGCAACCTTCCGCTACCACTGCGGCAATCCCCATCTCGTCATGGCCTCTCAGCCCTTGCTCCCCCCATCTCGACTCGTCAATGGGAGGCTTAGATCTCGAAGAGGAAGATGACCCCACCAACAGCCCTGGAGTGAAGTCATGAATTTCGTCTGCCATTACTACAAGCACAGCCAAAGGAACGAGGAAGTGACTGCGGACTCAGGCTTCGCGTCTCACAGCAACGCTTAAATGCCCAAATTAAAGAAGGCCTTGGCGCTTAAATAGCCAAAACGTCCCCCAAGGGAACAACGACATTAACAACGGCAAGGCATTTCACTACCCAATGAAATCCTACCGCATGGCAACACCTTGAAGCACCGTGCCTTTTCAAGGAAAGCAATCATGGCATGACGACCCTACAGTTCCCAATGCAATAAATGTGCAGAGGCGATTTGATTGACGTGGCCTCCATCGACGACGTTCAACCACCCGAGACACAAAGCAAGCATAAGCCCCCAAACAGCTCCCACCAGGCCATCTCGCCGACGGTCCAAATACGGGCCTAAGGGATGGACACCGACGAAGGCGGCTGAAAGTCACTCGGCATTCATTCAAAGTATACAAATGATCAAGCAAGTATGGCGATGAGAGGGCCCTACGACCCCAACTTCATACCGTATGAATAGTAAAAAGAAAATTTAATAGCATAAAAGACAAAGGCAAATATCAACGCTTTTATTCATTGAAGTGTTCTTTACAAGATTCAAGGCTTGCGCTAACGCAAGTGCAAAAAGAAGTAGAAATAAAGCAAAATATATGGGGTAGAAGATCAGTGCCCGCTGGGAAGGCTCGGCCCTGGGCATAGATGCACATCACAAGGAGTCACCTCATTCTAGTGGAATCTACCCCGGCGCCGATTCTTCCTCCTAGCGGGACGGAGTAGATGCCAATTCCTCGCTACCGGTGTGACAAGCTCCTCCATAGCGAAGGAAAGGCATCCATCAAGAGTCAACAACAAGAGCCGCGATGGGCCAGGCTAGCTGCCCAATGGAACTCCTGGATATGCCTCCTCCAGACAAGGCCGGAGGACGACTAGCCGCAGGAAGAGTCGGATGTGGCATGCTTTCGGGGGAACGAAGACCCCCACATCATAATGTTGGCCTCACGACGCTTCCCTTGCGGCCAGGAACCCTGGCTAGACGGAGAGAAGGCACATGACAATTGTAAAGTGGCCAAGCTACCCTCATAAAGATGAGGAAATCTCCACAAGAGGAGCACGATAACAGGCTTCAAAAGTGTCTGCAAGTCTCCCACAAATTCATCTGATTCCTATATAAAACTCCAGAGGACGTAAGACAAGCCAAGAACTCCGCATTGCTTCACTAACAAAGGAACGAGTTTGGGTCACCTAAGCATAGGAACCCCCCCCCCCCAATTTATAGCTGCATAGAAGATCTAACGAGCTCCCAAAGAGACATGCCTCCCAACTATCATCAATCAAAAAACAGGAAAGCCATTAATACAGAGCCAATTCCAAGGCTGTGAATCATTCCCAACGAAACACCGAGTCACTTCAACCCTCTGAAAGGCTGCATATTTCAATGGGAAAGAAGCAACGTCCCCAAGAATCAGAGATTGGTGCATCTCGAGAAGGCACGTGCCAGCCCAAGGCAGGACACACCTTCTGACATGTCAGGTCTCGGCCATAGGCTAACCCCAGATATGGGGGGCTAGTGGTGGGTCTAACATGAATTTGGGCCAGAATCAATAAAGCCCAATTGAGAGAAAATGGGTCTAACCAAGCAAATAGGCCCCATCCAGTGGCAGTACCCTAAAAGATTTGGACGCAATGTCCTCTGGGTGCCCCTGACACACACCCAATCAGCCTTCGCTGCACCCCTACAGAGGTGACTGTAAACTACCAGCGCAGGAGGCACCGACTCAGATAATGTCAACCAATGAGAGATAAAGTCAACACTAGCAAGCCGCAACACGCGCCACCCCAATAGTAGTTCAACCAATCCAAACAAAGTTAAACAAGCTTGTGCTGGCCGCACCAGATGACGGTCTACACATCACCATAATGCGACAACTAATATCGCTAGCTATCGCCAGCGCTCAACAATCGGCGAATCTCGACAACCCTCTTGTCGGGGATTCCGGCTCCAAAAAGCCTCCCTCATGGAGCCTACAAATACATTCTCCATCAGCAGAGAAGAGGACCCCAGAATCCCACTTCCAAAAAAGGCTTAGGCAATGATTTGAGATGTCAGAACAAAGCCTAGTGCCCAGCACTCACAGAAAAATGAGGAGAAAGAACTAACTCTCTTCCCTCGAACCACCGCCACAATACGGTGATAATAGTGAGCCACTCCTAACGGTGCAAGAAGGGGAGCGCAAGCCTCCTCCCAGCATCCCACACATTCCTTGCATTCCAACATCCCTACATTTTTCATCACATTTACTTTTACGTGTATACCTTTTTGTCCCATGAGAAAAATTTCTGACTTGAGTATCAAAATATTTACAGTGAAAGAATATACTGTGGTCTTTTGACCTCTTATTTATAGTTTGTGATACGATGGTCCAAGTTGAAAGACGCAAAGATTGGGCCTATTCGTGATCCACCCCAATCGAGGAATCCGAATGCTCCCTAATTTACACGAGAACCCAAATCAAAGGATGCATCACATCCAAAACCAAAGAAATTGAAGCTTTACAAGCAATGAATTTCACATTGCAAAGAAATTCAACAAGTCTATGATAATTAATTAGTCATTGCCCTTTAGCTTCATTTTAGGATCCAAAACCAATAAAATAAAATTATGAGAAATATTAAAAGAGATTTTTCAAATATCCTCAAATAGTAAGACATTTATCCTTTATTTATTTATATATATAATTAAAAAAAATTAAATAAAATATTATATCATTAAAAATATCTTAAAAATAACTAAACGTTTTTTTCTTCTATACCAGTAACAAATTATACGTCCCAGAGGATTATTTATTTAATAAAATACTCTAAATTAGCGTCGTAGGGTGGGCGGTGGCGGGTGTACGGTTTAGACTGAATGTGACGTAACTCTCCAATTTTTTAGAAATATTCATTGAAGGCGAGCAATTTATTATTAATTTTCTGTTATCATTTTTTGCTTTTACAAATTGACAATTATACGGAATTGACGACCTTCTCTTGTAAATACGTTGAAGGCACTAGAACATCTCTGTTTCGTGGCTGTCACCATCTTTGACTTTTAATTTTGTTTAATTTATTATTATAAAGTTCCTTTTTTTATTAATTATGGGTGGGATAGTCAGATTATCAAAAAAAAAAATCAAATTATTAAATAATAAATTGATAAGTCTAAGTCAACCAATTTTATAAGATTATCCCATATTTATAAAAGTCTTGCCTAATAAAATTTAATACGCCCCTGAATTTGAATTATTCAACGAATGAGGGAATCGTCTTATTCGAATGTCCTATCGAAAATGATCTGATTTTTATTATTTTAAATTTGGATCATTTGCACTACAATAAACGAACAAAAAGTAAGATGAATATAAGACTCATTCCCCGATATATCTTTCAACATTTAAGTTAAAAATTTTTCTAATTTGTTAAAAAAGATACGATAGAGCAAGTGTGAAAATATAAGTGGATGAGGACTGAATATTTAATGAAAAATTGTGCTTCATAGGATACACCCAGAAGGGTGATCAACTTTTGAGGTATTGCACTTGTAACAGAAAGTGGCTTTGAAAGTGTACGCTAGTATGAAATAGTGGCTTTGGAAGTATTTTGCCTTGTTTGATTGTCTGAATATTTATTCATATGGATGTACCCTTCTCTGCGGGGATGATGTTGTATTTATAGTGAGGGGATACCGTTCGGTTGACAAACCTCTAATTTAATGTATGGATGTTAATCATCTGCAATTATAATGAGAGTTATTTATATAACTGTCGCCTCTATTTGATAGTTAAACTATATGATTTTTGACCATTGGATCTGCACAGTAATTGGTTGTAATAGTTCATTGATTATACATTAATATCTATTTATTAGTGGATGGTTCGGGTCACACTTTTTAGGACAACCGTTGCACCTTTTGCTTCTTGAACTTAGAGAGATTTTTAACAAGCTGCTGTTATTTAGGCTTTTCTTTCTTTCACGAATTGAATTTTGGACTGGCTCATATACTGTTGTACCCATCACTAGTCCCCCATGTTAGGAGGTTTAAATTTTTCACTCTCAATATGTTCATGATGAGACGTTGATTACAAATCTTCCACATGCACTCCTTTCCCAAATATTCTGCGGGATTCGTGCTCGATTTTGGCAATGTTGAAGTTAAAAGATCAAAAGTGAGAAAAAATATACTTTCAAATCTCTTCCCCTTCAATTCAAAAAAAAAATCAATTTTTTTTTGTTATTGTGCTCTAAGTATAATGCTAAATCTGAAAGGAATTAAGGGCATAGGTGCCAAGTATAAAAATAAATTGTTTGGTTCTGATGGGTCCAATCATGATACGAGCTGATCCAACAGTTAGCTCACTTGCCAACAAAGCCTAATGTGAAATAAAGCTTAGGAAACTGTCCAACCAACCCATTTACCACAAGTAGGCTTAGGGAGAACAACGTGTTCAGACCAGTAGGCTGCCTCTGCGACTCAATCAATCATAGCCAAAGTTAACCCTCCTACTCAGCAACGATAGTTTGGCAACGTATAAGACGCCGGCGCAGTAGCCACCAGCCAACGGTGGTTGAAGTCAACCATGAATAGCCACCTCACTCTCCTACCGGCAGCAATTCTAGCCAATCTATCCTAGAACAACCTAGCCAATGTCAACCATGACCTGTAGCAGTCACATCACTATCGCAAGGTGATAATTGACATGGTGGCCACAACCCTCGCTGGGACAAGACGGTAAATCCTGGTTAAATTATTGTCATGAGCATTGACGCCGAAGCCTTTTCCATGAAGCATTATAAATATCCTTCACCTTCACAGGAAAAAGGATCTCCCATGGAATCAACCCTAAAATAAGATATAAGAGTTGAGAAATAATTAAACTGTCTTTTCCTATCATAACTCTTTCTTTCCTTTTCTAAGTTGCTCCCCGTCAAGAGCACCATAATCAGCTACTCACTAAGTGCAACATATTGGAGCCTTGCCCTACGAATACCTTGAAGCCGCTCCCCGTTGAGCGCATTACAGGAGCTCAATCCTCCTCTCATATCCTCCGCATAGATGTATCTTTACATTCTTTTACATCCTCTCATCTTTCTATTTCTTGGAAAAGATTTTTAATTTGAACGTTGAAGGATAAATAGAGTGAGTTTCGTCAATCCTCTAACCTCTTATTTGTGGTTTATGGTGTACAAGATCTAGATTAACAAAGATAAAAACTAAACCCGCTTCAATTCGACCCGCAGCGAAAGAGCGAGTGGTTCTTTAATCCGTATAATAATTCAGATATTATGACGCATAATTGGCGCCGTCTATGGGAACAACGTAAAATTGTAACCACCAATTACCACACTCATAAAAGTAGGCATGGTCAACACCAGAGCATAGACCAGTGTGCTGGTCAGGGACACCGCCCCCCAAGGGGACAACCCCTCCATGGGTAGCCACGTGGGCAAGTGTCTTGAGCCCAACATCAGCATGCTAGCTATCCAAATGAAAAATATATTCAAGATGCTCTAGAGGATCAACAACTGCCTAAACGAACAATAGCTGGGGGCTCCCACCCCCATTGCACAAGTGTTGGCTTCAAAGCAGAACAGCCGAAGATCAAAGATACTGGTTGAGAAGACCCTTCAGTCCGACGATATTGGGGCACAAGAGGCCTCGAGTAACAAGGCCTGGATGCAATCGGGGCGTTGTCCTAGCCACAAGACACGAGAGAAAAGCCCTGAGCGGCGGAACCTTCACTACTCCCGTAGTAACCAGAAACCTTTAACACCAAGAAAAGCCTCTTGCAGCAATGACCACCACGGGTTGAGAGCTATGCTAGTGCACACCCCTCTCCAAATCACTCAGAGTTGAAGACCTTCCTCAATACTAAGAGGGTTGCGTCCGCCTCCCAAATGAAGGAAAAGGTGAAGAAGATATGGGAGCATGTCTTTAGGGGTAGTGCCGGCAGGAAGACCACAGACCTAAGGAGGTGACCTTTCGCTATGGAGATCCAGGCATAGCTGCTCTGCCTCAAATTCAAGATGTCAGCCTTTGAGCCATATGATGGAAGTACTAACCCAATGGACAAGCTAGACCACTTTCGCACCCTACTGAGCTTCTAGGGCCTAGGTGAAGGTGCCATGTGTCAATGCTTCCCTTTAACTCTCAAAGGGGAATACACATCTCTGGTTCTACTGTCTCAAATTGGACTCTATCTGATCGTTCGAGGAGCTTGCCAACTGCTTCCTATTTCAATTCATCTCCAGCCGAAGAGAGATGGAGCAACCATGGCACCTAATCCACCTTCGGCAGAAACGGGACAAGAGTTTGAAGTGCTTCCTAGTGGGGTTCACCATCCAAGCATGAAGGATATCTAGGCTCACCGACCACGTGAAACTCAATGCCTTCATTGCACTCTAGAGTCGGGCAGCTTCTTTAAACACTGGGCCCACCAGAATCCTTCAAACTTTTTAGGAGGCTGAGAAGGCCAATGAAGCTAAGTGATTGGAGGGCATAGACCAGCAGTCGGAGAGGTCGGCGAACAAAAAGAAGAGGAACTGGGATGACTACAATCCCAAGGACCACGTAAGTATCTACGTGTGGAGCCAAGTGACTGAAAAGAACTCCAAACCCAGACCTTGACTCCTCTGACCGATGCATACATGAACATCCTAATTCAAATTCGAGACAAAAAGTTTACAAAATGGCCCAAAGCACCATGGAACCTAGAGGCATGGGACCAGAATAAATACTATCACTACTATTGGTCTCTAGATCATGGCACCGAGGACTGCTAGACACTATAGAGGGATATTGAAGACTTAGTCCGCCAAGGACATTTGACAACGTTCCTGCAAAACTCAGGATAGGCTCCCATAGCGGCAAAGAAAGACACACAAGATCAACCGAGGAACCGAGTTACAGTCGAGGTTGTCAGCATGGTGACAACGAAGCCAACCAAGGGCCAAACCTGGGATCGCGTGGAAACCACTTTCAGTAGCAAGAAGCCGAAGGTAGAGGTTAGGATTGATGTCAGTAGTCATAGTGATGATGATATGACCCATGTAATGAACCCCCATTCAGACCCTCTAATTGTATCTAGTCTTATTTCGAATGGTACAATAGACTACTAATTGAAATGAGTTTTTATTGATAATGAAAGTTCTCAAAATTTATTATATCTTGATACTTTCTTTAAACTTGGATTGAAAAAGAGCCAGATGAAGCCGATCAAAGGACCACTATACGGCCTAGATAATAAGCTAATTCCCATGCATGGAGTTGTCTAATTAGATGTCATGCTGTGGACATACCCATGCACGGCGTCCCAAATGTTCATATTCTTGGTCATCGACCTTCCTTCAATCTACAACGCCATCCTGGGGCGACCTTGCCTGACGATCCATACTTAAAGATAAAATTTTCGACACCTTACGCTGTCGGAGAAGCTCTAGGCGACCAAGTAATGGGCCGAATGTGCTATTTGTTTCAAGTCGCTCCAGCGACTCTCAAACAGCCAATCAATGACCTAAAATTTTGAGACGAGACCACCCTGCAGCAGGCCCAATCGGAAGAGTCAACCGATCAAATTCCTTTAGACCCTAGTGAGCCTCAGAAATGCATACATATTGGTAGCTCCTTTCCGAGTCTCATTCGTGACCACCTCATAACCTTTCTCAGGTAGAATTCTAATGTCTTCGCGTGAACTCCTGCTGACATGCCGGGAACATCGGTTGGAGTAATAGTCCACAAATTGGGTATCAATCCCGGTCACAAGCCCATCTAGTAGAAATGCAGGAATCACTCAGTCGAGAAGCTAATTGCCATCCATAAGGAAGTTGTGAGGTTCCAAATTTAAAATATAATTAATATGAGACAATCATCATAACAATAAATAATACTAGACTTATTGGATGCCTAAATAAGAGCATTGAAGGAAACTTGGAGAAAATCTTAGGAAATTGTGGTTGAAGTACCACTGGCAGGCTACACGCTCGAGCCCCGCTCGAGCCGAACAACAAGTAGCCTTCCCGCCTGATGCACGCTCGAGGCCCGCTCGAGCGCATGTTCCAGAACCTTCCGGAAAGCTCCCGCGCTTGCTAGCCGCCTGGGCGAATTTTTCAGAATCTTCCAGAAAGCCTCGGCGCTTGCTGGCTGCTCGACAGGCGCTCGAGCGGCCCGACTAGTATAAATACCCGGCCAATTTCACAAATCTTCATTTTTCCCACTTATTTCCCCACTTTTTCCACAGCTTTCTGGCGAGAGAGAGAGAGAGGACGTCAAGCCTAGTGAGAGAAAGGAAGAAATCAAGGCATAAAGTCCGAATCCGTCCGGGAGCCAGTTACAAAAGTCATAGCACGCGTCGAGGCAAGTGTTCTCATACTCACTATTTGCTCTCTTTCAATTTTTATTCGATCTCCGTCAGGTATTATCGTACCGATATCTACTTGAAATATGGAAAATGTATAACCCATGAATTATACTCCATAAATGTGTGATTATTTCTTCCTCTCGTTGGATGAATCGTTCGATGTGTCATCGTGAAACCCTAACCCTCACTCAAATTCGGGATTCACTGTTTTCCCCTCCAAAGTATGATAATTTGACCTCAAATTATGAATCACCACGTCCCGAATATGTATACATACCAACCGGGCATCCGATTTCACAAGAAATGACCCGTTCGTGGCGTCTGAACGCTCTAAAATGCTACGGTTACTATTCATCCGAGGAACAATGGAAATTTTACATGTTCTTCCCTAAGATAATCGTTATTCTAACCAACCAACGTATGAAATAAAGCATCGATTGCATCAATTGACAAGATATGGGCTCCACAGGACCCCGATACGAAATTGGCTCATGAACGGTAAGAGATTCCAAATCTTTCCTAATATGTAGTAAACATAAATGCTTAAATTCCGAAGTGAAATGAAAACCGATAAGTAACAGAGGGAAGTCCAAAATGTGATATGAATGATGGAACCTCCCAAATGGCGGGAGATACGATACATGAGATACGTGGACTTTCCCTCAAAAGAACATGGAAATAGAATCATGAAACTAGGACCATGGACTTTTAGATGGGTAGTATTCTCTGGCTTGACACGTCCATCACGGTATAAACCCGAAGAATACTTGGGCCACGTATTCTGGTAGCTTGTGTGTAAGCGGGTGGTGTCCGTGTCACGCCTTAGGATACTATTGTGAAAGAACGATGACTGCCCTGGTACCTCGAGGGAATGGGGCGATTTACGGCACGATGTGCACGACCACCCGGATGGGTCGTAAAAGATAATCCCTCACGGCCTTAGATCATGTGGAGTATCATGATCCTTTTCTCGTTCTCTCGCATCGTTTGCTAGTACGACCTACTGGCCCTGGTCCGCAAAGATGAAAGTAACTTGAGAAAGTATGTTCAAATGGTAATAAAAAAACATGACAAATGACAAATTGGTTCTTCTAAGTATTGCCTCTCTTCACGCCTTTACATGGTCTCCCCCACCCCATTATTGTTTCCATATGATTCTAGCTTTTGATAGTGATGTGTGTTGACACTTGCTGGGCGATAAGCTCACCCTTGCACTCTCTCTTTTCAGATGAAAATGCCCTAATGCCCGACGAGACTGAGTAGGACAAAGAAGCAAGATAGGCGACGTGGATTTTGAAGAAGCCTCGAGGATCTAGCTTGATTATGTATGGCATGGAAATTTTTGTGGATGAATGGTTTTGATTTTTGTATACGATGGTTGTTATGCTTCCGCAGTTGTGTTTGTGGTTATGCTTGGGTTCTTATAGTTGGCATCTTTACCTAAGCCGACGTCATACCTAAGTTATGACGCGGTGCCCTCTGAGGGGTTTAGTGGATCCGAGATCCACATGTGTATGATGTTGAATGTATTTGTGGATATTGTGCGAGTTTCTTACAGTACTTGTATTTTGTAAACGTTCAAGTTACAAAATGTAACTCGCCCAATTTTCTCGTAAATTTATAATATTAAATTATATTGGTTTATTGACGGAAGGGTTATTGAAAAGGAGAATAACCCGGTCCGTCACAGAAGTGAAGAAGCTACTCGATGTGGGGTTCATCAAAGAGATCCAATACTCGGACTAGCTATCAAACATTATTCTCGTCAAAAAGAGTAACGGAAAGTGACGGATATGCGTTGATTTCATCAAAATGAACAATGCCTGCCCCAAAGACAGCTACTAAGGATCGACCACTTGGTAGACTCCACTTCCAACCACGAGCTACTAAGCTTCAGGGTTCCCTACTCAGGTTATAACCAGATTAGGGTGAGCCCGGAGATACCTCCTTCATAGAAGACTTATTGCTACAAGTCATATCCTTCAGTTTAAAGAATATTAGAGCCACTTATCAACGGCTCATGAACAAGATGTTCAAAGCCTAGATTTGTCAAAATGTGGAGGTGTACATGGACGACATGCTAGTCAAAAGTAAAGTCACCAACGGCCACGTTCGTGATCTGAATGAGACCTTCGATGTCCTCCAAGCGCACCCAATGAAACTCGACCCGACCAAGTGCACATTTGGAGCGATGTCTAAAAAATTTTTGGGTTTCATAGTATCATAGCAAGGCATCGAAGCAAACCCTAAGAAGATAAGGGCCATCCACGATATGAGTCCTCCTTGGACCATGAAGGAGGTCCAAAAACTCACCAAGAGGCTTGTCGTCCTCTCTTGATTCCTAACAAAATCAATAGAGAAATACCTGTAATTCTTCAAGGCTTTGAGGGGGACCAAGGCGGCTGGTTTCTAGTGGACAACTATGCAACAATGCATTCCAGGAATTCAAAGAACATCTATCCTCTTTTCCTGACTTTGCCCTTAAAAGGCGAGGAACTGTATTTGTATCTGGCATTCTCCGATATGGTGCTGAGCTCGATCCTCATTTAGCAATAGGCCAGTGTACAACGACCAATGTTCTACGTCGGTAAGGTATTGATAGACACAAAGGCCCCTTACTCGCACACCAAAAGGACCTCACTAGCCCACATTTACTCCACCAGGAAGCTGCGTCCTTACTTCCAAGCATACAGGATTATCGTCCTGACCGACTAGCCTTTGAAAGGAATTTTACAAAAGCCAGACTTACACAGGCAGCTAGCCAAATGGGCTATAGAATTAGGCAAGTTCGATGTAGACTTTTGGTCGTGGCCGGGTTTGAAAGGCCAGACCCTCATGGACTTCCATTGAGACAGTGACCCCAATTCCTGACGCCCCTGCCACGTCTGAGATGCAGATGAGCCGGAAGTTTTGACTTGGACACTGCACATTGACAGATCATCAACACAGGTTGGCAATGGGGCAAGCATAGTTCTAAGAACCCTAGACAAGTCAGAAATAAAATACTCAGTGACCATCCGATTTCCAATGACCAACAATAACGCCGAGTATGAGGCACTGCTCGTCGAACTTTAGCTGGCAAAGGAATGCTCAACTAAGTCCCTTCTTGTTTACAGTGACTTCGAGTTGGTTGTTAACTAGATCCAGGAACCTTCGAGGTATCAAGCCCTCTACTCATGAAGTATCTCACTAGAGCGAGATCCCTATCTAAGGCGTTCGGTAAAGTCAAAGTGGTGCATATCCTAAGGACAAAGAACTGGAAGGCTAACCAGCTAGCCTGAATAGCGGAAGCAGGGAGTAGGAGCAATACACCAAAGATATATGGAAAGTCCTAACCGTCCCAAGCATTGACGACCTTGAGCGAGAAGTGTTGAAAGTGGCCAACGGCAATAACTAGATGACCACATACCGAAAGTACCTGATCGATGGCTCACTACTAAAAAGCCCAAAGGAGGCCAAGCACATAAAAAAGATAGTCAAGCGATACAAAATCATGGATAGGAGGTTGTACCACTGCGGGTACTCAACCCCTACATAAAGTACCTCATGCCAGAAGAGACTGAATATGCACCGTGCGAGATGCACCTCTGCATCTACGGCTCATGTGACGGACCGGATTATTCTCCATTGAATAACCTCCGTCAATGCTTAGACACACACTAAAGCCCATAATTAAACTATGGATTCTACAGAAAATCCGGCAGAGTTTCCTTTGCAACTGGGCAAAAAAACCAAGGATACAACCTGTTCAAAATCATCCTGTACAAGCACACAACTAATAAAAAGGCTTAACTCAAAGCCTACAACACACCACACAGGATCACACATCTGCCATATCATCCATGGCTCCAATACAGTACACTACCTACTATACTGGATCTAGAGAGATGCCATCTAAATGAAACCAAACTCAAAATATATATATACAGACGTGGAAGCATAACTAAATAATCATACATGCGGAAACATAACAAAACCTTAAAACAATAACAATAATGAGCCACGCTCAACTCTAAGTGGCTGCTCAAAATCTGATCCAACTCTGAGTCCAAAGCTTTCGCGCACTCGCCGTCCAGCCAATCTCATCAAGCAAGTCTCTCCTTGCTCTATCTATCCGACGTCGGCTAAGTATTCTCATCTGAAAGGAAAAATATCAAATTCAAGAGTGAGCTAACAGCTCAGCAAATGTAATCATAAACAATTCTCCAAGGCATGTACAAGAACAGGAACAGGGAAAGGGAACACATACTCTCCATAATCAAGAAACATGAGAGAGAACAGGAAACAACAGGAATCACTTGATTCCTACGATTCTCGTGATTAGATCGGTCGATCATTAATCGGAATCACTTGATTCTCATGATCACATCTTGAATCATTGGTTTCACTCGGTTCTCATTCTGGTCTACTGGATTCACATCGTTCATCAATTGGATATTATTCATTTTCATTATTACATCGTCTTTGCGGACCCCGGCTAGTAGATCGTACTAACCAACGATGCGAGAGAACGAGGACAGGAATGTGTTCGCTACACATTCTAAAGCCATGGCTACTATTTTAGGTCGGTAGCACACGACCCTCGATTGCATCCATGCAACAATCATCACAGACGACTACATCTCAATATGTAGCGTCGACAGACACACCCCACACCCCCGGGGTCCAGGGCAATCCTCGTTCTTCCACAGTAGTTTCCTAAAGCGTACCACAGACATCACCCGCTCCCACGAGTGGCCGGAATACGTGGCCAAGTATTCCTCGGGTTCACACCGCGATGGACATGGCATACTAAAGAATACTACCCATGCGACTCAGGGTCCTAGTTTCAAGATTAGGTTTAACACGTAGAGAGGGAAATCCACATTTGCCACACAATCATATCTCGGGAAATCTCATTCCCATCACAATCATCTCCAACCGGGAGATTACATCATCAAACACATCTCCATCCAGGAGATCATATCATCACAAGCACAATGTGGACTCCCTTCCATTCACATCACGGTTCACGATATCCAATGGGACTCAATCCCCTTAATCCACAACAAAGCATCACAAGTTCAATTCGACTTCCTTCGGGATCCAGTTCCCTTAATCACAACAATCAATCCAAGTTCACGGGAGAGATTAGATTTCATACCTCAGACGATCACAAGTCACTTTGAAACCTCAGAGACTCATCCCGTTGCCTCCAGCACACGGATTCACATTCGGGGCTTACATTTACGTTTAATCAGTTAAACGTTACTTTCACAACTATTTTGAAGGCATATCACATTACATTTCTCATTTTATTTCAAGTAAACATTATCGAATTTCCTTTTGAACACCCGGACGCCGTACATGGTTCGGTACTTGGAGATCGGACGTCCGGTGGATTCGTACGTACACTTTGTACACAAGATTACACATTTGGGTTCGATTTAACTTATCACGAGGGTGGAAGCATGCAACTTCCCATTCATTTTCGGATTATCCACAACGAGGAATTTTTAAGGCTCCCGGATGCCACGAACTGGTCAAATCTTGCAAGATTCGGCATCCGGTCGATATATACACACAATTGGGATACGGGTATTCATATTCTAGGATCATTTTATCATTTCACGAAGGTGACAACACGCAAAATCCACCTTCGGTCTCGGGTGAACAGTAACAGCGCCCCTTTAACGGGCTCGGGACGCGTGACGGGTCCAACGTGCAAGATCGGACCCGCGGCCGACATATATACATCATTGGGGACGTGGGATTCCAATTTTGAGGTCAATTTCATGATACGAGGCCGGAAAACGGGAAACCCCCAAAATCCCGTAGGTTAGGGTTTCGGTAAAACCCACCTGGACGAATCGAACACGATTCGGGCAAACAACCACATTTTCTTGGACCTCAAGGCATGGGTTTCAAGACTCTAACGTTCCCCGTGGGTATCGACACAAAATACCCAACGGAAATACATAAAACATCGAAAGAGAACGAGAAGTGGATATGAGAACACTTGCCTCGACGCGTGCTTTCACCTTTATACCTGGCTCTTGGGCGGAATCGGACTCCCGGGCCCTATCTCCTTCCTTCTCACTCCAAAATCGCGCTCTCTCTCTCTAAAAAACCCTCAGCCCGTGTGAAAATGAACGAGAGAGAGGCACGCTCGAGCGGCCAGAGGGCGGCCGCGCCATGGGCAGGCCACCGCTCGAGCCACGGCTCGAGCGCCCAGCAGGCGCAAGCCTGCTGGCAGGGCTTCAGCAGCCCGGACCTGAATAGTTTTCCTGATTTTCCTTCCGGTACCAAACCTTAATCATCCCATAGGATTAGTATTGATCATTTGCATACTAATCACCTCATAATTGTCGGGTTCACAAGTCCGGAACCTCACAACTCACACATCAAAGGTAAGAACCTTGCTTTCAAGATCATATAGCAAGGACTATACTGGCCCACGATGAAACTTAGCACCATAGACTTCATCAAAAAGTGCAAAAATTGCCAAATCCACGTGATCATGAGCCATCAGCCGCATATGGAATTGCAAAGCTTGCAAGCACCCTAGTCATTCGCACAATTGGTACTCGACATACTCAACCCCATGCCTCTAGCGTCTGGTCAGAGGAGATTCGTCATAGTTAATATCAACTACTTTACCAAGTGGGTCGAGGTGACCCCATTGGCATATATCACTGAGTAATATGCAATGGAGTTCATTTGCCAAAGTATCATGTGTAAGTTCAAAATTTTTAAGATCATAGTAACCGACAATAGAACTAAATTTTAGTAAGCGATTCGCTTGGTACTGCACAAGCCTACATATCAAGCTAGTTTACACCTCTATTGCATACCCACAGACCAATGGGTAAGTGGAAGTGACGAATCGAATGCTACTGCATGGGCTGAAGATGCAAAGGGTTCCTGGGCAAACGAGTTACCATCTATGTTGTGATCATATCGAATGGTGTCAATGGAACCAACCCGTGAGACACCCTTTAGTCTATGCTATGGGGCAGAAGTGGTCGTGCGGATTGAAGTCGGACTACCAAACCTTCAGATTGAGTGCTGTAACCCAACCAGCAATTCTCAGAGGCTCTAGGAGCACCTCAACTTGCTCGAAGAGGCCCGAGATGCAGTGCACCTTTGGATGGCAGCTTATCAGTAGTTAATCATGCGATACTACAATAAGAGGGTGAGAGCCTGCCAATTTAAAGTGGGAGACCTCGTCCTATAGTGCGTAGAGGCAACTAGCAAAACTGCCAATAGGAACAAGCTCTCTCCAAATTAAAAGGGATCATTCAATATCTCAGCAATTCTCCGAAACGGTGCCTACAAATTACATATCCAAGGCAGCAAGCTGTTCCTAAGGACATAGAATGCCGCCCACCTCAAGAGGCACTACCAATAGGCTTCAGCCGAGCCCAGGTAAGGTCAATATGCACCATCCCGAATTCTTGTAAATGTATCATGTTTTGATTAATGAAATTATTATTTGTTCATCGTACTTGCTCATATGAATGCATGCATGTGTGTCATCTCATAAAATTACGTGATTTAAACTATCCCTAAATTAGGTGGGATTCATCCTTGCCTGCTTCACGACCCACTGGTGGCCGAAAAACCTTGGCCCCAAGCCAAGTGACCCACTCGAGGTCAAACTTGAACCTCAATTTTAGTAACTAAGTGGCTGATATGAGGCTGAAAATTTAGGCCTGGGGGCTCTTGGAGCTCCCAACCAAACAATCACTAAAACCTTAGAAGGCTTCTATAGCAGGCATGTAACGACCTCACTCCAATGGAGAGAGAGCCCTCAGTCGACAATAATCAGCGGACTAGGACCGGAAGTGCATGAGCTACAATGTCCTTAGATAGCACCGAGCGCCAATATAGCAATGTGTGGGCAATGGCCTATGACTCTAGCAAGGCCCGACTGCTGCGGCTATAAAAGCCAACTAGCTCAAGCGAGGCTCACCCTCGAGCGTGTGATGATGTCCTACTTATGGGACAAAGCACCCCACAGAATCAAGGTTCCATGACATTTCCCCCCAAGGGAATGAGCACAACTGGGCAAATGCACCCAAGGCAATCTCAACGACGATAATGAAAACGCTTAGTCGACCAGACAAAGGAAAGAAATTCCACACGAAAACGCAAGCAAACAGCTACAAAGGTCATAACAATCAGGCTAATTTTATTACAAAGATTTTGAATGTACAAGGTGGGACATTCGCCTAAACAAAAAAATAGAAAATAAAAAAAGCAGAAGAAAAGAGGAGCCTAGCAATTTAGAGAAGGGCAGCTAGGCGGCTAAAAGTTGCTGGTTAGGAGGACGAAGGTGCGGTCATCCCTTTGATAGGGGCCGATAGTTTCAACTTTTGACTGGTACTGACATTCATCAGATGAAGAAGAAGACAAGAAAGTCTAGGGCCACCAACTACACCACTTGGCGACAAAGATTGATGCTGTCTCAATACTTGTCTTCTAGCACCTTGCCAAGCCCATCTACTGGAATGGAGGTTCTTAACTGGCACTCAAGCCGGAGGTAGTGTCCTCAAAGAAGGAAGTAGCGCACTTGAAACTTCTGGAGCGACTCCTCAAAGGAAGTGATCTTCACCCCAATCTCGCACAACTCACTTTCGAGGACCTCAATCGCTCCCTCAGCCAACCTCACCCTCTTGGCAATGGCTCTGTGTTCTCCCCCGCTGACGTGCGTCCAGGCAAGATTGCCAATGACCGCTGTGAGTTGGGATGCCATCTTTTATACCTACCACGGAAATCACGTTAGGCAAACCGAGATGAAAGCGGAGAAAGGATAAAGAGATGCTTAAAGAGTACCTCAACGAAGGAAAGCTCCTTTAAGGGTAGACAACATAGGGCAACCTCAAGTGACCCCGTAGCCACCTTCACTCTGGTGGTCCTACCTCCTTTCGACCCTAGGAACCCAGGGGGTGGCGCCCCCACTTCCTCCACAGCATCCACCGCAGCTATCACCCCTTAGACTTCAGACTCAGGAGGTCAGAGGGAGGCACCTCAATGATCTCGATTGCCTCAAAGGGAAGCACATCGATGGCCACGATCGGCTCAGACGAAGGCTCCTTGACGATCTCAGTGTCTTCAACAACCCCCTTGATTTCATCAGCTTCACAAGCCAAACTGGCCTCCACTGCCACAAGAATATCACCGAACAACTCTGCCATACGGGTAGGCACCTCATTTTTGCCCGTTGCTGCCTCGATCATTATCTCGATTGAAGCATCCACCTTCCAATCTCCCCAAAAGGCCACCTCGGCGATATTAGCAAAAATGTCAAGCACTTACTCCCCACGCAAAGGTTCAATATCAATCGGCACCTCGTATTACGCCAACACAAGCATAGAGATCGACTTGACTCCAGCGTTGATATCCAAATAACTGAAGCTAACATAGGACAGCTAAGTGCCTAGACCCATTTGCTCCCCTAGCAGAGCAGATGCCTAGCCCGATGAGGAGGCAAGAATAGAGGTCACCCTCCACGAAGTCCTCCTGAATCGTCACACCCATTTGAACATGGCATCATCGTCTCCCGAAGAGAAAATGGAATCCGAAGAAGTGTCATTGGGGGAGGAGCAACACCGCTTAGCCAGCCAACTAGAAGGCTCTCGAATGACCAACGCCCCTGGTTTCCTTATGCCAATGCTCGTCTCCTAGAGGGCTTGCCCCTTGTTGTGGCAGCAAAAGCCTTCGTGGTCGACCAATGCCTCTCTCCTAGAAAGTGCTAGCATTAGCTCAAACGAGGCCCATCAAAGCCTTCTCCTAGGTCTTCTCATGCTCGTCCAAAGACCTAGTGAGACCAGGCCGCACTCTCCCCCACTCATTGGAAACGGCCTAATCAAAAGGAACCGCCAAGTAAAAGTAACAGTCTATCGAGTGCTTGATAGAATTAGGATTCACCCATTACTATGTGAGGAGACAGTGAAATCCAATTTGCTCTTTTGGAAAAGGTGAAATTTTCTCTCACCGACGTAATATTGAACCTACAGCCATGGCAACGAGAGAAGACGCAAAGAGACACCGGGTACCAGACAGCGTGGGCATAAGCCTCACCGTTGGCCCTGCCAAAGCCGTAAGAATTGCATACAACTCTAGCAGCAATGGAAAGCGAAGTCCACCTCGCAGGTGGATCTCATACACTGTAATGAAGCCTTCCGGTGGAGAACAGGCCCTTCCATCTCTGCCCAGTAGCAAAAACACCGTGTTCATCAGAATCCCAAACTCAAAGAGCAGCGATTGGATGTCATCAGCGGTGAGAATTGATCGAATCGCTCTAACCCAATCGAAAAACATGGCTAGTGAAGTAAGAGGAGGAAGTAAATGAAGAGAGGTTCACAGCAGTTTGAAGACAAAAGAAAAATATGAGAAATGGTAAGGGCGTGCCATTTAAATAGGTGAAAATCCTGATCCCAAAACGACTATGCATGGGAAGTCGAATAGCCGCCCTCATAATGGCAGCAATGCGTGTCAGTCCCATGGGCATCACGGTTCATTCCTTCCCACCGTCGATTAAGATAGCCTAGCACCTCAATTTCCCACACACGGATGCCACACGCCAACAATGATGCCGATTAATCGAATCATCCCATTAGCAATAAATACGAAAATGCAGGCCCACAAGGATGCACACCCTACCAGCCAAAGCGATAATTATGATATAATGTACGGCCTCGCCAGAAGCCTAATGCCTAAAGATACGGTGCTCGTCACACGGCATTACTCAAGGTAATGAAGGCATTCCATTAAAATTCTATCATTACACCTGAGGGCATCTACCGACCTAGAAGTACAATAAAATGAAAAAAGAAAAGAGGAAGAGGAGGCCTTGCCTATGGCCTACCAGAATAGCCACCTTGAGGTCTTCAACGACTTGTCCTACTTGGTGTAGACTCTAGACTATCCACCGATGATGCAAAAGGCCAAGTTTCACCCCTAAGCCAAATGTACTTATGCCGAAGCTTAGTAAGTTCTCACCGAGTCCTCTCAAGCTCATCCTCAAGAGAAGTTATCCGACCCAGAGCCTGAGTGTGGGCCTCCAAAAGCATTTGGTACCTTGCCCCAATGCCTGGCCTGCCCAAAGGCTCCTCAAGGGAAGTCCACAAGTTAGAGGGGCTGCCATCTCCCAATAAGACCTCTTCCAATCCTCCCTCCAGGATCCCTTCCGAAACCCATTCCTCCATAATGCAGAGGATGTCGAGATGATCTTTAATCAGCACCACCAGCGGTTGGCCCATCTTTGCCTCGTTCAGTAGGAGATTTGCGGCGTAGAAGTTGTTGACTCGACCCCATTTGTTTGGGACCTACTAGTCAGAGTCGACTTCCAAGAAGAAGAAGCAAGACTTCCAGCCCTGTGACAACCTTGGCCTCACCCCACTCAGTCGAGACTGCACGCGAGGAACAAAATAAATCCAATCACACTCCTACCTACTCCAGAGGAGCACCTTCAAGGCCTAGACGCCCAGGGTAAGCCCCCTAGCATGGAAGAAGGCAAATAGGGTAACCAAATACCGAATAGCATCGAGGACTAGGTTAGCCATGGGGATCCCTAGGGACACTAGAATCTCATGAAGTTGCCTCTGAACTAGGATTCGAAGGCCAACTCGTAGATGCTCCACGTAAATGGTAATGAATCAGCAAGGAGGAGAGCAAGATGCCTCTCCAACACTAGGAACCATGAACAAGATGAAGCCAAGAAAGTAGCCCTTGCCGATCGGAACCTTCGCGTCTCGGTTAGACATAGTCAGTCGGATGTTAGAGACACTCTGTGAAGCCATTCGGAAGTTGCTCAAATTGGCAAAGGAAGTGTAGCTAATTGGAGCAATGATACCGTCAAAGAGATGAAGAAATGGCCTGGGGGCTAGCACTTAAATAGGCAATGCCTCCACCGAAAATAGCGTCGTACGAAGGCAACGAAGCGATACACCTCTACAGCAGCAACGACACATGGCATCATCGCGTAATGTCACGTCTTTTCTCTAAGTGTCATCATGACCTCACAGTGCAACATCTACCATCACCATCAATGCATGATGACATTTCAATGGACAAGATCGTAACCCCCTGACGCTCCATTTTTCCAAGTCAGAAAGTGGATTGTGCATTGCCCTAGCTAGCTCGATGCTGATCCGCCTGGCTGGTTTTCCAACCAAGCACTTGGGACCGCCGACTGGGAGGTTGGTTGTCAGAAAATCGAGCCTCTGACTTCCCATTTCGTCTAACAATCGAATGCTAGGTCATACACAACGACACGAAGTCACTCCAATCATTAAGTCATGCAAGGAAATAAGAAAACAAGATTCCAAAAGCTTAAGAAAAAGGCAAATACTTAGTGGTTCCATTCATTAACTTTTTTTACAAAGTACAAAGTTTACATCAATAAAAGTACATGATAGAAGAAACAATACAAAATACATGGGGCAGAAAACCTGCAGTGTACGCCTGGAAAATAGTTCGGGGAAGACACATGCAAGGAGGGTAGCCGTGGGTGAAACGCCATGTGGACTTCCCGTACTTACCCATTGAACATCCCAATCGAAAACCAGAGGTCGCAGGAGGTGAATGGGAAGCAATACTCAAACAAGGAGAGACAAAACACCTCCTGTAATGTCAAAGAAGCTTCCCACCTGAAAACTCCACCTCTAGCAAGCTTCGACAATGACCCCCACAGAAGAGACCGATGGCAGGGCCACTTCCCAAGATATGAGAGAATCCTATGGAACACCTACCATTCGGAGACTCCTTTAGAGGACATCGGAACACCGACCGAAGTTAGAAAGTAAAAAGGACCCTACAACTAACTATCAAGTATGGAAGCACAAGAACAGCCAGAGTAAGGTCGAGGGCATAAGAATAGCCTGAGCAGAAGAAACACCACGAGCGCCAAGCATGTCTTCAAATCTTCCATAACTCCATCCGATCCTAGTGTGAGGCATTGGAGGGCCCAAGATGACTAGGGACTCCCACATCACTTAACTGGTGTGAGGATGAACCTTGAGGCAAAGAGCAAGAAGCACCTCTATTTATAGTTGAGAAGAATGTTAGCAAGCTCCCTAAAAAAGGACGTGTCAGCCAATGACCGGTAAGGAATCGACGCCAAGCTTCTGGTTAGAACAAAATATTTCCAATCAGAGCATTGAATCCCTACATCATAATACGAAAAGTTGTAAGATGCCTGGGGAAGGAGCACAGTCCTTGAAAATCAGCAACTGAGGCTTCTTGAGAAAGGATGCGTGAGCAGGCGCAACAGGTAACATCCCATCATTTGATACGTCAGGGACCGGAGAGGCCCAACTCCCCAACATGGGGGTTTAGTAATGGGTTCAATCATGACACACACTAATCCAGCAACTAGCCCACTTTCCAGCGAAGCCTAATCTGAAGCAAAGCCCAAGAAATCGCCAGTCATCTACCACAAGTAGGCCCAGGAAGAACAATGGGCCAGGACTAGCAAGCAACCTCTACAACTTAGCCAATCATGGCCCAGGTCAACCCTCCTGTGAGGTTTCAGATTTCAAAATATTATAACTAGGAGATAACTAAGTTAATATAATCAACAATAGGTTTAAATGTACTCGAAAAATTACATCGAAAGCAAAAATAGGAGTCGGAAGGTGCGCGCCTGAGTGGGCCCGAAGCGTGCCCAGGGTGCGTTTGGCAGAATAGCCACGTCCAAGGCATGCTCAAGCATGCCCGGGGTGCATTCAGCAAACCGCTGACTCGATGAGCACTCGAGCGTGGTCTCTCAAGTGCTTTGGCACCCGATAAGCCCTCGACTAGCACTGGAGCGCCAATTTAATTATATAAGCATGCGCGAGGATTTTTCTGTCGTTTTTTCGGTTTCCAGAGAGAGAGCTTGAAGGAAAAGATAGAGAAGGAAGAGATCGAGGTTTTCGAATCCGATTTTGAGCTTGAACTAGTTAGAGAAGTGATAGATCGGGCCGAGACAAGTGTACTCATACTCTTTTCTCTCATTTCTTTACACTTTCATTCTGTTTTCTTCGAGTATCCTTCTGATACCCAATTCAATTTATATTTTATAAAGGACATGACTTAAGCATGTATATATGTCGTTTTCATATCCGATTTATAAATTTTGTGCAGTATTTCGTACATGGAAACCCTAACCCGTGCGCCCTTCGATTTTATCCGATTTATTTAAGATTTATGCATAATTTGACTTTAGAAACTTGAAACCCTAGCTTCATGGACGTGGGTACTCTAATATTTGGTATTTATGCACATATATTTTATATAAGTTAATTTTATGTATTTCAAAAATATTGTCAAAAGTGAATAGTGATGTTTATCTGCATGTATGGTATATATGTTATCTTGTATATGTCCCAAAAATTATGTTGTATACATTTGTGAATGGATTTATTATTTGAAAACTCTGAAGTTACATATGCCTCATGGTGGTAAAAATTTCTTACATATTCCAAGCTTTATACTGATTTAAGCATGTAATTGAAAGCATGTGAAGACATGAACTCATAAGAAAAGGATTACCTGTATCCATATCAAATAATTATGAAAGTTATGTAAAGTATCTGAAGGAAACTCCACAATTTGTTATGTCTGATAATTCATTCTCCACGGAGTGAAAACTCTGTATAAATTTTTGGTAAAACCTTTCCTTAAGAATAAGTAAATAAAAATTTGGACCAAAGATTTAAATTTTAAAGAGCAGTGTTTCCTGACATGCCTTAGAATATTACAGTGGCAGACTGAGGAATACTCTTGGGCCACGGGAAGTGCTTTGGTGGCATATCTACTATCTGTTATTTGGCCCAATATATCTGTTGAAAGTATACTGTCCACCACGGGACGTTAAAATTTTAAGTATTGTAGGTAGCGCTTTAGAATGTGTGGGTGCATACACATTCCATTTCTCGATTGGCTACCCCGTTAGTTAGTAAGGCCTACTGATCCTAATTTGCAAAGTAAAGAAGTTTATACATGTTTTAAAACCTAAAGAAAGAATAAGTAAAATGAAAAAGATAAATGTATTTCAAAAAGTGTACTTGATCATACTTCATATTTATGTATTTATATTATACTCATATATTCTTCCTTTATTTTGCATATATTGCCTATTATCTTTGATTATTATGTCTTACTGAATATTTAGCTCACTCCTTACTGTTTTTTTTTTTCTAGATGAGCACACCCTTATGTCTAATGAGACAAAGTAGAGCTTAGGAGTTGGTTAGGCTACAAATCTCGGAGGAAGATCCTTGAGGACTTAGTTTTATAATTTTGTACCTTATGGAAAATTTTGTATAATTTTGATGGATATATATTGATAATGTATGTGTATGTTGATGATTGTACAGATAGTTAGTTTTCATTATATTTGATGAATGTATATGCTTCTACAGGTCTTTATGATTTATTTAGGTACTTAGTGGTATCTTATCTAAATCGACGTCATATTAGAGTTATGACGCCGGTACCCCATGTTTTGTATTGTAACTTTTTGGATCCTATGTTGTGCTATGTGGATATATATTTTATGTTGTATAGAGATTTTGTATAGGTTTGTATTAGTTTGACGGTCATTTTACTGTCGAAATTCTACCAGATTTCTGTTAAGAAAGGTGGTCCGTCACTCCTCCCGCTCAGTAGCAACAATCTGGCAACGCATAAAACGTCAGCGTAGCAGCCACCAGCCAATGGTGGTCGAAGTCAACCCTGAAAAGCCACCTTGCTCGCTTACAGACAGCAATTCCAGCCAATTTATGCCGAAGTAGTCTTGACCAATGTCTACCATGACCCGCAACGATCACATCACCATCGCAAGGCAGCAACTAACATGGTTGCTGCGACTATCGATGACACAAGATGGCAAATCCTAACCAAACACTTGTCACAAGCCTTGGTGCCAAAACCTTATCTACGAAACATTTCAAATATCATTTGCCTTTAAGGGAAAAAAGATCTCCAATAAAATCAACCCTGAAACAAGATACAGTAGTTAGGAAAGAACCAAGCTCTCTTTCTCTAACACAACTCTTTCTCCTCCTTTCTAAGTCACTCCCCATCAAGCGCACTTTAGTAAACCACTCACTGAATGCAATATATCAGAGCCATACCCTCCGAGTACCTTGAAGCCGCTCCCTGTCAAGCGCATTACAAGAGCTCAATCCTCCTCTCACATCCCCTGCATACGTGCATCTTTGTATTCTCTTACATCCTCTTATTATTTTTAAAAAGATTTCTAATTTGAACATCTAAGAATAAATCAAGGAGTGAGTCCTACTAATTCTCTAATATCTTATTTGTGATTTGTGGTGCGTGATTCAGATTAATATAGACGGAGACTTGACCCACCCTAGTTCGACTCATAGAGAAAAATCAAATAGTTTCCTAACCCATACAATAATTTGAATCTTGAAACACATCAAGTTTGATTGCTATAATAATAACGTGGACGTTTATCAATTAATTAATACTTTAGATTGATTATTCTTTTTTTATTGGGAAGAACTTTGATATTTATGGGCTCAAACTTCACTTGAATCATATTATATATGAGCCCCAAATCCGGTGTTTATAAAATTGGATCCCAAGATTTATGCAAGTCTTCCGAATAACTATCAAAAGCGAAGGTTACAGTTTCTAAATTGTGCACCAATCGATCAAATCAAGCCCCGCAAGGAAAGCATAGAATCACGGTATTCTAGAAGCCCTAAAGGAAGGGTATTCTCGGAAACTCACATCGCACCCCACAACCGCGTATTTGGGAGAAACGGCCAATCTTTTCGCGTTTCATCGCGTCCGCCTGCCCGCTGCCCAATTACCCTTTTCCTTAAGTCATCTTTCTCTTTCTCTCTCTCTGTCGTCTCTCTCTCTCTTCACCCCCTATAAATAAGCTCCACCTTCCTTCAGCTTTGCCAAACCCTAATCATCAATACTCGTCGTTTCCTTCTCTCATATGTCTCAAAGGCAGAGTGTTCCTCATTCATCCTCCATAGCCTTAGGACTCCATTCCCATCTCCTGGTCTCCAGTGAGATGAACCCTAATTCCAATTGGTCTCAAAAATAGTCCACGTCTCAACGCTTTCTATTTTTTCTCAATATTCCATTGATTTTCCTGGAAAAAAAAAAACGAAACAACAGAACTAAAAATTTTTCTTGTTTTCCGGGATTTCGAAGAATGGGGATCAAAGGATTCGTCGAAGGAGGAATCGCTTCGATTGTTGCGGGTTGCACGACCCATCCGCTTGACCTTCTCAAGGTCCGTATGCAGCTCCAGGGCGAGTCGAACACCGCCGTTTCCGCCCCTGCCGTCCAGCAGGTACGGCCGGCGCTCGCCTTCCACGCTGGGACGCAGAAGATCTCGATACACGCCGCGGCGCCCGTCCCGAAGCCGCATCCCCCTCCGCCGCGCGTGGGGCTCGTGGCCGTCGGGGTAAAAATCGTCCAGCAAGAAGGCGTTGCCGCCCTTTTCTCAGGCGTCTCCGCCACCGTCCTCCGGCAGACTCTCTACTCCACCACCAGGATGGGCCTCTACGACATGATGAAGCAGAAGTGGACTGACCCTCACAGCGGGAAAATGCCGCTCGAGAGGAAGATCGCGGCGGGGATGATTGCGGGAGGGATAGGCGCCGCCGTCGGCAACCCGGCTGACGTGGCCATGGTCCGGATGCAAGCAGACGGGCGGCTCCCCACTGCTCAGCGGCGCAACTACAAGAGCGTCGTGGACGCCATCGTGAGGATGTGCAAGGACGAGGGGGTTACTAGCCTGTGGCGAGGCTCATCGCTTACCGTGAACCGCGCGATGCTAGTGACGGCGTCGCAGCTGGCGTCTTACGATCAGTTCAAGGAGACGATTCTTGAGAGGGGTTGGTTGAAGGACGGCCTTGGGACACACGTGACGGCCAGCTTTGCGGCGGGTTTCGTGGCTGCGGTGGCATCGAATCCGGTGGACGTCCTCAAGACGAGGATGATGAACATGAAGGTTGCGCCAGGGGAGTCGCTGCCGTATTCGGGGGCGTTGGATTGCGCTGTGAAGACGGTTGCATCAGAGGGTCCCATGGCTCTTTACAAGGGCTTTGTTCCGACTATTTCACGGCAGGGGCCGTTTACCATTGTGCTCTTTGTCACACTGGAACAGGTCCGCAAGATGCTCAAGGATTATTAATATTTGATTTGATATCATGCGATGATGACGAAGACGACCAGATCGCGATTGTATGCTTTATTTTTCTTTTCTAATAAAAACTCTTTTTTTTTTTTCCAATTCGGAGAGGACAACTTCTTCCAATTTTTTTGGCCTCCGATTCCATGAACTTTGGAGTAAATTATATGTCCTGGTAGTAATGAATTAATTATATGATTTTTCATTGAATAATCAAATCAGAATAATAATTATTATTATTATCTCGTAAATACGTCTGATTGTAGTTTAATTATTACTAATATGATAGTCAAATGTATGGTTATGATTTGCCAATTCATTGTTTTAAATTAAATGCAATTAGATTAGCTTAATCAAACGGCAGCAATTTAATACATAGGAAAACATATTTTATTGGATTTTTTATGTAATAAAATGTCAAAATATTTGTAAAATTAAAAAGATAAAAAATAATGTTTGCATTCTTTTCTAAATTACTACACCCTCATATACATTTTTTTTGGCAATTATCGTGAATTGGTTTAGAGTCCCTCCCTGTTCGTAACGCAAAAAGGGTTTGCTCAAAAATTTAAACCCTAACACTGTAAGCAATGTTATTTATGTATTTGTAATTGAAATATTTATATTTTAACTAAAAAAAACCATATTATACCAAAAAACAAAGAAGCTAAAATCGTTTTTCATTAATGAAAGCCGCTGTTTGCTAAGAGATTTAAAGTTGGCCTATTCGTATTTTCTGCCACGTTCAATCGGTGACCACCCCACCTTTCTTCTCAACCCTATGAACGTAGGAGACCTACCAAGCGTCTAATCAGAGTGGAATAATCGATGGTGGGTCGCAAAGGAAAAATTCAACGGTCTACTTCATTTTAGAGGTCGTATGATTAGCGTGGACGTGTTTCCTCCTCCGGTGCGTACAGTAGCCATATGGGAATCGGTAGACTGCATGTGTGGCCTGGGTGCTTGTGTGATTGATGCTCAAGTGGAGAGAGAGAGAGAGAGTCTTTATGGCTTGAATTCGTCAACCTAGCCCATGCTTGATAATATGAAAGGAAAACGATGAGTTGGAAAAGTAAGCAAGTCCTATTGTTAAATAGCCCATTTAAACATATTAGTAATCTCTGATGCATTGCTTAGTTGTCAGAGAAAAAGATATTTTCACTTTACTAATGATAAATATTTTCAAGTAATACTTATTCTCCATGGTCATTTGATCCAATCTACTACAAAAATTTCATTAAAGGCACCCAGAATGACCATAGATGCTTCTATGATTTCCTAGTATTCCTGGCCAAGCGGACACAGTTAGAAAGAAGCAGCATGAGGATAAATGGGCATTTCTTATCCTGAAGGAGCCATCCCATCCAGCAGAACAATCATAGTAGAATTGTCTTTCCCAACACAACTCAATTCCAAGAGGAATACACTGTAAGTTCGGGAAGGTAACAAGAAAATGAACCTATTCAAATATATCATAGTTAGCCAGAATAGGATGATGAAAGCAAACACTTTGTCTGGAGTCTACCAGCTGCTGTGTGTAAGAGGAAACTTGGGGATACACCCAAAAGCCTTCCGCTGTGATAATGATGCTAGAATCATCTCCCAATGGCCGATGGAATACTGTTTCATATTTAATTGGAGAAGCAGAGGCCCATAATTCCATAAGTGCTCTCGTCGAAAGCTGATGTGAGCTGCAACCGATTTTCATCAATCGTTCCAACCAAGAACTTGCTCCTTAAGCTCTTCAATCTTAGCAGCCAGCTCATCCCTATTCCGCTAAAAAAATATAGAACACCGAAAGGCACTAAAAAGAGTCACATTTGATGCCACGATGTTACTTGACACAATCAACTGTCACCAAGTTTTCAAATTTCAGCATCCCCAAACATTCTGGGAAATTCTATTGGGATAATGAGATGGATAAGTTGGCAGGGATCAAGCCCAGTGGTGCACCACTGAATAACACAAGTGGGAATATCCCTGCTAAGAGTGAAACATTACCCCGACGTTCTCCAATCAATCTTTGTGAAAATTGGAAACAATAGACTTAGTTACAATATCCAGAATTTTAGTAGACTTGATTGTAGCATATAAAGCTTTATTAGCTCATCAATTTCTTTAAAAAGGGAGCATAATGAACCAAGATTTAGCAGTCATTCCAGGGATGGTCGACATGATAGCAAATCAGATCCTTAACACATACCTTAAATATGAGATACCGGGCACTGAACCAGAGGGTGTAAGCTAGTCCCACGACTTCCATCAATTTAGGAAACTGGTTCCAGAATATCATCCCAAATAATGTCAAGAAAAAAAAGCCAAAAAGTGTCTCAAAAGTTCAAACAACCAAGAAAGAAATGCATTTTCAGATGACTCTGGCATCAGAGAAAACAAGCATATAAACATACCAATGGTATAGAATCAATGGCACCAACGACAGCTGAAAGAAACCACACAGCAACAAGTGCACCAATACCATATATGAGAATGGAATACGAATCTGCAGAATCAAGCTGCAAGAAACAGCAAAGTGAACTTAGCTTATGTCATTAATGAATAGAAGATTGTAATATCTATGATATCCACCAGAAGCTTTTATCTTTTTGAAATCCCATAAAAAGATAATTTCAATTACAGAAGGAATTTAGATAGGCATGACAGAAACCATGGGCATAGCAAAAGAGACGAGTGACTTCTTCCTAATTATGTCCAAGTAATATCATAAAATAACAAAGGAGACGCACTGCTCCACTAACAGCTAAGGATCCACATGATTGCATACACAACAATAAGCATTATCTGCTTCCAGTGTGCAGAATTAATCATCACGCAGCTACCACTTGATGTGATAATGCAAATAGGTGAATAAATTACAGCTCCTGAAAGGAACTGTAAATAATCAAGGAGAATCACAAAACATAAGAGCATATATTTTACCAGATGAAAAAAACAGCCAATGAAATTCAAAAGGAACAAAATACACAACTCTACAATGTTAAGCACAAATAAAGGTAGCAGGCTGCTACTTTAGTGATTATCAAGCGAAAGGCCGATCTCATCAACTAAGCTGGAAAGAGAGTCAGAATGTGATTCAGATCCTGAATTTGCTAGCGACAAATGTGCTCAAATACTGCATAAATCCCAAACCTTGATAAAGGGACAAACAATGAAACTTGATAAAGGGACAACTAGTTATACAGCACCTTCATGAGCTGAGAAAAATTAAAAGCAATAAGGAAATATGATAAACAATGTAAAGAGCAGTTTAAAAGAAAAATTCAGAAGAAAACATGGAAATAGTCAATGAGAACGAGCAATCAAATGACAAACAGCAGCATTTATTGTCTAACCACAGTAATAGGTCAGAATGACATCCTTGCCAACAATTCATGAAGCTACAAACAAAAGCTTCCAACTTTTGTTTCATGACACCAGCAGGTTCACAGACTCTACTATGGTTGTGTTTGCAGGAACTATTCAGTCCCAATCCTTCATCTCTGCTAGCCAAAGAAGCACATAAAAATAAAGAAAAATGAGCAAACTAAACAATGGTAGCCTTTAATACCCAGCCACCAACTTAGAAATCAAAGTGTCAAAGGTTTAAAATTGAATAGAGTTTAATTAACAGAAGACTACCCCAAAAAAAAAAAAAAAAAAAGAAGAAAAAGGAAAATCCATGTAAACCAACAGAATATGGGCTCTGAAGCAGGACTGGGACTACCAAAAATATCCTTTTCAGTTCCAGGACATGCAGATGGTACTTAATATATATATTATTAGCATATGCACGGATGATGAGTAATGTTAATGACAAAGCGCAGATACAAACTTAGGGAGAATAACCTTAATATTAAGTTTATCGAAAAAATCAACAGACAGCTGCATCTGCTCATCTGTAGGAGATTCTTTTGGCGGTTCTACTTTCCCAATCTCCATATATGCATCGTTGTCTGCTGGTGGAACATCCTCAATAGCTACCATTCCATCACTTCTCTCATCAGTATACTTGCTTGCTCTGGTAGTTGTCCCTTCAGATGTTGATCCCAGAAATGTGCTGGGATAAGAAAGCACTCCTACAAGAGCAAATATGCCAAAAATCTTCCATTTCTCCCAACAATTTCACATATCATTAATTCTCTCCTTCAAAATGACAGAATTGTACTACTACCTCACTAATTATACCCTTGAAAATTTAACAAGAGATTAATATCGAGAGAACATAGTAAGGAACAAAATCTGGTATAAAAATAACGGTGAAAAGCTGTTGGGGAGAAAACTAGCGAAATCCACAACTTTCTGCTCATTTTACACGGTTCGATTGTAGATGAAACTGCTGATTTGACATTCTCATATGAATTACTGAATTGAAAAAAAAATGCAGAAACGTAAGCTGTTTGCTTCCCCATCCTATGCTGTGAATCAAGAAAGCTATTGCAAAATGTTGTTGAACAAAAAATTAACATGATATTCCCACAATTCTGCATTACAAAATGGAACAGATCGACATCGTAGAATTACTGATTTACATCATTTATTGAGTTTCTTCTCATGGGAATGGCAAAAAAGCCTCGCAAATGTCACAAAAAATAGTGGGAATGGCTTACAGATAAAAAGATTAGTACCACACCTATTCCATAATTTCACTTGGTTACATTACCCATAGGACTCTCAGACAAGCCAAGCTACTAGAAGCTTGAGTGGAAATGACTTAATTTAAGCTTCTTCAAGCTTGATTTGAGAAAAGTAAAAGGTGAAGATCAAGCGTTGATCTTAGCAAGCCTAGCTTAAGATAGTACTACTCAGTCCATCTCGGCTTTTTTCCTATTAGATGATAACAAAACAATTTAAGCCAGACTAAAAATCGCACAATTAGAAGCTCCCTCAAGTTCAGTTCATAAAATTTAACAAGCCAGTTCTTAAGGTTATTGATCAACAAACCAAACTACTTTAAAAACTGCTCGGTCTCTTGATATAACCTTCGTTAACCATTTCGCTCTAACATCTATAAATTCGAATCAATTAACCATAAGGCAACCAAAATATAACGTCCCGACTGCTCTTTTCACTTAATCTTACATGCTAATTGCTAATTGTAGGCATGATCATAATAAATTTAATTTAAGGACTCAAATTTTCCATCAAAATTCATTAAATTAGCTTAGGTATGGAGCAAAACAATTGACCCTTCCAATTATTCCGATACAACCCAAGAACCAGCAACCCCTATTTCCTTCAAGGGACGGAATTTCAATATGGAAAAACCCATCACCAGCCTCCAAGAATTGATACCGAAAGAGTTAATATCCTATAACAAATTAACCAGAACGGGAGAGGATGGACCAAATTACACAAAAAAAAAAAAAAAAAGGAAATCCCAGAAAGCAAATGAAAAGGTCAGAAATTGACAACATTTCCCCTGCAAAGGTCAGATGATGGAGAACATCGGGAAACAAACCTCGATTGTAGAGAGACAAAGACGATGGCTTTCGAAGCAGAGATATCTTAAACCGAGAAATAGTTGCGTTTATTAAAAGCCGATTGTGAGGCTTCAGGTTTGACAGAGCGGAAGTGGTACACAGCTCCATTTTCACGTTAGTTTATCTTCAATATTCTGAGAGGATTGAAGACAAAACAAAAATTGCTAAAGGCGATGGATTTAAGCGGGTTTCTGGCTAGGGTTTATTACCACTGGAAGAGCGAGCGAGCCGTTGTTCGCACAGCCATTACATCACAATGGTTAACGAAAATTTACTACTAAAAAATATAATTTACGTTTCTATAAATTTATCATTAATTTTATTAAAAAATAATAAAATATATTATTCAATAAATAAGCTAAAGCAGTTGGTTTTTTAAGTACAAAAAGCTCATTATTTATCATATGGAGTAGGCCAACACAAAAAGCATCACGTACAATTTTTTATAAAATCAAAGAAAATTTTTAATAGGAATAATGCTAATTTATAAAAATATGTCATTTCTTTTTTATTTGGTACAAACAAAGAATTGGGTGCTTTAATTTAATTTATTGGGCCCATAAATTGTCATTAATCTTCTTCCACATTTAAAATTTAGTTAACAAAAATTTTAATATTCAACTATGTGGCATATCCTAAATTCTCTACCTTTCTAGTTTTATATATATTTTTTGAATAATTTAAACTTCAAAAATCAACATCAAGTTTATGATTCATCTTATACTATATTTTACATGTCATAAATATGTATTAAATTTTTAACTCATTCTATTCTTTAACTGTTGAAAACCTTTAGCTACATTCTTTAATATATTATAAAATAACACCATCAGTGAGGTTGTATCCTCTACTATATCAATAAGAATTCAATACGTTAATAGGGTTTCTTTTTACATAGCAATTCGAGAATATGAAATAAGTAAAAGTAAAAAAACAAAAAAAAAAAAGAAATTCTAGTGAAAAAACACAACATATGCAATTCTCCTAGTATTTAAATGTCTCCGACTATTTTATCTCTCAATATATTCCTTCATCTATAATCCCTGATACTCGATGGGTGGCATTACACCGTTGAAAGGTTGCCGGCTGCGGGGGTTCAACCAAAACATATACAATCTGACACAACATAATAAATCTAAATTTTCTGTGAAATATCAACTATTAAACTCATAAGTATAAGAAATATAATAATAGATAATGCTTTTAACATAAAAAATTCTTTTCAATTAAAAAAAATTACAAAATAAATTTTGAATAAATTTATTATAATAATAATGCCGTCTATAAATAACATCAATTGAAATGCCTTTACTATAATCCCGAGTGAAAAATAGCTAATTGCAACTCTCTCAACAACCAAATATCTCTCAAGAGAAAGTATAATAAAAATAAGAGTAACCAAATAAAATATATCATAGAAAACCATTATAGAATAACGTACCTGACCTTAACGAAGAATACAATTTAAATCGAATCTCAATTGGATATCGAACCTCTTCATCTTCTTTTTTTTTTTCTTCTCTCACTGTATAGCACTTTTTGTATGAGAAAATGATTTTAGATTTTCCTAAAATTGTATAAGACACGACTTTATATCAGAGGTAGCATTGAAATGCTCGTTGGGCATGCATCGAGCACGCACTTACTAAAATCGACACACGAGTGCCCTCTCAGGCGCACCTCGAGCGGCTCCATTCTAGAATCGACGTTCATGTGTACAACAAGCGTCTATCGTGCACCACTCTATTAACCTTTGACCAATCCTTGGCGGACCTTTACATAAATATCGCACAGTCATTCAGTATCTTTTGTCACATGGATAACTCTCAATTGACATTCGGTTGACCATCGCATAAATATTACGTGACCTTCTGATAACTATCCATTTATTATGGCACACACAATAAAATGATCAAAACCCAACACCGGCTACATAGCAAAAGACTTCGTAATATGAGGGCCTTTGCATCCTAATGAGATTGGGATGGACATTGCACGTACCCATGAGCAGACCAAAGGATAAGCTAGTTTGGGGGTTGCTAAGTAGACATTATATCAAAATAGTCATTTGAGACGTGCTCCATGGCTTAATCGTGGTAATTGACGGCGAGAAGGTGAGAGTGATGAGGAGAGGGGAGTTCTGGCAGAGGAGGGCAGCAGGGAAAACAGAGAAGAGAAGGGAAAGCAGGGAAAAGAGAACAGCAGGAAAGCGGGAAAGGACAGGGAGAGAGAGAGAGGGAGAGGGAAAAACAGAGAAAAGGGGCAGGGGTCATGGTGAGAGAGTGAATAAAAGATAGTAAGTGTTTTTTCTTCCACCTAAGCATGAACAGTGATGGGTAAATATACCCGTAGTCAATCACAACTCTTCGCTTCCATGTGCAGCTAATAATAGAAGAAAATAACAGAAAAATATAGTCAGCAACAACCAAGCATGTGTGTAGAGAAATCTATAATAGAATTAACAAAATATAATCTATAATTTTAGGAGGCCCAGTGGAGTGCCCAGATACTTCGTCTTCATTAGAAGTAGGTGAGGTAGTTTCGGTGTTGTATTGAAAAATTCGTATCATTGTCATCTCCATCAAAATAATCTTGTCCTCAAGGTTGAACGAAGAGAAAACTTGATGAAGTATTGCCACTGTTAAATTGCCGAATAACCTTGTCTTCCTCCTACTGGTTCTCCTTGTAAACAGGGAAACAGTTTCCCCCTTTGAGTTCTTAGCATCGCACCCAATAAGATTAAGAGCAATTTCACCTCTTCTTTGAACCCTGACTTGTCAGAATTCTTAGTGATGTATACAACATTCTCCCTTAATGCATTGACAGTCCAAGAAAGCCAAAAGAGCCCAAAGCTGACCCCAGTAGTAACAAGTTTAATTGTGGACAAGGGCGCCTTCCCACAAGTCATTTTACAGATGACAGAGAAGATAACAACTAGGCCCGTCCTAGCAATGCTTGCAGAAAATTGAGTCAGCAGTTGAGGTAGTTCTGAACCCGATTTCTTCAATGAACGTATGATCGATTTTCCATTCTGCTGCTTCTCTATCATAAAAGACAAGAGACTTTGCAAGCAACTGGAATAATTCTTTTCATAAAGATCCCTTGCCTTACTGGCTTTCTTCTTGCACTTTTTCTTCGGAGCTCGCCTAATATCCACCTTCTCGAAACTCCTTAGAAGAGCAGCTACTGCTGTTTCTAGCTTCAAGGAAAACTCGGGAATATTAGTTTGATTTTCCTTGATATCGGTCCATTTGAAATAAGGGACAAGCATTGTTTGCTTTCTCTATTGAGTCGATTCCTTCAGAAAGTATAACTCTGCTAGAATTGAAGCCCGGTTCTTCATGTCAGCCGTGGTATCGATGATTACAATGTGCCCATTAGTGTTAACAGATACGGGTGAATGACAATGGAAATCATCCACCAAATTCTCAAGGCACTTCTGTGAACACCTATTCCCACTTGGGTAAAATAAGGAAGGCTTCAACATGATAGAATTCTCAGATCGAAAATCAGTTCGAGTAGCATACTGCAGTGGCATACAAATGTTGATTGCTTCGGGGGACATCAAATTGGACAAATGAGAATGATCTAGTCCCTCTTGTTCTTTTCCACTTGATCCAGACATTAAAAATTCACAAATCTTCTTCTCATGTCTTGCACATCGCTCAGCATTCCTAGAAGCCTCGACAAATTGGTAGGAGCCAGCAAACCCACTTATATGGTTGCATTGGTCACCCCAATGATGTGGCCTTAGATTAAGAATTTCTGATCTCATAATCTTTTGTTTTGATTGAGATATTGACAAAAGATGCGAACAATCCTTGACTCTGGGGAAGTATCTAAGTGATTGGCTCTGGTTAATAACAGGAGCAGGGTGTAGGGAGTGGGACACACATCTCATTCCATATGCAAGAGAATGTCGTGCGACGCTTGTCATAGGATCAGGCCTCAGACCCTGAAATCCATGGGCCTGAATTATGGAAGGGTTAGGCTGATTTTGGATTGGTGGTAGTCGGTACGGTGCAAAACCAGCATTTTCAGGAGACTGATTCTTATATTTATTGTATGGGGGTGGATAACCCGTCAGCATGGCTCCATCTATCAAAGAATGCTGTGAGGCGTCAGCATTTGGGACCTTTGAAGCTGGAGATTGAGCTATTTGAACCCTTCGAGCTTGCCACTTTCTGTCTGCATCTGCCCACTTAGCTACAATTGGCAGATTTGATCCTTTTATGGCATGCTTTCCAATAGCAGTGGCCAAACTTTCAAGACCCTGGTCTTGAAAAGTAAGGCCCATGGCTTAGCTTAAATGGTAATCTGCCTTGCTGTAGTCGTAGCTTGTTTCCTGATCCTGGGGCTAGAAATCCTCACCCCCTGGAGCAAAATTGTGTTGCACTTGGAAAATCTCAGTCGTTGTCTTCTCTTCACTGGGTGACGCGGTATCAGTCACCATCGAAACCCAATCGTAGACTTTTGTTTCAAAAATCTGGCCATGTGGTGTCACCTCCTTAACTACAACCTTGATTTTCTGTTTGCTGCGAGTTCCAGCACCATGACACAAGATGCATTCAAGAAGTGGAAACTGCACAGGGGTTGATGTCCACCCTTATTTGACAGACAGGTGGTGTACCAGTGTTCCCATCGGGGAACAGGACAATACAATTTCTCCTTTTTCTTCGTATGTACTTAAATTGTAAAAGAAATTCACTCAAAAGAAGTTTGAGTTGCAACACTGTAGGTTGCTTCACGTGCATGACAATACCATCCCTCTCATATATACCAACATCAGTATGATCTTCCGCAAGAGTAAGGAAGTAGTAAGTGGTTACAGTAGAAACACTCACAAAATTAATTAGTTCATGCAATGTTTGTCCCAGGCCATCGTCCGAAAGCACTAGTTCGCTAAACTGTTCTTGAAATTCCACAAATCCACACTTCCACAAGGCCGTAAAAACAAGGGGTGTCACTGCCTCCACACCAGTGAGAGTAATAAAATTTTTGGTGGAGAGCAACAGATCGTCTGGTTGGGTTAAACAAGAATAGAAAGTGATTTGGGCATTTGATTGGGCACGATGCAGATTTGGAGCGGTTTGAGTAGTTCGAGACACAACATCAGATCTACTAGTGCTGTCAAGACTCGATAACGGCACAATCTCCTTTACCTCGTCACACGATTCAGCACCGCCGTTGTCCTTCTCGGGTTCAGACGATGATGGATGTGGAAGGACGGGTAGGTGTTGAGCATGTAGGGATAAAATATCTGTGGTGGAAATTAGTGAGGATGAGGGGGTTAGGAGAACAGCGAAGGAAGGGATTTCAGGCTGGGGAAAGTTAAGGTGTGGAGCGATGTAAGTGTCTGGTGGAACTAAAGGAGGGAAATCAACAGTAGAAGAAGCCACCGAAGGTAAAAGGTTCACTGAACAGTTAGGGTACTGCTCGACTCTGTGGAGTGATTGGCTAAGCTCAGTGATGAACGACCAGATTTGCGCCGTGGTGGAAACCGCAGTGGACAGGGTGGTGCCAAATCTGTCAGTAGCCCGTCGAAGGTCCTTCATTACGTTGGCAAGCTTGGCGATGGCCGCTTCGAGTGTGTCGAGAGCGAGTTCTTCGATCTCCTCTGCTTTTCTCTCAACGAGAGTACCATTTGATATGTGCTCCATGGCTTAATCGTGGTAATCGACGGCGAGAAGGTGAGAGTGATGAGGAGAGGGGAATTCTGGCAGAGGAGGGAAGCAGGGGAAACAGAGAAGAGAAGGGAAAGTAGGGAAAAGAGAACAGTAGGGAAGCAGGGAAGGACAGGGAGAGGGAGAGGGAAAAACAGAGAAAAGGGGTAGGGGTCACGGTGAGGGAGTGAATAAAAGAGAGTAAATGTTTTTTCTTCCCCCTAAGCATGAACAGTGATGGGTAAATATACCCATGGCCAATCACAACCCCTTATTTCCATGTGTAACTAATAACAGAAGAAAATAATAGAAAAATATAGTCAGCAACAACCAAGCATGTGTACAGAAAAATCCATAACAGAATTAACAAAATATAATCTATAATTTTAGGAGGCTCGGTGGAGTGCCCGGATACTTCATTTTCGATAGAAATAGGCGAGGCAGTTTTGGTGTTGTATTGAAGAATTCATATCAAACTAACGGTACAAAATGAAAGCAAAAGTTGAGAATCTTCCTATGAAGAAGTCAACGCTGCTTGCCGCGTGATTCAGGCAAGCCAACACAGTTGCAATACATAATGTGATGAGAGAGACGGATCCGAAGTTCCGAACACAAAGAAACAAGCAACAGGGAATGAGCTTGATTGAGGAGTAGGCCCAATCTTGCCTAATCTCTATTCCACCGAAGGCCCACCAAAAAAGTCTAACGAACTGGCAGAAGTTCATTTTGCTGGGTGCTTGGCCACATGAAAGGGACTCAAACACCCGTACGATATAGGAAGAGCAATATTCGTATAATTTTTATATAATATTTTTTACAACCATCGTTTTGTATATATAAATATAGATGGTGGGATTTATTTATTTTTTTTAAATTTTGTCATTTTTCTAAATCGTTCTTTCTATGTAATAAAAAGAGTTGTACAAATTTTGTAAGAGAAGAGTACAAACAGAGGACTCTCTATAGATGTCGATTCTTTAGCCCTGGATAGTAGCCAGGCTTTCATCCTCTTTGCAAAGGGAAACTTCGTGAAAACAGAGGGGAGAATTAGTCAGTGAACATATTTATGTTAACTGGAACAATACTTATTGTGATAGAATATAGTTGGAACAGTACTCATTTGCGTAGTATAGATGTTCATATGTTTGAGCTGAATTGTAATCCGATAACACAAAATTTTGAAAATTGTTAATGTAATGGCGTTTTATTTGTATGGACATCACTAATGAAATTTTGTACAGCTCAATTAGCATCAACATCAACTTAGGGGCCCTGCGCTGCACTGACCACGACATAAGACCTACGTTACAAATCTCGATCGTCTTAATAAAATTGAACGGCCAACTTTTTTCCTTTTTTCTTTTAATTTACAAAAAAAAAAGAAGTTGCACATCCTCGATTATTAGATTTCATCCGAATAGTTGAGGCCGTGCAACACACGTCCTATGTTGCGATCAGTGCAGCGTAGAGCCCCTTGGCTCACATCAACATTGCAGCAAGTTGCTCAATCGGCACAATCAACAGCATGCAGTAACAACAGCAATGTGTTAAAGCTGCTATATTAGTTACCAAATCTGTTCGGGGAAGTTAAAAGCGTGCATGGTTAGCGGAATAAAGCCTTGTAATAACAATATAAGAAGAGTTGTTGCATATGTTCAACGTACGGATGAATAGAATTACAATCTGAATTATTCATACTTCTCTGCCTCGGCTGTTGTTATTCCTTCTTTGTGTTCGTCGTGCTTCCTCAGCTCCCTAATTTCGTACGTCTTCATGGTCTACAGCTTCGGACTCATTAGGCATCATCGTATGCACAAAAAACGCATCTAATATTAATTAATGATGCCAATAGTAAATATTGCAGAGAAACAGAGCCTTTCTCCCTGCCTCTGGATACAAGTGACAAAAGGAATGTTCACGAGGTAAACAGGCAGCCCATGTCACGGCAAGAGACAAGCTGTCTTGTTTTGATATCTCTCTTTCCAATGGCATTGGCACAGCCATTTTATTATTGTCGTTATTATTATTATTTTTTTATATACAATAAATATATATATATATTAGAAAAGAAAGAATCTGTTGTTTGGCCTCTGTTTCGATTGTTTTGTTAAACCTTTCAAATCTTTAATCATAAACATTAATATATAAGACATGACAACTTTAAAAATACCATAAAAATAACTAAAAGTTTCCTTTTAATACCGATTCATTACATTTTTTTATAAAATGTGCTCATACGTATTCGATTCATTATTCATGCATAAGATCACTTGGATCACTAAGCACCTTTTATCGAGGGAAAAATGTAAGTCTATGAGCCCGGGGCTGCTAGCTTTACTGTCCTTTTATCTTCTCATAAAATGGTTTTTGATTTTATTAATAATATGAATAATTTGCGGAGCGGTACGTATGAAATTTGATGGAGCTCTGCTGTAAATCAATGGATCTTTGACTCCTAATTTGTCCACATCACATGTTCTTTCTATCTGTTCAGGTTCAGAGTGGTCGTCAATTCCAAAACTTGTTTCACTTATTCGGGGAAAAGGACGAGGGCTTGCCCTGCCCAGCCAGTGTAATCATTTTAGCACTGTTCAGAAGATGAACAGTTGACCATCTTGAGATAACTGGCCGTAAAACTATTGTGATTTTGATCTGACACTGAATTTAGAAACGTAAAGATTACGCCCTTTAATTTGTACGAAGTGATGGGTAAATTCATCATTTATAAAGTAAAAAATAATTAATTTTTTAATTATTTAATAATTTTTTATTTTAAATATTAACCTAATTAAATAATTAATTTATCTGATAATATTTACAACTAAGTTATAGGACGTTATAATTTTTAATTATTTTAATAAATTATTAAATTTATAATATTTTTAATATTATCATAATTGAAGATAATTATTATCTTGATGACATAGCCTTTGTTTATAGTAACATGACAAATTTTAATAAAGTGGCAAGAATCACGTAAAATCCAACA
Organism: Nepenthes gracilis; assembly: GCA_033239525.1. Classification (NCBI taxonomy): domain Eukaryota; kingdom Viridiplantae; phylum Streptophyta; class Magnoliopsida; order Caryophyllales; family Nepenthaceae; genus Nepenthes; species Nepenthes gracilis. Next base: position 5,831,535 of record BSYO01000029.1, read on the forward strand.
TTCAATTCTCGAGTCTTAAATATGGAGTTGGAAGATGGAACTATAATTAAGGACAAGCTACCTTAGATTACTACATCCTAAGTCTTGGGCTACCTCTATGAATTTTTTAAGAAAGTTAAAAATGAAGAAGAATTATTTTATAGAATTAATTAGTTATCTTATTTTTTTATAAATTATTAGTAGCTTATTTAAAAATTTATTACAAATTTTATAATCAACTCGCAATAAAAAGCTTTTAAAATAATTCTAATTTTTTATTTAGTAGACTCTATATATTGTTCTTTTATTACAATTGTCAACTTATTATTCGATAAATTAATTTAATATTTTTCTCTTCTCAATTTTCTCTTAAAACTTCTATTTCTATTTTGAATGGTATCAATTGGTATCAGTACTTTGACGAGTCATGGGAGAAGGCGAAAGAATAATATATTGTAGTTTGCCAAAAAAAAAAAAAAAAGCAATCTCCATATTATTAAGATATTTGAAGTAAGAAAGCAAGTCCAACAATTACAACAATGTAGGCTCGTGGGTAGCCTAGAACATCTTGAGAATATGATTGGGATCAACCAGCGATGACGATGATTTGTTTCGTGGCAACTACCATTCGGTTGTAGCAGAAGAGGATGTGCCCGTCCCTTCTACCTAAAGAAATATTGACCTTATTAACAATTATAAAGTTACAAGATTGAGATTTTGAAGTATGAAGAAAAATTCTAACCTAACGATTTTATTGATTTTATGAATACGGTCAGACACATTTTCAAATTTAAAGAGATGACGAATAAAATAAAGATAAAATTTGTGGCCATCAAATTGAAAAAATATGTTTCTATATGATGGAAGAACCTAAGACAAAGATGAATTTTGGAAAGTAATAGAAAAATTCAAACATGGAAAAAATATATATATCTTAAGAAAAAATTTTTGTCCAAAAGTTTAAGGCAAGACTTGTTTCTCAGATAAAATAATTACTATTAATAAGATTTGACAATTAAGGAGTATACTCAAAAAATTCAAGCAACTCATGATGTAATGTAAGGCACAGATTCTTGGATAGCAATCTATTGTTTGGTATCTTGGCAGGTTTCAAAGGGAGATCTGAAACGCAATAAATATTCAGTCATGTTGGACCCTCATAAATGTTCTTAAGCTAGTTATAAAAGTTGAGAAATTACTTAAAAGAAACATATCGAAAGGTTTTGCCAAGCCACCCCAACTGGAAGATCCCTCAACCAACTAACCCCAAGGCCCCACCTACTTGACACCAAAATGGGAGGTCCGAATTGCTTTGAATTTAGCTCAATCTAAACAAGTAAGGACCTCGACTAGGTGTTTCAAATATGAAGGAATTGGCCACGTTGTATCAAATTGTCTAAACCTCTAGGTAGTTACTCTTATGGAGTAAGAAGAACAAATGGAGAAAGAACCTAATGAAGAAGAGTTACAACAGCAAGTGGATAAACTTTGACTAAGGTATTAATCTGTGAAGGCCTAAGCTCCTCAGCTGTCCAAGTTTTACTTGTTGCAAAGACAAACAACACATGGCATATGTGTATTGACTATAGGGCCGTCAATAAAAACCCCATCAAGTATCAGATTCCTATTCCTCAATTAGACGATCTATTGGACCAACTTCATGGTGTCGTTGTCTTCTCAAAGATTAATCTACGAGGTGGTTATCATTGAATCCAAATGAATCCCGATGATGAGTACCTCTTTCAAGACGCAAGAAGAATAATATGAGTTGATGATCATGCCTTTTGGTTTGTCTTACACCCCTTTTACCTTCATGAGATTTATGAATCATGTCATCAAGCCTTTCATTAGGTGATTCATGATGATTTATTTTGATGATATTCTTATTTTTAGCAAGAATGAAACGTAATATTAGGAACACCTTTGGCAGGCACTATCCGTTCTTCAAAAGCAATGACTCTACGTCAATTTGTCCAAGGACAATTTATTCACTAAGACTCTTATTTTTCCTAGTTTTGTTGTCTCAAATCAAGAAATAAATTTGGATCTAGCCATGTTGAGGTCATACTAAGTTGGTTGACCCCAACAACCTAACACAAAACCCAAAGATTTCACGGTTTGGATTCATTTGACCAACAATACATTAAAAACTTTAGCGTGGTGGCAACTCTAATAACTAAATATTTGAAGGAAAGCTTATTTAAATGGATGATGGAAGCAAACGCAAGCATTGGTCGGCTAAAACACCTCCTAATGGCACCATCGATCTTGGCGCTTCACAACTTCAACAAAGTGTATGAAGTTGACTCTGGTACATCTAACCTTAGACCTGATGTGATTCTTTCCCTAGAAGGAAAGCCCATTGTATATAATAGCGAGAAACTTAACGAATCTTATAATAATTATAATACTTACAGTAAACAATTTTACTTTATTGTACATGCTCTTAAACATTGGAGCCATTATTTATTATTAAAAGAATTTATTTTCCACTTTGATCATGTAATGCTAAAATTTATCAATAAGTATAAAAAAAAAATTAGTTCAAAATATGCCTATTGAGTTAAATTTCTTCCATCGTTTAATATCCTCATCCAACATAACTTTGGAATCCAAAACAAACCAATCAACTACTTGAGCCAGCGATATTTATTACTTTTCTATTTTGCCAGTTAAAATTATTGGATTTAAAGAGGTAAAAGACTTATATAAAGATATTTCATTTGTTAGTCCTCTCATTGTGGAGTTTGTAACCGGCCTAGTGAAATAACTTTTACTTATTAATGACTATCTTTTTGAGAAACCCAACTTTGTGTTCTTCAATATCCTTCAAGGGAGATCATCTTGCCAGAATTCTACATAGAAGAATTAGTGGGGTACATTGGTCAAGATAAGATTCTAATACTTTCACAAAAAAGATTCTTCTGATAAAACATAGTTCATGATGTGAAGAAACTCATAAAATGATGCCAGACTTGTCATATAGCCAAAAGTCAGAGCTAAAATACAGGGTTATATGCACCCCTTCTAATTTTCCTAACTCCTTGGAAATATGTAAGTAGTAATTTTGTACTCAAGCTATCATAAACAAAATGAAATAGAAACTCTATTATGGTGGTAATTGACAGGTTTTAAAAATGGTACAATGTGTTTCACGTAACTGAACAATAGATGCTTTAAACATTACTAATTCATACTTTGATGAGATAGTAAAGTTTCATTGAGTCCTAAAAACAATTACTTTAGATGAAGACTCCGAGTTCATAAAATATTTTTGGTGCACGTGACGGAAAAAAATGGACACTCAACTTAAATGTAGTATGTCGTTCTATCTACAAATGGATAGACAAATTGAGATTTCATTCAAAGCCTCGGGAATTTACTAAGAAGCATTGTCGGGAACAAACATATTACAATAAGACTTGACTCTTGCATGGGCCTATAACTAGTTTCAATGTCAATCCATGGAAAGAACCCTATTTGAGGTGGTTTAAGGAGGCAATCCCATTAACTTAACCAATTTTGTTCCAATATTTTCTGTCACATCACCAAAACATAAGCTGAACAAATCAAGTGAATACATTCCAATTTCCAACAAAATATAACCAAGTAAACAGCTATGTATAAGAATCAAGCAGACAAGTACTAGCAAACACAAGAATTCAATGTAAATGATATCATATGGGTTCACTTGTAAAAAAATTGATGCACTATAAGGGACTGTTTTGAGCTCTACTTACATCTAAACGGGTCATTCTTGTCACTATCTGGCAAGAGAAGTAAGAATAATGATATTAAAAATAAAATTTAACCATAAAAATTACGATCCGATAATCAAAATTGGATCAAATACTAAATAGTAACCCTATTATACTTGATTATAGAAATGGTCAAATTATTCTCATTCGAGCTTGAAATAATATTATACTTGATCAATCTATAAATTATTGTAACAAAAAATATCTAACTAAATGCTAAATATACAATAATTGAGAATTGTACATAATTTTACAAGGGCACACCGACCCAAATTTAAATAGTTAAAATTAAGTAGCAATCATAACCAATACAAGAGATCCAAAAATAAATCCAAAAATTATAAATAAAACTCCAAACTATCTTTTTTTAATAGTCCTTCATTTAATCTTACAAGAATCCAATGCCCACAAATGTAGAAGAATTTTAAAATGTTTATAAATATGAGTCTACCGCTCAACAAAGTATATATATATATGCGATAAATAAATGCATGAGTAAAATAGGCAAGATGATAAAAAAATTATAAATCATAAACGAAAGTACGAATGCCCAATTTTCGATAAGCATATTTCAAACAATGATTTTATATAAACTGTTCAATATATATAAATGTTCAAAATATGCAGAACACATAAAAAATATAGAAAAATCAAAAATATATAAGTGTGTATCAAACACATAAAGTCGAATAATTGTATTGAAAATATGACGGTTACTTATATACAGACTATTGAAGAACAACTTGAAGAACAGGCTACACATATTTTCCGTAATCTTAGGCGCATATACTATTATTCAATACCTATAAGTCAAAAATTTATATTACCCCATAAATAAGGTTGAATATCACTATTTTTTATACCTGTAGATAATATGTGTTATTCAAATGCACAAAGTAGACTAAGGCATGTCCAAATTTAATCAATTAATAATATTGATGGGTAGGCCCATAACTAGCAAGCCCAATAAGAAAAACGGCCCAAAGTTCACAATAGTCCATGCGCGTGTTAGGCAGTCAACGCCAGCGTTGACCGCCCGGAGCGCCAACCAGGCAGCCAACGCGCTCCTTTGAGACGGTCAACAGGAATGTTGACCAAAAATACTATAGTAGCAGGCCGCGAAAAGACATAAAACCTAACACAGGCCAGGCCCAATTTGGTAGACATTTTCATACACGACAAGCAACCGGTCTTTTCCTGATTTCACGCCTTCCTTGAAACCGATCTCCTCTAAAGAAGGCATCAACTGATTCAGCGCATTTCTCATGCGGAAAGCGCCAAATTCTCTCTTCCTGCCAACGATGAAATTTAACGGTAACAAAAGCATAAAAAGGAAGGCGAGATAATGGAGACCCGTGACCGGCTCAGAAAGAAAACGATCCCATCATATTACGCCAGCCAAGCGTTCCTGTTCAAGGAAGACCGCCCAACGCCAGGCAGGGATCACGCCTTTTTGGCCAAGGAAGGTCGCACTCCCCACTGTCTATATAGCCCCAGAGTCTCCACTCTGGAAGGGACTCGATCTAGGACACAATCTGAGACACGATCTGAGATGCGAACATAGACGCAAAAATACAACGCAATGCTTGTTACAAAAATTCTTGAGCATACTTACTCTCAATTGTTTGCTTTGCCAATCCCACTCCTGGCCTCCAGATTTCAGAGACTTCGTCCGCTCCCTGAGATCCGTCCTTCTAAGCTTCCACGCTTTCAGGACATAGCTTCCCACTTGTTTCTTGGGAATATCGAGTTGGGAAACCATACTCTCAACGAGTCACGGGAATGTCTCTTACATCTTCAGGCCAACACTCCCACTAATCTTAATCTCGCTCTCTCTCTCTTTTTACTTATCAGTTCACCTTCTTAAAGTTCGAATGCTTGTTGCTAACTTGAACGTCGGAGTATTTTCGGTGGGATAACATCCCACCGATACCTGACCTCTTATTTACTGTAGTGATGTGCAGGATTCAGACTCGATAAACGGAGTCGGATCTAAACAATCAAGCGAATCTGAATTTGCTCGAAGTCGAATCCAGGTACGCATCAAATATAATATTTATTTTTTTATTAAACGAAGAACTCTATATTACATATCACATAGTCCAAACCTTTTTAAATTAGAAAAAAAGTAAAAATCTTTATTTTTATTTTATAAAGTAGAGTTCTCGTTAAATATTTATATAAAAATAGCATACAACATCGAATGCGCAAAGATTTTATGATTTCCTTTACAATATCTCAAGTGTGAATATAAATCTCAAAAATAATTAAATATTCAGTAAAAATTAATAAAATCTCTAAAATTTTAGTAAACTAATATGCATGTAACAATATTTAAAAAAGAGACGAATATATATATATATATATATATATACACACACACACACATTTAAACAATAATCAAAATATTTTAATAATAGGCTAACAAATGGATTTATATATACTTATTTTAAACAAAATATTTATCAAATCTGATACAAAATAATCTCAAAATCTTTTTTTCTTCACCGTCTCACTTTTCTTCCTTCTCTTCTTTGTTTCTCTTTCTTTCTTTTCCCGTAAAAATAATCAAACCAGGCAAATAAGATTTAAATATCTAAATTGGTACACCAGCACAGCATCAGGTGCCATACCTAGTCCATGAATGCACGAGCTTCCCTCATGCATACCTCAAGCATGACCTATTCTACCTAAGTTATGTATGAGTGTCCCTTATGCACACATCAAACACTGAGGTAATACTTTAAACATACGCATGCTCTACACTTATGCCCATCAGGAGTTAAACCTTATTCCCCAAATTTTAATTTTTTCTCAAAATTTGTATCATGCCATTATTTTATATATTTACCCGATACATAAAAAATTATGACATCATGAAAACCTGGTGTTACAATTCAATATCCTTAAAATGATTGGTGACAATGCATATGAAGTATAATTTTCCAAAAAATATAATGCATCTTTTTCTGATAAGTAGAAATAAAAATACGGTGTATCACTTTTCCTATTTCCAACCGTATTTACAAGAATCTAACTCGAAGACAAATTCTTTCCAATCCAAAAAAAATGATATGATCCTAATTGAAAATAATTATTGTGTTGATAACGTGGCCATTATTTATAATAGCATAGTAAATATTAGTAAAGTGATAAAAATCATTTAATATTTCACCCTTAACCACCAAGTCTTAAAGATAAAATCAGAAGATGGAGTTACAATTAAGAATAAACCAACCCTCAACCACCACCCTGGGCCTCTTCCATGAATAGTTCAAGAATGTTGAAAATGAAGAAGTATTGTATTGTTGTATAATTAATTACTTGGCTGTCTTATTTTTTTTATAAATTATTAAGAGTTTATTTATAGAGATGCCACAACTTAGATGATCCACTTGTAAGTAAGAGTTTTTATGAGAGCTCTAATTTTTTGATATGGTAGATTACAAATCTTGCTCTTATATTATAATTGTCAACTTGGTCAATGATAAATTAATTTTTTTATTTTCATTTCGAACTATACCAATTTCTGGCTTCCTACTGGTGACTATATTGAGTGATGCCAGATCCCACGTCGAATGAACAAAGAAATGGAATTTTTCTCGTGAGTAAGGATTAAGAACTTTTCCTTCCTTCAATGCGCCTTCTCAAAATAAAACCGTGCAGATCAACGTAATTCATGGATAGAAGATTGAACGTTTTCAAATTAGACAATACTTTCGTAAAGGAATACAAAAAATGCCTCAAAACTACGCATTGGCATCTTGTATATGAGTGATACCCCGTTACCGAGGGTTATGTCGAGGGATGGCAGATCCCAAAGCAAATAAGGCGATGAGGAGCCCCTCCCTTCCCCCTTCGGAGACATAAAACCAGCAATAATATTATCTCAAACTAAAGGCGACCAATTAATATGTTTGGAAAAATAATCCGGATTATTTCGATACGGCCTCTTACTGGTGTTGAATGTTTAATTATGTATCAGACACGTGCAGACTGAAGTTTAGATTGATGATGCGCTTGAAACAAAAAAGTGAAGTGTAACGCCAGTTCTGGTGCTGTTTACATGTGATCTAAGCCTACCCTTCCCTTGTGGAGCCACCGGAAATGAAGGATCTTAAGGCATATATGTTAATGACTTGCATATCCCACGTCCAACTGCGGCCATGCCAGGATATATTAATGGTTTAATTACAAGAAAATATGTTGGGTCCAGTACCAACGAGGCCCATGAGACGCGAGACCCAATCCAAAAAAAAGTAGCCCAAGCGGTCAAATCTACCCAAGAGTAGGGAAATCCTACGTGGCGGCTCGACACACCCAACCAATCAACGCCGCCTACAACTCATTAATGCAATAGCAGGCGGCGCAAGGGAAGCGAGACAATGAGGAAAGGGTTAGCCCTGCCAGCAGCGGCTAGCGCCGCACTCTGCCGCGTTCTGTCCAATCCGAGCAAGAGGGTAGACTAGGCGTAGCTGACAGCACCCATCGGTCTCCTTGCCACCGCAAGGCGACAACTGACATTTTCGGCCACCATCAGCAGTTGGCGGTTGGCAAATCCCTGCAATGAGAATTCTCGCGCCCAAAGCTCCACACCTGAGAGCCCATAAAATCCCTCTCCTTCTACAAGAGGGAGGATTGGATCCTGGATAATCGACTCCACACTGCGCAAGTCAAACTCCCAAACAATCTTCCAGATCCTACCTCCTCAGCCTTCTCAAGCAATGGGAGTAAGCCACCTACTATGGTGCATACAGAGAATCAAGCCTCCCGCCAAACGTTCATCAACTCACCACCCTCACATAAAAGCACTCCCACCACACGTTTTACATATTTATGTGCACTTCTAAGCATGTGCTCTATTTTCGTTCATTGCGGAAGGTCACTAACTGGGCGTTGGAGTGTTTTCAGTGGAAGAAATCCCACCGACCTCTGACCATTATTTGTAATTTGTATTCTGTAGGTTCCAGGTTTATAGAGACGGAGATCGGACCCGCTCAAGATTTCCTCCAATTTAAGAACCCGAAGGCACCCTAGTGAGTACAATAACCCGGGATGGCAACGAAAAGTTTAGCGTCTCCCTCCAACGTTTAACCTCTCACACTAAGATGGTCAACATAAGAGCGCAAGCCAGCACACCAGCGAGGGATGCAGCAACTTACAGTGACAATCCCTTCGTGGGTAGCCGTGCCAAAAAGCAACCGTAGCCCGACACTCGTCATCTAGCTGCCGAGATGGCCGATATGCAGCCGATGATTCAAGCCCTTTGTAACCAAATGGGAATGCAGTGGATGGGGGCTGCTCCTCATGTGTCCCAGGTGTCATCCTTTCGGCGAGGAGGACGTCACGTCAGAGCCCCCAGGGGCAGACTAGATCGGTCTGACACGCCGAGGCCCAGGCAGCAAGGCCTGAACTGCGGCTAGAAGCCGCTCCAGCCGAGACAACTTGGAAGAGAGCCCGGAGCAACGCAACCTCCGAAAGTCTCGCAGCGACAGAAGGCAGATAGCCGCAGGCTCGTGCAGCGCGCGTCCTTCTCGAGCGAAAAGTTGCCGCGACTAGCCCGCATGACAGGATTTGCAGAGTCACATAAAGCTCCGCAACGTCATCAACGCATGAAGAAGTAGGTCCAACCCACCAGTGGAAGAGAAAGTAAAGGTAATGTGGGATCACCTATTCAAGGAAAAGTCCAGCCGATCCTCTGCTAACCTGTGAAGGTCACCCTTCGCGATGGACATCCGAACCGAGCCGCTCCCCCACAAGTTCAACATGCCAACCCTAGAAGAATACGATGGGAACATGGATCTAATGAACCACCTCAATAGCTTCCGCACCTACCTATCCCTCCAGGGAGCAAGTGAGGCCATGATGTGCCAATGCTTCCCCATTACTCTCAAAAGGGACGCACTGCTTTGTTTTCATGACCTCCAGCACAACTCAGTTTGCTCTTTCGACAAGCTCGCCGACTATTTCTTGGGTCAGTTCGCCTCCAGCCGCAATGAGGAGAAGCAGCCTTGGCACCTAGTTTGCCTCCACCAGAGGTCGGACGAAAGCATGAAGCGGTTCCTCAATCGCTTCATCGCTGAAGCGCGCCGGATCCCTTGGTTCTCTGAGGAGATGAAGCTCAACGCTTTTGTTGCCACGCTGGCCACAGGGGAATTCTCCAAGCACTTGATACACTAGCGCCCTCGGTCCTTTCAAGAAGTTGAGGCCATTGCCCAGGCTTATGTCTTAACGAAATAGGCCAATGAGGTTAAGCATCCTGAACGCATGGACCGACCCCCGGAGGGACCAAAGCTAGCCGTCGGGAAGAAGAGGAATGACGACAACAACCGCTCCTAGGAGCACAAAAAGCAACCGCTGCCCGGGAAGGAGTACAGGCCCACGTCCCTAACTCCTCTGAACGATACCCGCGTTAAAATCCTGATGCAGATCCAGGAGGAGAAGTTCTTCAAGTGGTCAAAAGTGCCAAAGGGACCCTGCGGTGGAGACCAGACGAAATACTACTAGTACCACCGCTGTCTGGGACACTCCACGGAGAACTGCCGGACACTACAATAGGAGATAGAGGACTTGATCTGCCGTGGGCACCTCAAACGGTTTGTTAAAGACTCGGGGCAGGCCTCCATGGCCTTGGAAGGAGAGGTGAGCAAGCTTCTGAAGAACCGCACGGTCGCCGGCATGATCAGCATGATCTCCACTGGATCAGCCAAAAGCAGCAAGCAGGTGCAGCCTGGACAAGCTTCTGACAACAACAGAGCAAGGGTGGGGATATGAGTGATGTTAATAGCTTTAGTAGCGACGATATAGCACATATAACCTTCCCCCATTCCAATTCTCTTATTGTATCTGCTCTCGTTTCAGACTGTATGATTGACTATCAATTGAAACGGATATTTATTAATAATTAAAGCTATCAGAATTTATTGTACCTCGATGCGTTCTTTAAACTTGGACTGAGAAGGAACCAGATGAAAGTGGCCGATGGCCCTCTACACGGTCTGAATAACGAACCTGTACCTATTAAGGGGGAGATCCAACTAGAGATCACGATGGGAACGTATCCACGCACTGCTACACAAGAGTTAATGTTCCTTGTCGTCGATCGGCCGTCCGTCTACACTGCCATCCTAGGCAGACTATTCCTCACCGCCTTTGGGGTTGTCACTTCAATCCCTCATTTGAAAGAGAAATTCCCCACTCCATGCGGTGTTGGAGAGGTGCTTGGCGATCAGGTGATGGGACGGATGTGCTACCTATCCTAAGTCGCCCCAACGGCGTAGGACCGCATGGACGGAGACTTGGATCTTCATGACGAAGCCACGCTACGACAAGCCCAATCAGGTGAAGCCACCGAAGTAGTCCCACTAGATCCCGCCGAGCCTGAGAAGTGTGTGCACATCAGCGGCTCACTTACCACGGCCAACCGTGACCGACTCATTAGCTTCCTTTGAAAAAACTCCGATGTATTCGCATGGGTCCGTGCCGATATGCCTGGGATATCGGCTAACATGATGGTCCACAAGCTAGGCCTTGACCTCAGTCACAAGCCTATCAGGCAGAAGCGCAAGAACCACTCCGTTAAGAAGCTGATCGCCGTCAGAGAGGAAGTGAAAAGATTGTTGGATGCCGGATTCGTAAGGAAAGTCCAGTACCCGGATTGGCTATCCTATGTCGTACTTGTAAAGAAGAGCAACGGAAGGGGAAAAATGTGCGTGGATTTCATCGATGTGAACAAAGCCTGTCCCAAGGACAGCTTTTTGCTCCCTTGGATCGATCAGTTGGTAGACTCCACGTCCGAACACGAGCTCCTGAGCTTTATGGACGCCTATTTAGGCTATAATCAGATCAGGATGGATCCGAACGACGAGGAACACACCTCCTTCATGATCGACCGGGGAACATACAGTTACAAGGTCATATCCTTTGGCCTTAAAAATGCCGGTGCAACTTACTAGTGCCTTATGAACAAAATGTTCGAGGCCCAGATCGGAAGGAATGTGAAAGTATACATTGATGACATACTTGTCAAGAGCATAATGGCCGATGATCACGTCTGGGATCTCGAGGAAACCTTCCAGGTGCTCCAGGCCTATAGGATGAAGCTCAACCCGGTCAAATGTGCATTCGAGGTAACCTCCGAAAAGTTATTAGGCTTCATAGTGTCCCAGCGTGGCATAGAAGTGAACTTGGAGAAAATTAAAGCCATCCTCGACATGAATCCTCCGCGGACCGTGAAAGAAGTCCAGAAGTTCACAGGGCGCCTAACCACCCTATCGCGGTTTCTGGCCAAGTCCATGGAGAAATATCCACCCTTTTTCAAGGCACTCAGAGGAACCAAAGCTTCCATATTTCAGGGGATGAATGAGTGCGAGGAAGCATTTCAGGAACTAAAGACGTATCTCATCAGCCCACCTCTCTTGAGTTCTCCATCTGTGGGCGAGGATCTGTACCTCTACCTGGCCACGTCAGATATGGTGCTAAGCTCCGTACTCGTCAGAGAGCATGAGGGGAGACAGTGGCCTGTGTACTATGTGAGTAGGGTATTGACGAATGTGGAAGCTTGATACCCGCAAGTAGAGAGGATTGCCTTGACTCTCATCTATTCTGCACGGAAGCTAAGCCCCTATTTTCAAGTGTACCGAATCGTCATTCTGAACAATTAGCCACTGAAGTATATCATCCAAAAGTCAGAAACCTCCGGACGGCTGGTCAAGTGAGCGATAGAGTTGGGCGAGTTTGACATGGAGTTCGGCCACGACCTGCCCTTAAGGGTCAGGCTTTGGTGAACTTCATCATCAAAGCAGAGACCCCGGCTCTAGATGTCCTGCAGTACCCGAAGATTACGAGCTCATCAGACACTCCCGTGTGGACCTTGAATGTCGACCGGTCTTCCACTTAGACAGGCAGCGGAGTTGGAGTTGTGCTCAGAACCCCAGACGGGATGGAGATCAATTACTCAGTAGCGCTAACCTTCTCTACCACTAACAACGTGACAGAGTACGAAGCCCTCCTAGCAGGACTTCGTCTAGCCAGAGAATGCTCTGTGAGGGTACTGGTTATGCGCAGCGACTTGGAGCTAGTGGTCAACCAGATCCGAGGAGTCTTCGAGGCATCAAGCCCTCAGCTCGCCAAGTACTTGGCCAGGGCAAAGTCTGAGATCCAGGCATTTGAAAGCTTTGAGATTGAACACATTCTTTGGATCGAGAACTGGAAAGCTGATCAACTAGCAAGAGAAGCTGCCGCCGGATCCCTGTAACAGTATGCCGGGAGTATGTGGGAAATCCTGACCGCGCAAAGCATGGATAGTCCAGATCATGAGGTGTTGCAGGTCAAGGAAGGAAATAGCTGGAAGGCCCCATATCGTAAGTATCTGACGGATGGGACATTACCAACAAACGCAAACAAAGCTAAACGGATCAAAAAGACAACGGGTTGGTACGCAATCATCGATGGCAAGCTATACCGCCAGGGATACTCAACTCCCTACTTGAAGTGCCTTACCCCCAAGGAAGACGAGTACTCGTTGAGCAAAGTCCACCTCGGCGTATGCAGCTCGCACGTTGGGGGAAAGAACTTCGTGTTCAAGATCATGCGCACCTACCCTACACGAAGCTATAAAGCCTTCAGTCCCCATAGCCATTCACGCAATGGAGGCTCGACATCCTCAAACCTATGCCCTTGGCCTCTGGATAGAGAAAATTCCTCATAGTTGGCATTGACTACTCCACCAAATGGGTAGAAGCTGTCCCTCTGGCACGGATCACCGAGCTAAATGCCACGAAGTTTGTCCGCCAAAACATTGTCTTCTGTTTTGGGATTCCTGATGTCATAGTGACCGTCAACAGAACCCAATTCACCGGCAAGTGATTCACTAAGTACTGCGTAAGCCTGCGTATCATATTGATCCACATATCCGTGGTGTACCCTCAAGCAAACGAACAAGTCGAAGTCACAAATCGTACCCTACTGTACGGATTGAAAACCAAACTAGAAGATGCAAGAGGCTCCTAGGTTGACGAGTTGCCTTCCGTGCTCTGGTCATATCGTACGACCCCGTGAGAATCGACACGAAAGACGCCCTTTAATCTCTGTTACGGAGTCAAAGCGGTCATCCCCGTTGAAGTGGGACTTTCCTACCTGCAAGTCGAATGCTTTGACCCAAGCACCAACTTAGAGATTGTTTAGACCTGCTCAAGGAATGCTTAGACCAGCTCCCGGAGGTGCATGACGCAGCCCGCTTCAGAACAGCAGCCTATCAGCAGCATACCGCATGGTACTACAATAGGCAGGTGAGAGTGTAATATCTCAAATATTTTTTTTTTGTAAATTATCTAGTTAAATTTAATAATTATTTTAGTACTTATTTTAGATTTAGAATATTATAATTAGGCTTGAAATATGAGTCTAAAGTATTCCAACAATTAAATTAGGTTTAGATACTTAAATCATTAAATTGAATTAATAGTTTAAGTTTGGGTATTTTGATTATTTAATTTAGTTTAGAGTAATTAATATGATTGATTGAGTTAGTTTAATTGTAAGTCTAATTAAACAAGAAAATCATTATATATTTAATTTTTATGAATTTTAGTATATTAAAATTTATTAATTTAAAATATAATTATGAAATTAAAATTAAAGATGGGTCAAAATATTAGAAATTTATATTAAAATTTTAAGTGTTATTATTAGATAAATAATTAATTAAGATTTTAATTAGAGATAAATAAATAAATAAATATATAATAACTATACATATAATAATATTTGTGATATAATAATTATTATATATTATTATTATTATTAATGATAAATAATAATAATAATAATGATGATGATGATGATAGGAAGGATCGGTCGAACAAGGAAGGAAGAAAAAAGAAAAAGGGAATGAAAGAAAAGAAAAAGAAAGAAGAGAGAAAGAAAGGGAAGAAAGAGAAAGGAAGGAAGGAGGAGGGAGAGAAGAAAGGTGTAGACGGCAATGACAAAGAAGGAAAGGAGAACGGCTCCTATGCGAAACCCTAGCAGCCGCCTCCATTATTTAAGAAGGCGGGTTAGGAGAAAGGGGAGATGGCAGAGGACAAACCAGAGAGGGTGGAACATGAAGCCGATTGCCACCACCGTTGATTACAAAATTAAAGCATGTAATTTTTTATTTTGGCAAGTAAACTTTCTACCTCACAATGCAAACTTTTTCCTCCATTCTTGTTAATGTAGTATCTCTGGTACCATTACTTGTAACGACCCGAGCTCGGAGTCTTGAACCCGACTCGGACTGTCACGGTGAAAATCTCAAATCATCCAAAATTATCAATTATACGTCATTAATGAAATCAACATCATTAAGAACATCATCAATAAACCTCATAAATGTGCCATTAATTAAATATCCATAATAGTAATAATAAATAACTTTAATAAATGATATCCCAAAATATCAAACTTCATATATGAGATATCTGATAAATATCTAAAGATTAATGAATAACGAAAAGTCTCAGATCTTTATCATGGGAGCATTGAACTCTGATATCACCTCTATCTAGTGGCTACCCAAAAGTCACGTGATCTTTTTTATCCTGATGTCAACCTGTCTAAATTGGAGCCAATAAAACGCAAGGGTAAGCCGAATGTCCAGTAAGTAAATATAATCAACAATAGATGAGTACAATTAAGTATCTCGGACAATAAAATTATGAATAAAATCAATAATAACAGGTAATATATCAACCATTGTTCAAGACTTAATAACATGTCGTGTCCACGACCCAAAGGCCACGTGAACAGCTAAGTATCAAGGAAGTAACATGGATTCCGTCAAATCCGATCATCAGCTCAATACGATATCACAACTGTATGAATGACAGCAGTTTCCATAGACCTTATTCTACCATAGTGAACCAAAGGTCGCATACTTACGTCCCCAATGGTTAGATAATGCAAGAAAGTTATCCATGGTATCCAACTATCCCTATAGTCCTCCCAGAGGCTATACCTGTAGCATGTTGATACCACCTCCGATACCCCTCGTCAATGATATCCCAGATATCATCCTCTACAATGGTCACTAGATTATAAGCATCCATCTCGACTCACTGTACTAGATAATAAGAATTTGATTATCAGCTCCATTTGAGGTCGCCACCGAACAAGATAATAAGAATCTCCTTGTGCCTTATTCTACCATAATTGATCAAAGGCCCTGTATTTACGCCCCCAATGGTTGGGTAATGTAACGAGGTTATCCATAGTATCCAACTACCCCTACAATCCTCTCAGAGGCTATATCCGTAGCATGTCGATATCATATCCGATACCCCTCATCAATGATATCCTAGATATCATCATCTACGATAGTCACTAGGTTATAAGCATCCTTCTGGACTTACTGTACGAGATAATAAGAATTTGATTATCAGTTCAATTTGATGTCACCACCGGACAAGGTAATAAGAATCTCGTTGGGTCTTATTCTACCATAGTGGACCAAAGGCCGTATATTTTTGCCCCCAAAGGCTGGGTAATGCAACGAGGTTATCCATGGTATCCAACTACTGTACAGTTCTCCCAGAGGCTATACCCGTAGCATATCGATACCACATCTGATACCCCTCGTCAATGATATCCCAAATATCATTCTCGACGATGGTCACTAGGTTATAAGCATCCCTTCTCAATAACAACGACCTCAATCCTCCGAAATGGATTCAGTATCGGAAGAGTATAGATTACTCTACGGTCCCACAGACTCCCATTCGTCCCGTTACCGTAGGGTCTTTGCACACTCTCCTTTATTTATCCATAGAGTGTCAATAAAATATACATATACCACCAAGATTAACGCGAAGAATCATTTATCGGATTTTATCAATGAGATATAGGAATAATCACGTAACTGACTATTACCATTTCAGGCGTATCAACACACATGCATAAGTCCATGTTCTATCACATATATATATATATTCATATAAATGTTCCAACCCATATATATATAAATATATATATTTTTTCAGTGTAAATGTTGTGTATTGCATCCAGATACCCTTCCGAGTACTGTTCATCCGAGACCTTATATGAAAAATAAATATGGAGAAAAATAAAATAAAGATATATGTATATCATATTATGAAGTCCTTAAACTAATTGACGTATTAATTATATTATTGTTAAAGTTATACTGTAAAATGTCACGGAAGACTGATTGAAGGATTAAAAGAGTGAAGGAGATGGCCTCAAAAACTAAGGAATAAAAGGCTTGTTATGAAGAAAAAATCTAAAAAGGCCATTAATAAATGAGAATAAAAATTTTAAAAAGCAAGAATTAAAGTTTAAGTAAAAATAATAAGAAAATTGGATCAAGAATTGTTCAGCAGGTAACCTTCTTTGGCCTGCCACGAATATTGCGATGGAGACCTGAGAATACTCTGGCCACGTGTCCTAGCCGTTTAAGTAAAGCGGGTGGTATGCCTGACAAGTCTTAGGAAGTTATAGTGGTAATCGAGAATAACTCCGTCCATGGAGTAATACATAATCCACTGTCCTCAGGACATTGTACAAGGAGGAAAAGAATCAAGATCGCCGTCCTCAGGGTGTTGTACATTGAGGAAAAGAACTAAAAATTATGAATATGAAGGATGATCCTCACGATGAGAAAGACACATGAAACGATGCATACATGATTACGAACCAAGGCCTTTGATTGTATGGACTGAATACAATCTATCCTCGATTATTCGCTCCCTCCGCTAGTAGGACCTGCTAGTCCTAGTCCCTCAAGATAAATAAAAGATAAGGAAGAAGAAAATAAGTTAAAGAAAGAAGAAAATGAACACAAGAACGATTTAAGTATCTTATGAAAATATGCATTTCATCATTTGCACTAATGCATGCACCTTGTTCCCTAAATTTTTCTTATAATTTCCTTACATAGATGCATTTTTGTCAATATGGTTATGGTGCCATGTTGTGCTTCTTGCTCACCCCTTTATTGTATACTTACCCTCAGATGTCCCTGGATGAGCTGATTCTGACGAAAAGGAGTGAAGATAGAGATTATTTGCGAAAAAAGCTGTCGATTTTGAAGACTAGTGTATAGTATAGTAGTTGTATTAACGTAAGTGTATGTATAATTTATGTTTTAACTAAATATTGTAAACCTATGGTATGATGTGGATGTATGCGGTACTTAGACTTAGTATGCTTCCGCAGGTATGTTCATGGGTTATACAAGTTAGATGGCATCTCTTATGATCCAATATAGTAACTAAGATTACTGTATTGGTTTGTGATCCTATGGAGGAATAATGATTATTCTTTGCAGTGGTGTAGTGATGGGCTTTTGGATGTTTATGGATGTGTTAAATGTGAACAGTTGAAATTTTGTGCTTTTGAAATTTGTCTATTATGTACAGGTTATTATTGACAGGTTGTATTTTTGATTTTTGTCCAGATACAGTGAAAAATCTATTAAAATTTCTGTAGAATCATTAAGTAATTATTATGTATTAATTATTAAGTCATTAGAGTTTATATGTCATTAACGGAGGGTCTTAAAAGATAGGACTCGTTCCGTTACAAATGATATTAGAAACAAAAAAAAAGATGCCTTATGATTGATTGATCTCACTGCGGAAGCTTAGGTTTGGTTTACGTTAAAATGAGACAAGGATAATTAAGATTCAATTGATGATTTAGGTGAATAATTTTAGGATTAAATTCGAAAATTGCTATTCCCTTTTTATACTCTGACATATGGCTGTGTACTTTTAGATGGAGCATAGAAGAAGAAGCATGAACAATAGTGCGGGATCTAGTGCCCCTCAAGATCGAGAGGTAGAATATTTGAACCTATTGGGAAAAATGGCCCGCTACTTCGAAGCAATGGAGGAACGACAAATGGCTCCAATTCTCGCTCCGGCCCTGCCTCTAGTGAACCCTGGCCCGTCAGCCTATGACAGATTTATGGTAGAACAGGTACCTGAGTTTTTAGAAGAATCAAACCCTATAAAAGCCGATATTTGGTTCCGAAAATTAAAGAAAGTATTTACAGTTATCCAGTGTTCAGAACAGGAAAAAGTCACATTTACGGCTTATCAATTGGAGGGGGAAGCCAATAACTAGTGGGCTACAAGAAAAAGAGCTTTTGGAATTCCTGAGGAAGAAATCACGTGGAAAATGTTTGAAGGAGCCTTCAGGGAGAAATACTTTCCTTCTAATCTCCAAGACCAGAAGGAAGAAGAATTTATGAGATTAAGACAAGGGAATCATACCGTAGCAGAATACGATGCAAAGTTTACTGAATTGTCTCGGTACGCTCCCTACATTGCAGAAGACGAGACGAGGAAAGCGAAGAAATTTCTACAGGGGCTAAGGGATGAGATCAGGAGACAGTTGGTGACACTGAAACTCCCGACGTACGCCGAGATTTTAGACTGAGCCCTGCTTTTTGAGAAAGAATTGGAGACTGAGAAATTCTTTGTAAAGAGAGCAGCTAGCCGGATGAGCAGTGCGGGATATGGATCAGGCCCCGTGGGATCTTTCAAAAGGACAAAGACGATAGAAAAAGGGAAAGGCCCCGCCGAAGTTCAATCTGTGACTAGCTCCCAAGCGTCCATGGCAAGCTGTACTCATTGTGGAAGGAGACACCTGGGGAAGCCATGTCTAAAATTAACAGGTGCTTGTTTTAACTGTGGGCAGAAAGGACATATGATTAAAGATTGCCCCCAACTAAAGAAACTGGAAGGAAATAAGCCTACCGTTCCAGCCCGAGCTTTTGCGGTGACAATTTCAAATGCTGAAGTGGCCCCGAACGTAGTTGAATGTACACTTCTTATTTGTGACATATCTGCTTCTATTCTATTTGATTTCAGGTCAACACATTCCTTTGTTTCTCTACAATTTGCATGCTATATTACCTCGATCCTAAAAATCGTAAAGTATTCACTGTCTGTGTCGACACCTATTGGATCATCAGTGATAGCTGATATTATGTATCCGGAATGTATAGTTAAAGTAAATGGGATGAAAATGGCGGTTGATTTGATATTGTTAGATATGGGTGAATTTGATATAATTTTAAGAATGGACTGGCTAACTAAATATTATACCAGTATTGATTGTTTCTTAAAAAGGATATGTTTTTCGATTCCTGATGTCGAGTCCTTTTTCTTCCAAGGGATTAAAAGAAAGAATATGCCAGTGCTAATTTCGGTGCTGCATGCCAAACATCTGATTTGGGGTGGATGTCAAGCTTATCTGGCGTATGCCAGTATTATTGGGAGTCATAATGTGCCAGCAAAAGACATTTTGGTGGCATGTGAATTTGAAGACGTGTTCTTGGAGGAATTGCCTGGTTTACCTCCTCATAGGGAGATAGAATTTGAGATTAAAATTATTCCTAGCATGAACCCTATATCGAAGGCACCGAATCGTATGACGCCTGCTGAATTAAAAAGATTAAAATTACAGTTACAAGAATTGTTAGATAAGGGTTTTATCAGACCGAGTGTATCTTCGTAGGATGCACCGGTACTTTTTGTTAGAAAGAGAGATGGATAGTTATGGCTATGTGTGGATTATTGTGAACTAAATAAAGTTACGATTAAAAATAAATATCTGTTGCCACGCATAGATGATTTGTTCGACCAGTTGCAAGGGTCCCGAGTGTTTTCCAAGATTGATTTGCGATCGGGATACCACCAGTTGAGAATTAAGCAAGAAAATGTGGCCAAGACCGCATTTCGAACGAGATATGGTCATTATGAATTTCTTATTATGCTGTTTGGCCTTACAAATGCTCTTGCTGCCTTCATGGACCTAATGAATAGGGTGTTTCGGCCCTATTTGGATAGATTTGTGGTCGTATTTATTGACGATATTTTGATTTATTCAAAGAGCCATGAAGAATATAAGACTCACTTGAGAATTGTACTTCAAGTGCTTCGGGAAGATAAATTGTATACTAAATTACGTAAATGTGAGTTTTAGTTAGAAGAGGTGGTCTTTTTGGGGCATGTCATTTCTAAAGGAGGTATTTCTGTAGACCCCAAAAAGGTTGAGGTTGTGGTTAACTTGTCACGACCCGGAAACACAGCGTACACAGGTCAAAAATAAAATCAATAATAATATTTTCATCAACCATAATAACCCAACCCGGGTGTGACAATCATACACATGCAAGATCTAATATAAATAAAACCCGTACAAGATTTCATCGGATAAGAATCCGAACAAACATAATACCAACCTACTAACAATGATCGTAAGGGAGGTATCCAAATTTACAATAACTCATCCACATAATACTATAACTTTAATATTTTACATACAATGATAAGGCCATCATCCAGCCATAAATAATAACCATAACATATCCTCGAGATTAGAAATATACCAAATATAACATCTCCACTCGCCAAAAGGAATATCCGAGCCTGATCACGTCCGAGCTCCTGCAAGCGTATCCATGCCACTAGTCTGAAGGGATAAAACATAAAAACGTGAGCCTAGAGTTTAGCAAGCATCATCGTATAAAAATAGTACTCATAAATCAGGAATAGAAATATCGCATAGCAATCACGTAAAACAAAACACCATGTCCATGAAATCTCTGAAAATCGAGGAGATGTCTCGTACTAAATTATCGTCCGTATTAAACAGTCCCTCTAGGACATTCATAATAAATAACGATCCGGTCAAATCTTATAAACGATATCATATCATATGATCCGAGGTCACATACATCGCAACTGTCACCACATCCATGTGGGACACAAACCATCGTCTGGATCTAAATCTTATAATGTAGAAATCGAGGGAAGACCGCCGGAACTAAAACATAAATCAAAACATGCTCCGGATTTATCACGTATTTATACGTACGAGACATTTCTATTACCCATCCGTGGGCCAAACCACGTAACTCAAATCAAAGTACACCCAAATACGTGCAGAAATACAAAGCATGCACGAAATCGGAGAACCAAAGATCAATAATACCAACTTGATGAAGGGTTACCCTCGTCGGGTAACCACGGCTATATCGGTCGCGATTTAAGCCAGCAGCTCAAGGCTCGGCTACGGTTTAGGCTAGTAGGTCAAGGCCATCCATGTACTCTGTCTCCTATAGATTAGGAACTTGCTCACTATGTTTTACCACCCGCAACTTTGGGTACAACCTCAAGTTTTAATTATATATTATGACGTCCGAATATATTAATTTTTCATCAATTCCTTACGATGGTTCTCAATTAAATACACAATGGGGCAGGTCAGCTACAAATGCCTCAACCTTCCTTCCGACGGAAGTAGCCTATTATATACATCCCTGTCGGGACTAAGCCTCCCTGTCAGGAGCGGCGCCACAAATAACCAATGCCTCGGATCACAAATCAACCCCTAGGGTCTCGGACCGCCATGGTTCCGTAGTGATCCCGCCCCCGGCAGCATGCATGATCAATGCAAGGACTGGTTCATGGTTTCACAATATACGGATACACAAATGTACATATATATCGTCCCGGTGTCCAAAAACCCTCCAAATCATAAATACCAGTACAAAACCACCGCACAACCGATAAAATATATATGCATGTACACAATTGATAAATTAGAGGTATATTAAAAATATATACATGTTAGTAAAATCTCCCACAGTAGTCAAAATGCATTAGAAATTAAATCAGACCAAGAATAGGGCTAGAGAATACTTGCCTCGACTTTATACTCTGCAGATTTAAAGAAAGGATGTCCCGAAGCACTCCAAATCTAGCATTTTCCTCTCCTGCCTCACGTGCGTGCTTTCTCTCTCCTCCGTTCTTCCTGCGCGCAACTGTTCTCCCCTTTGTTGCCACTGCTGCCGCCGCTCCTCCATCGCCGCTCCTCTATCGCCACTCCACCACCGCCCTGTCTCACAAGGCCGTCGCCGGCCTCGCCGGCGTCGCCCTTTCTCTCCCGCTGCAACCCTCTCTCTCCCACGCGACATCTCCCCTGCGCACGGCTCACACCGCGCTGCTGCCGCTACCTGCCGCCTCGAACCACCGTCACTGGCCATGTCGGCGACCATCGCCGTTGCTTCCGCCTCCTGCTCGGCCGCTGACCTCTCTCGCACCGGCTTCTCCCTCCAAGCCACGCGCGCCGTCGATCTCTCTCCCCTCGCAGCATCGCCACATGGCGTAGCTCACGACCGCTGCGACGTCATCCGCAACCACCATCGTCGGCGTTCACCCACACAACAGCCACCTCCTTCCTCTTACTTCTCCTCATTCTCCTCCTCACACTACAAAACCCTAATTTCCTCCTTCTCTCTCTCTCTCCCCTCTTCTCCCTCTCTCCCCGATTCCTTTCTCTTCTTATCTCCATTCTTTTTCTTTTCTCTTTTTTTTTTCTTCATTTCATTTTCTCTTTTTACTTTTATATTATTATTATTATTATTATTATTATTATTATTATTATTATTATTATTATTATTATTATTATTATTATTATTATTATTATTATTATTATTATTATTACTTTTCTTATATATATATATATATATATAACTTTCTTTTATTTTTAAATTCAACTCAACATCCGGACAACATTACGGGTGCACCTCGGGCACCACTCCGCACCTCCGATCATTGTCAAAAATTTTACGATATTTTAAATTATTTTCACCACGTCAGAAATACCTAAAAATCACAATTAATATTAAAATAAAATGGGATCCGAAATATTACATAGCTAGAAGAAGCCTACCTCCGTGACTGAAGTTAGAAGCTTTCTTGAAATGGTAGGGTATTACAGGAGGTTTGTGAAGAATTTCTCCCGGATTGCCTTGCCTTTGGCTCAACTAATAAATAAAGATGTCAAGTTTGAGTGGACCAAAGAATGTGACAGGAGTTTCCAAGAATTGAAAGACCGTTTAACTACTGCTCCTGTATTGATTATTCCGAAAAGATCTGAAGGTTTTGAGGTTTACTACAATGCTTCCAAGATGGGCTTAGGATGTGTATTAATATAGAATGGGAAAGTAGTGGCTTATGGGTCCAAGCAGTTAAAGGTGCATGAAAAGAATTATCCAATTCACGACTTGGAGTTAGCCGCAGTCGTGTTTGCTTTGAAAATTTGTAGACACTATCTTTATGGCAAGAAGTTTCTGATCTACTCGGATCATAAAAGTTTAAAGTATTTATTCTCATAAAAAGAATTGAATATGAGACAAAGGAGATGGATAGAATTTTTGAAAGACTATAATTATGAAATTCTATATAAGCCGGGAAAGGCTAATGTGATGGCCGACGCTCTGAGCCGTCACTCAAGTTTCATTGCTAAACTACAGATAAAGCAAATGGAGATGTTGGATTGTGTAAAGCAGTGTGATATTCAAAGATATGTGCATGACAACCGAATGATGTTATCATATTTACATATTCAACTGGAGATAATAAGAGAAATCAAGGAAAAGCAGCTAACTGATTCTTTTCTCATGAAAATTATTGGGGAGTTAAATGAAGACTCTAGGAAGGATTTTAATGTTCACGCTGATGGAATATTAAGATTCAAAGATTGATTATGCGTACCAGATGAAAAGGAGCTAAAAGAAAAGATTTTGAAGGAAGCCCACTAATCCTGGTATATGATTCATCTGGGAATAAATAAGATATATCATGATGTAAAAGGAAGATTTTGGTGGCAAAATACGAAGAAGAAAATTGTAGATTGCGTAGGAAAATGCTTAGTTTGTCAACAGTTAAAGGCGGAAAGGAGAAAGCCATCCGGACCACTACCGCCGATGACCATTCCAACTTGGAAGTAGGAAGATGTTGCTATCGATTTTGTATCTGGTTTGCCTCGAACTCCAATGAATTATGATGCCCTGTGGGTTATTATTGATCGGCTAACTAAATCGGCTTACTTTTTGGCAATCCAAACTACTTATACTCCCGATAAGCTGGCACAATTGTATATAAATAAAATTGTCAGACTTCATGGTGTCCCTACAATTTTGTGTTAGATCGTGATCCGAGGTTCATATCAAAATTTTGGGAGAGTTTACACAAAGAGTTGGGGATAGAATTAAAGTTCAGCACGGCGTACCACCCTCAAACTAACGGCCAATCATAGCGCACCATTTGAATTTTGGACATATGTTAAGGGTCTCAGTGTTTGAAATGAAGAAAAATTGGGATAATTATCTAGCTTTGGTGAAATTCACTTATAATAATAGTTATCAAACAAGTATAGGTATGGCACCTTTCGAAGCATTATACGGAAGAAAATGCAGATCACCGATCCAGCTGGGAGGAGACGGGAGACAGACGGCTCTTAGGATCTGACATTATCAAAGAGACCACGGAGAAAATCAAGCTGATTCACAAGAAGTTGAAGATAGCTCAAGCAGATAGAAAAGTTACGCAGACTGAAGAAGATCCAAGTTAAAATTTGAAGTAGGTAATTTTGTATTTTTGAAAGTATCACCCTCAAAATGAACATTCAGATTTGAGGTGAAAAGAAAATTGAAACCACGATTTATTGGCCCTTTTGAGATTTTGGAGAGGATTGGGGAGGAGGCTTACAGATTGGCGCTACCACCTAGTCTGGAAGATGTTCACAATGTATTTCACGTATCAATACTTCAAAAGTATATCCATGACCCCTCGCATGTAACTGAGTACGAACCTCTGACGATTAATGAAAATTTATCTTTGTTGAAGAACCGATATAGATTTTGGATCGAAAGGATTAGACACTACGTTCGAAGACTATCCCTATGGTAAAGGTTTTGTGGAAGAATTATACTCCCAAGGAAGCTACATGGAGCGTGAAGAGGAGATCCGAAGCAAATATCCTCAATTATTTTTTTGAGGTATGTACTTTTATTTAATTTCGAGGATGAAATTTTTATAAGTGGAGGAGAATATAATATCCCCAATATTTCTATTCAATTTAGCTGGGCTTATTTAAGTTATTAATTAATTATTTATTTTTGGGTAATTTATGGAGTGATTAAAAAATTAAATTAATATTATAAAATTTTTAGATAGTATTTGGAATTATTGAGTTGGCGCCTGGTGTGGGTCCGTTCGGTTGCCCAAGCACCGATTTAAGTTTTGGGATCAAAAGAAAACGATATATAATAATAATAATAATAATAATAATAATAATAATAATAAATAATAATAATAATAATAATAACAAAAGCAAAAAAAGGGGGGAAGGGGAAATTGATTCAAGAAGCTTCGGGAGGCAAGTAATAATATATATATATATATATTAGAGTATAAAATAATAATAATAATAATAATAATAATAATAATAATAATAATAATAATAATAATAATAATAATAATAATAGAAGAGGGGAAGGGAGGAAAAAAAAGGGAGAGCTGGGAGGGTTTTGGTGAGGAAGAAGGGAAGAAGGGAGAAGAGAGAAACGAGAAGAATGAAACCATTCGATCTGATCAAAGCAAAGAAAACAGTGAATTAGGCAGACACAAGTGTACCTGACCGTTTATTTTCGTTTTTGTTAATTCTAGATTATTTAAAAATCTCTCTTTCAAAATTTGTATGTAATACCCCATATTTTTCATGTTTCTCATGATATTATAAATAAATGCATGAATTTTCATATGTATTATGATCGGTGCGGTCATTTTCAGTGTAAATGTTGCGTATCGCGTCCAAATACCCTTCCGGGTACTATTTATCACTGTTCATCCGAGATCTAACATGAAAAATATGGAAAATAAATATGGAAAAATATTAATTATATTATTGTTAAAGTTATACTGTAAAATGTCATGAAAGACTGACTGAAAGATTAAAAGAGTGAAGGAGATGGCCTTAAAAACTAAGGAATAAAAGGTTTGTTATGAAGAAAAAATCTGAAAAGGCCATTGATAAATAAGAATAAAAATTTTAAGAAACAAGAATTAAAGTTTAAGTAAAAATAATAAGAAAACTGGTCCAAGGATTATTCAGTAGGTAATCTTTTTTGGCCTGCCATAAATATTGCGGTGGAGACTTGAGGATACTCTGGCCACGTGTCCTGACCGCTTAAGTGAAGCGGGTGGTATTCCTGGCAAGCCTTAGGAAGTTACAGTGGTAATCGAGGATAACTCCGTCCATGGAGTAATACGTGGTCCGCCATCCTCAGGGCGTTGTACAAGGAGGAAAAGAATGAAGGTCGCCATCCTCGGGGCGTTGTACGAAGAGGAAAAGAACTAAAAATTATGAATAAGAAGAATAATCCCCACGATGATAAAGACACATGAAATGATGCATGCATGAGTACGAACCAAGACTTTTGATTGTGTGAATTGAACACAATTTACCCTCGATTATTTGCTCCCTCTACTAGTAAGGCCTACTAGTCCTGATCCCTCAAGATAAATAAAGGATAAGGAAGAAGAAAATAAGTTAAAGAAAGAAGAAAATGAACACAAGAACGATTTGAGTATTTGATGAAAATATGCATTTCATCATTTGCACTAATGCATGCACCTTGTTCCTAAATTTTTCTTATAATTTCCTTATATATATATATATATATATGCA
The DNA here is from genome assembly GCA_033239525.1 of Nepenthes gracilis. NCBI lineage: Eukaryota > Viridiplantae > Streptophyta > Magnoliopsida > Caryophyllales > Nepenthaceae > Nepenthes > Nepenthes gracilis. The sequence continues at coordinate 5,858,816 of BSYO01000029.1, forward strand.
TTTTTGTCAATATAGTTATGGTGCCTTGTTGTGCTTCTTGCTCACTCCTCTATTGTATACTTACCTTCAAATGACCCTGATGAGTTGGTTCCTGACGAAAAGGAGTGAAGATAGAAATTATCTGCGAAAAAAGCTGTCGATTTTGAAGGCTAGTGTATAGTATAGTAGTTGTATTAACGTAAGTGTATGTATGATTTATGTTTTAACTAAATATTATAAACCTACGGTATGATGTGGATGTATGTGGTACTTAGACTTAGTATGCTTCCGCAGGTATATTCCTGGGTTATACAAGTTAGATGACATCTCTTATGATCCAATATAGTAACTAAAATTACTGTATTGGTTTGTGATCCTGTGGAGGAATGATGATTATTCTTTGCAGTGGTGTAGTGACAAGCTTTTAGATGTTTGTGGATGTGTTAAATGTGAACAGGTTGAAATTTTGTGCTCTTGAAATTTGACTACTATGTACAGGTTATTATTGACAGGTTGTATTTTTTATTTTTGTTCAGATACAGTGAAAAATCTATTAAAATTTCTGCAGAATCATTAAGTAATTATTATGTATTAATTATTAAGTCATTAGAGTTTATATATCATTAACGGAGGGTCTTGAAGGATAGGACCCGTTCCGTTACAAGCCCAGTCGCTTGGGGATCCGTAGTCCAGCATTAGGGTAGTGATGGCGCTCACTGTCAGGACGAACCCAATGTTGTTGCCCCCATGGTGGACAACATGAGAAACTTGAGAAGAAGAAGGGGACCGTTTCCTCTTTACCGTCGCTCTTCTTCTCTCTCTGTGGGGTAATTCGAAAGCCTTCAACGCAGGGAGCATAAAGGAAGCGAACTTCATTGAAGTGTCGCTTAAATAGACCACAGGGTGTCAGAGTGCAGGAAAGCTCAAACGACGCATCCGCTTAATGACCAGGCCACGTGCCTGCTCAGCGGGAGCATTGCGAGTCCCAAGCAGCAGCCGATCATTGCCCCTGCCAGACTGCAGGTTAACATCACTTCAACCGCCTACCAAAATATCGGCTATCACAGCTGCATTTAATGTTGGAATCCTGATTGTCAAGGATGGGGACGGAAAGATTGCCAAAGCTAACGCATACAAGAAAGAATGGATCGTTCAAGCATAACAAACGACAGAAAATAAATGGTGCAATAAAGTACAAAGTTCCATTATATGATTTATTAATAACAATTTTTTTACAGCAGCCTACAGCTGCAAAGTACAACTAACAGCCCCTTCCGGGCTCAGAAGTGTCCGGGGTTCGGTACTCCGTCAGGTCGGCGCATGCCAGGGCACTGGAGTTTCAAGAGTCCAGGATGCCAACGCAAAAGTTCAGATCCTCCAGCAAGACTAACCTCCGGGTGAGACGGATGCCATCCTGGAAGTTCCTTTCTAGTGCAGGACTGACGTTCTCTGGCAAAAAACTCGACCTCAACTCAGCATCCATCCGCGCGCGCCCCACTTCTAACTGGAGCCATAGTTGCTCAAGCTCCTCCTGAAGAGCCAAAATGCAGTCTCGAGCTTGCATATTGGCGGTGGCGAGCCTCACAGTTCTCGCCTCAGATTCTGACCACGCTTGTTCAAAATGTGCTGCACGGGCCTGAGCCTGCTCAGCCCCGCTGGCCATAGCCTGTACATGGACCTCCAAGTTCTCAACCGCATGGGTGACTCGGTGGAGCACGGGATCCACCTCCCTGGGCCGGTGAGGCTATGAAGAAACAGGCGCCCCTACCCTCTCGAAACCAAGGGTGCTCTCGAGAACCGCACTAGTCCTGCAATAGAGGCATCCGAACGACAGCCTTTGGTAACCACCGCGTCTGGTGCAACCCCACTACAAATCCCCGAAGTGGAAGTGTCCCTCGTGGATTATTCAGAGGATGATCCAGATTCAGAAGAAGAGGAAGATGATCCCTCCATTGAATTTGTGTTGCATGAAGAGAGTAAAAAAAAAATTTTGGCCACAACGAAGACTCTACACTCCTAAAGTGGCAAGAAAAAGGGCACAAAGGTTTGGAGAGAACTCAGGCATTTAAATAAGCAAAGTCCCCCATTGAAACCATAGCATTCTAAAGACAAAGCGTGCCAGAAGAAAACCAACAGGGTCCCTCCATGTGTCAGATCCCTGAAGCAACGTGCCTTTCCAAAGCAAATCATTATGGTGTGTCGCCCTGCAATCTCCTATGCAATTAATGCGTCATAACATCTGGCAGATGCAACACTTGCCAGCGGCATTTGGTTTCCCTGGATGGCACGCGTCGGTAGTCTCTTCACACCACGTCTCCCCGTTGACGGTCCCCATTAAGGCTCGAGGGGCGACGCCGGCAGAGTAGACTGCAGGCAACCAAGAATGAACTAAACGATAAAAAGGAAAGAAGATCCGTACAATGACAGGAAAAGTGAAGGCATCAACTACTTCTTTTATTAATCAAAGCTTCATTTACAAAGTATAAAGTTTATAACAGTAAAAGTACAAAAAAGGAAAAGATTCAATACGGAACATAAAGACCGAGGCGGCATCACTGGATGCTTTGGGCGCAACCAGGAACCGTGATCCACACCGAATCACTTCGATGGCATCACTGAAACTCCAATGCACCCGAGCACAAGAGCTGCCCATGCTGGCCCTGCCCTAACATCTACCGGGATCAACCATCGCAACAGAGCCAGCACCAATGGTGGAGGCCTTGGCAGGGATGCAGAAAGCATGCGTTCCCCCTACAGGGACTCCACCTACTACCTTCCCTCTAGATGGCATGAACGGTGGTCCAAGTGAAGTGAGGACCGCGAGCATGCGCAACACTGGAGGTAAAGTTTCCCACGCTAGCTCCACCGCGATCCCACTCAACACCGGAGGACTTCGCTCCATGAGGGGAGGCACGCGACAACGGCAGAGTGGCCGAGCCACCCTTGTTAGCATGAAGAACCACCAGCGATAGGGCGTAAGGACAGTCTTTGCCAAGAGCTCCGGGTTGCCAGCAAGTCCATAAAATTCCTTCACGAGTTCCCACCGGAAGTAGGATAGCCAAGGCCCTCGCATCGTTCCTCCAAAATTAGCCAAGGGATGAGTTGTACCGACTGAAGGGCCCTCCTATTTATGGGCAAGTTTGCGCCCTTCCGCACTTGATGGGACACGCTATCCCGTGGACGTCTTTCACAAAATAAGAAAGCCCTCAATTTTGACGCGACCTCAGGCGTGCAAATCCTTCCATTCCGGGCACCAAATCATTGCGGCATCTGAAAAGCCTGTGTGACCGCCTAGGGAAGATGCGAAGCCAGAACGTGACAAAGACTAACGCATCTCGAGGAAAGCTGAGCAGTGACGAATTGGACTCGGGGAAAGCATGCCAGGCCTCGACCACTAGTTGGCCCAGGCATGGAGGGCTAGTGTTGGATCCAGTACCAACGAGGCCCATGAGACACGAGGCCCAATCCAAAAGGAAACAGCCCAAGCGGTCAAATCTACCCAAGAGCAGGGAAATCCTACGTGACGGCTCGACACGCCCAGCCAATCAATGTCGCCTACAGCTCATCAATGCAGTAGCAGGCAGCGCAGGGGAAGCGAGCCAATGAAGAAAGGGTTAGCCCTACCAGCAGCGGCTCGCGTCGCGCTCTACAATGTTCTGTCCAATCCGAGCACAATGGGTAGACCAAGCGTGGTCGATAGCGCCCGTCGGTCTCCTTGCCATCGCAAGGTGGTAACTAACATTTTCAGCCACCATCAACAGCTAGCGGTCAACAGATCCTTGCAATGAGGATTCTCGCGCTCAAAGCTCCACACTTAAGAACCCATAAAATCCCTCTCTTTCTACAGGAGAGGGGATTGGATTTTAGATAATCGACTCCACACTGCGCGAGTCAAACTCCCAAATCATCTTCCAGATCCTACCTCCTCAGCCTTCTCAGGCAGCGGGAGTAAGCCACCTGCTACGGTGCATACAGGGAGCCAAGCCTCCCGCCAAACGCTCATCAACTCACCACCCTAGCATAAACGCACTCCCACCACACGTTCTGCATATTTCTGCACACCTCTAAGCACGCGCCCTCTTTCCGTTCATTGCAGAAGGTCACTGACTTAGGCCTCGGAATATTTTCGGTAGAAAACATTCCACCGACCTCTAACCCTTGTTTGTAGTTTATATTGTGCAGGTTCCAGATTCATAGAGATAGAGATCGGACCCGCTCAAGATTTTTTTTCGGTTCAGGAATCCGGAGGTTCCCTGATCCGTATGATAACTCGGGACTCAAGACGCAACAAAGTACCTCTGGCCTAAGGACTATATATATTCATATTTATATATAAGAAATTCTTGTCAAGATGATCCAGTAGACAACTGGTGCATCCTCAACCACTGCACGTACGATTCGATGGTTAAGAATTAAAATTTTTAAATAGGTTTAAAAATATATAATAATGGTTTTTTTTTTCAAAAAAAAAATATTGGCATTGTAATATTTTAACATTGTAAGAAATCTTTTATTTTTTCAACAAATCAAATCTTAGCGGTCCAATCCGGAATCGAACGGTCGTCGTTGCATTGGAGAGCTCCAACGTGGTAGTGCGTTCTGCATTTGATTGCATCATAAAGTCGTGACAAATGTTCATATAGTTTATCATTTCTAGCTCTGGGACCGAAGATCTCGAAGGTCGGAGCCTTGCTCATTGACGGACGGAATCACTGTGACCAAAAGCAGCCTTATTTTGTTTGGCATGAATAAGTAACATATGTGTGTGTGTGTGCAGTAGCCAACTATAAATTAGAGTGCATGTGAATTGACACTGTAGCAAGCAAGTACCATCAGGACCACATTTCCAACTAGATGGCATGGCTAACTTTAATTGATACCCCCAATTCATCGAGAAGAATTTACTCTCTCTCTCTTTCTCTCTCTCTCTCTCTCTCTCTCTCTCTCTCTCTCTCTCTCTCTCTCTCGAGTAGTGAACCCAGAAAAGAAAAGTGAGAGAGAGGGAGAGATTTAATTAGGCAGCAAGATGTTACGCCATCTTGCAAGTGAAGTAAGCTAAAGGAATATCTGACCTCAATGTAGGGTTGGACCAGTTGATCCGCAGAGCTAGGGTAAATATTGACCACTTGCGAGCATGCATTTGTCCTTAATTTTCATGTTAAATACTAAACAAAGTCTCTTTAACAAGAGCCCTTTACCAGTAAGAGAAGGGAAAGACTTGGTGTGCTCTACTAGAATTCACGTCCGAATATTGTCGAGAGATTGTCATCATCATCGTTAACACATCAGTATCTATCCATGGATCAGCTTTGTCATCGTATATGTAACGTCTGATTTTTTTTATTTATAATTTATAATATCATTAACATATATTAATATATATATATATATATATATATATATATATATGTGTGTGTGTGTGTGTATTAGGTTAACTTGAAAAATTATTACACAATAAAAATATAAGAAAAATCAAATTACTTGAAGCCAGGTTCAATACTTAAATGACACCTATCCCATATTTGTGGGTATTTAAGGTAGTAGATGCATCTGATGTGCACCTGTGGAGCATGTGTATGCAATTTAGACAGTATACTAGCACCTAATGTGCATTTGTATTGGTACTCAGGCACGGAATTAACAGAACATATAATGATTGTTCGTGCCTTAGGTTTTGGAGTAGCGCCTAATGAACGCGTATCTAGTATTTATGTGACGATTTAAATATTTAAGGACCCCTACACACTATTCCAATCATTTCACGAGAGAAATGATAAAGAAGAAAAAGCAAAAAAAGTTAAAGAAAAAGAAGAGAGAAAAATAGAATGAATGAGCTTTAAAAATTTTTCAAAATCAAATATATTAGATTAGATATTTAAGATGTATTTCTAAACCCATTCTATTTTTTAAGGGATAAATAAATATTTTGAAATATTATATTTGTATATGAAGATATTTATAAAGAAAAGTCATAAAAATTATATTTGGTTTTGCATGTTGATATACCATATAAGTTCTTTAGATCAAACTTTGTTTTAATATTTAATTTAATTTGTACTTTTTAATCAAAGTGAAAGGTTTTAAATACTTGTACTTTTATGATAATAAAAAAGTTTTAGACATTTATAATTTTTTTAAAAAGAGAAAAATTTTAAATATTCATTATAAAATCTCCTATTTGTATTTTTTTAAAAAATTATTATAAAAAATTAAATAAAAATAATATATTTAAATATCTTAATATATCATACATATTTGAGGATCACACTTATCATCTACTTATAGTAAAAAAAAAAGTTACGTTTAGTCCCTTCTATATGAAGTAATTTGTGAGAGGCTTATTTACAGGTTGAAATAGTAACCTTTTGTCAAAGTTGGTCTTTCAACATTGGTTCTCAAATTTAACATAATTTAGATTTTAAAATTTCAACTTAGATTGTATTTGAGACGTTTAAATTGTTTAACTTTGAAATTTGTAGGTTTTGATACGATATTCAAAATAATTAAACTTTGGACATTTAAATCTTTGGAAAGCATATGATTCAGACTTTTAACAATTTTGTATAATTTAGATTATCTAGTATTTGTATATGTGCTATGAATTTTAGTGCATAAAATCATGATTTAGACTATATATTTAGGCCTTTGACATATTGATACTTAAAAATTTTGCCTCTATTTTACTATTTTTTATTTTTATATATATTTTATGAATATGTACTCGTTATTGTAGAAATATAAATATATACTTACTGAACTTTAAGTTCACATTTTGTAAGTATTGTCTAACTTTTTAGACTAATAAATTATGGATACTTGTAAGATTCAAATAAATAAGGATTGAAGACTTTATTTGGTTATTTTTTATATTCAGGTTTGTACTTGATTTGTTTTGGGACTCATATTTAAGATTGTTGTAATTTATTTATCATAGTTTGTGTAATTTGGAAAACTTGATAGTGGATTTTGGTATGATTTATATTGTACTTGATTTCGGTTTGAACAGGTTTATTTACTATGGTAGCTTGAGGTCGGTTGGGATTAGGTTTGGTCAAATTCTATATCAACTCTGATTAGTGATTTTCATACTGTTTGGTCTTTGGATATGGTTTGTCCGATCCAACTTTAAATTATCTGAATTTTAATCAATTATAAATTATTATTACTATTTAAATTTATTTATTAATAATTTAAACTTGCTGATATAGAGATTGTAGCAGTGCAGATATGTGCTCCCCCCTTTCAACCCATCTTTGAAATAAACAAACTATTGGTATTACATTTTCCTTTGCAGGTAACAATAAATGTTACATAAATGAAGGGAAGTACACGTCCTTAGATAAGCAGCCATGGATTATATGTTATTTTTTAAATGTACCGTCAATGCCACCCATCTGAATTGGTCGGAAACTGGTATTATTGCTCTCATCCCAATTATAATCAACCGTAAATATAAATAGAAATTATTAATGTCGGATCTGTCTGGTATTTTACCGGTTCATAAAACTCCATGGCCAAACAGCATTGACAATGGCGGTCTTTAACTTGGATAAATAGCTATTCCTATTTAAACTCCCAATTAACTAACGCATACTAGGGAAATTGCTGTCACAGAAATTGAGTCTCTGAATTATTAACTATTATTTGCATGTTGCCCACCTTCCAAGCCCCAGTAATAACATCAAAAGCAGAATTAATTGGAGAGATATCCCTCTAAAATAGGGATAGATCAAACTTCTCTTAATAATCGTTCGTTATTAATTAAATTATTATATTATATTATTTTTTTATAAAAAAAATTAATTATTTAATATTAATTGAGCGATTATTATTAAAAGATATTAAGTCAACGTTGATTTTAGATAATTAGAGGACCCAAATTCAATCTTTGACTATCATTGGGATTGGGATTCTTCTTGTGATAGTAGCAGTTTAATGTTTATCCTTCTTTTTTCTCTACTTTTCAGTCACATTTTTAAAGTGTTTTAGCTGGATAGATAAATTTTTTTTAATACACTAATATTTAAAAAAGTCAAATATATTTAAATTTATATTAAATTATTTTATCTTATATTATATTTATTTACATTTAAAATCATAAACTATATTTCAGACATTTTATTGTTACACTTAAAATTTTGGTATTTCTAGCGTCCGATGTCCCTCTCGAAACAGATTTTTCAACCGAAAAAATAAAAAAAAAAAATAAAAAAACATAAAAGTGAGACCAAACCAGACTCGGGATTATCGACATTCCCAAACACAGAAGAAATAAAATTACTTAATGATACCTCTGGATTTGGGCTTCCACGAGATCACACATCCCACTGTTGCAGATACGGAAAATTATAAAATATATATATATATATACTTTAAGTTGTATTATTAATTTATAGTATACATTACATAATTTCTAAAATATTACCTATTTTAACGAATAATTATATCATATAATAATCTTTACATATACAATGTATAATTTATTCGATCAAACAGACAACTTTTCTAAAGAATCAGAAGATGACAGCAACAATATCTTACTAAGAGCCGTTAAAATTAAAAATTACATTAATAAGTGATGAAAACTTATGTAAATTAATTGATTTAACTTGTATGATTAGATTTATATAAGAGTTGAACAGCACTCTATAATAATGGGCAAACGTCAATTCCGTGCTTTTTGTTTCCCCAGGTAACTCCCCGTTTGCCAATTATCAGCCATCATTCAGGCTGAGGAAGTCAATCATGCCATGCCCAATTCAGAATATTACGGTGCTCTTCCCCAAGTCCCTTCCATATGCATTTAATTCATGATTAATTAAAGCAACGGGGATTTTTGTACTTATTCACTGTGGCTCTCAAAAGAACCGTAAATAAAGTGACTCACAGTAGGCATCTTGATTAATTGCCCTTGAAAAATTGGCAGTTAAGTTTCCATGTAAACAAGTTTTCGGACCTCTCGATGATCTCTTGAAATTTCTATGTAGATGGCTATGAGTTTTAAATAAACAATTCTACATCTTACATAAAATAATGAGAACTGGCCTTTCAGAAGTGCGGCAGTTTTCAATCATAACGAGGAAGAAAACTGAGGGAAGTTGGAAATGAAAATGGCGACCGAAAGAGTGATTTTGTGAACTCACGTTAACTCGTGCCTCTTCTAAGTCTTAGGCAATGAATGCAGAGCATACTATCAGAAAAGGGAAACAAGCATTTGGGATTTCAGCTACCATTGCCTGCTCAGTACGTTTCCAGAAGATGATAGCTGCTAGCTTATTAGCTAGTTTGAAGAAACACGTAAATGGGGTACTGTTCTACAAAACTATACAGGCAGGCAGCAGCTTCTTACGTGATGATTCTTACTCTATTTTCAAACGGTTTTCCTTCCACCCAAGCACGTCTCTTAAAACCTTCAGTGACAGACCGGGCTGAATCTTCAGCTCAAGAGTTAGAAACCAAAGGATAATGGAATTCCTAATCTTAGCTCGCCACTCTACAGCACTCTTAGGGGGGAAACGCTGCATTTTGCAGTATATATAAATACAGTTTATCGGGAAGAAGGGAGAAGGAGACTGTGTTCGGAAAAACTATCCACGCAGCTGAGTAATCAACTCGTTAACAGAGAGAGAGAGAGAGCGAGAGCGAGGAGGTGCTTCAAATGCAAAATCAAACGCAAAAAATGGAGGTGAGATTCGAACGAACTGGGTGACGTGATCGCTGGAGAGTGAACACGCTAATCAACATTATAAGTTAATGACTGCAAAATCATACACATTAACCAACCATTGAACCCATTAACCACGCATAGTGCTGTATTAGCAAGCTATGTAGCAGTAATTAACATTCTAGGTTAATTCAGGAAATACTTTCTGCTCATTTATAGATAGACACAAGTTTATCGTGCACTCAAAGTCTATCTACCCGATTGCGTTTGAAATGCTTTAAACCCAGATGAATAGAGAGACAAAAGCTAAGAAAAAAAAATTAAGCTACCCCTTCAATGTCTGTACTCTTACTTCTCTTTTGTCTTTCTTGGGATGAGTTGGTTACAGACAGCTTAGGGCTTCTTGCCGTGGATGTGCCTGTTATTGTGCATCCAAACCTTAAGCACGCGCCTCTTGACGCCGGTCTCGCTGCAGAACTCCTGCACCACCGCCTCGTCCTGCTTCTGAATCCGCCAACCTAGCCGTGCCGCAAACTCCAGCATCCTGTCCTTCTGCTCTTGCGTGAACTTCGTCCTGAACCTCTTCGTCGACTGGCCGCCGATGCCGATTCCGATGCTGTTTCCGCTCATCATGCCGGAGCCACCGCTTGGGTTTGAGACGTCCTCCTGGTCTCCCCTGCTCTGGGTTCCACCTCCGGATGTGGACGGAAGGGCAAGCGGGCGCTGCTGCTGCTGCTGGGCAGCCACATGGAGGTACCCAGCTGGGGTGCGGTTGTAAGAGTGAAATTGGTAGACCGCTGGCTGGTGGTGGGAGGGTGGCTGCTGGTGATGGAGGTAGTAGTGGGGGAAGAGAGCTTGATTATGATACGCGGTGGCCGTATCCACTTCTTTGCGGTGGAAGTTGCGGTGGCAGTTGCAGGCTGCGCATTTTAGGGCGTCGAGGGTGCCCTCAGCTCCCGCCGGCATGAACTCGCCGCAGCCGTCTACAGAGTGGCCGCCCATGCCGACGGCGTGATTCTTCTGGCACTCTCTGTACCTGCTGGTATCTGCAGCTTTCTTGGCCACCGAAAACGACGTCATGTGGTTGTTTGTTCCACCTCCGACTACACCTGAGCTTGCCATTTTCAGTCGGGATGAGTTGCCCAACGAGTCGCAACTCGGCAGCAACCCTATCTCTTTTTCGTGCTCCTCTTGATCTTCAAACTCCATTTAATTAACTACTGTCTACCCAAATCAGATTATCAAACGAAACCCCAACCCATGAAAAAAAAAATCACATAAAAAGCAGAAAAAAGTACTGCTAATTAAAACAAGCCGCCGGGGAAAATCCAGCAGCGATCGATGAGGGAACGGAGGAACGAGAAAATATAGGAGGAGCAGGAGGCGGAGGAGGAGAGAAGAGTACGACCATCAATTTCCCTTGTTGAAGGAGCACATAAGAAAAGAGGGCTCGGGAGGCGTACTATTTCTTCAAAGGGTCTTCGAACGCTTTTCCGTTCCGAAAGCCGCGTGGGTCTTATCTCCAAAACGGAACCACAATCATCGCATACTATTTCTTCCATATAACTTATAATTTTTTTGTACAGTGTTATTTTGAAAAGTGAAAATAAATTACTGTGCTTTTATGAAAAAATATATTATTATTTATCCTATACCTTTTTGCACTCGGCTATGGCCCCTTATTCTTTTATTTTAAAAATATTTTTAAAATAATATTTACTAATAGTTATTATCATGACAATAATTATTCACTATATAATTGATGGGTTCTGAATTCAAATCTTAAACAAATTTGGGTTTAACTGTTTCGTGGATTAGTGCTGAACTCAAGTTGAGTTTTTGTCATGCGTGCTTGGACCCTATATACCACAACAAAAAATGAAAAATTAGAGAAAAATGACAGGACTCGCTTCCCGATTTATTCTTTAACGTTTAAATTAGTAATCTACCTTTCGAGATAATGAAAGTAAAAATAGAGTATGCAAGAATAGATGCTGGGAAGGAGATTTGTGAGGATCGTTCGAAGGTACACTCTGAGTGGAGTGGCTTAAGTCATAGTGCGCTCATAGAGAATGACTTTTATAACCCTTGAGTTCGTTGGAAACGAGCAGTGGGAAGGAGATCAATAATGGAGTATTTGTGAAATGGATTGTTTGTGAGAATTTGAGTATTCAAGAGAGCCTTCTCCTTGGAGTGCATCCTGAAAGCCTTTTATAGCCGTCAGGTTTTGCCACCTTCCTTAGGTGGCAAGGCGGGTTGCCAGTCAACCGAGATGATATTTTCCATTTATCGTAGGGATGTGGGCACGATAAGTCAAAAATGAGGATTTCTTCCCCCGTAGAGATATCGTACGTCATAAATGTTGAAACTTTCATTGTGAGTTGCGCACTAATTTGAGGGTTTCCCTTCTAGGATGTGCGCCAATTTGAAGGATTTTGTTATGAAGGAGATTGACATCTGAAAAGATTTTTCGCATCACATCTAATTAGGACAGATGACCGTTATGTGTAGGAGAGGACTCGTGGGTTGTCTCTCGCTTGGGCCACCTCTGGCCGTTTGAGGACTTTTTCTGTTCAACTAGAACGTTGACTGTTCCTTGAACTATTGGACCACGATTCCTATAGGACCGGTTGCTGCTTTGGGCTAGGTTGCTTTAGTTGATCCCATCAATAATTAAAATTTTGATAAAATAAATTTGACCATATCTCCCCTTTGAAGTGAATTTTGCTGAAATTTATTTAAGGTCAATCTAGTAAGTAAGTTTGCATTAATTAAATGAAGACTATTTTTGAAAGATATATAATTAATATCAAGCCAACTACTTAGCTCGATCTGCAATTACTTAATTCATAGTTAACAACAAAAAACATAACCCTATTTAGTAATTATGTCTAACGCAAAATGATTCTTATTTTGTTGTCTATTAAAGGATTTGGAGATCCTACCTCACTAAAAAAAAATTAAGTTAATTTAATTATTTTTAATTATAGTTATTTAATGTTAATCAAATGACTATATTATATATTATTAAAAAAATTATTTTATTTTTATTTATTATTAAAAAAAATACTAGTTTTATTCGTTGAATATTAATCAAGCGATTGTAATTAAGAAGAATTATAAAAGAAGGGTAGGTTTCCCATATCCGCTACCGTATGGTTAAGTTAGAAAGATCAACTCGTTTTCCTTGAGTTAATTCATCATGTTAACCAATCATATTTAAATTTAATTTTTAGATAAGTCAAGTCTAAAATATTTGTAACCTAATTTATTTATAATCTTATTATAATAGTATTTAATTGTCAATTATTTGAAAGTGGCTATTAATAACATATTAGATTTTAATTATAATGATATTTTAAATTGCTATAACTGGAAATTCTAATTTTGTTCTTAATTTGATAAAGCACAAATGATAATTTCTTAAGCTGTAGAAATTATTGGACTGTAATATCCAAATTAATAAATGGACAATACTTCTCGCTCTTCGTATCATGGGATATAACCGTGACTCCCAATTTATATTAAAAGTTATTTATGATTATTTTAAGACTCATATAATTTTATTATATAATTATAATAAAAATAAAAATATATGTGACTAAAATGACCGGGAAGCTTGTTGGCTGTGATATAAATGAGACCGATCCAATCCAATAAAATACGAGACTCACAAATTATAAACATGTAGGAAAACATTAAGCAACCAAGTTGTTTAGCCCAAAATAAAAAAAAAATAAAAAATCTGTCTAAACACATGATATATTAACTAATTAAATGGCAGAACAACTAGAAATAACAAAAATTGGGACGATTAATGGCTTAAAAGAAGATTAATTCTGATATTAAATTCTGATAAATAGTTATATAAATTAAAAAATAAATAGTCACATTAAATAAGTAATAATAATTGTTAAATAATAAATATTAAATAGTAATATGTTACGAAATTTAGATAGTGGTTGGGTCTCTACTAATGTAACACCATAATTAATCACGTATATGAATTTTAAAAATATATATTAATTAATATTAAAACTATAAATATACCAATTCTTCTAATCAAAGGGAAGTGAGTAGAGCGAAAAAGAAAGTAATGAACTCTCGTCTCGAGACACTTACTTCTATCGATCCCACGTCACAAAACTAAGTTTTTCAATTTGACCAATCTCTTTCTCTTACAATTATCTCCAATCTCTCTAAACTTTTATTCTTATAAAAAAATTTTTGATTTGAGCATTAAAAAATATATCAGGATAATATTCTATATTTTTTTATTTTTTATTAATTATTATGGTGTATAGGATCCGAATTAAATATTTTAAAAATCTAACCCAATACAATAGAACGATAATTCAAATATCCGGTATATGTCAAAGTTAAATGAAATACTGTGTAATTCGTTGTAAACAAATACTTTAAAATTTACATACATTTAAATTAATTTAAATTTCCAAGAAAGATGTTTTTCGAATCATTTAAATTTTAATTTAAAATTAAAAACTGAGATCATTGTCTTTGAGTTTCTTAACTACAAAACAGTATATTAAGTTAAATGCTATTGATGACCGCGTGAGCCTATCCTTCAGGTGGTCTATCCCTCTGGAAAATAATTGATTCAATTTATTTTAAATATGGCCACCTGAAATTAATCAAATAATTTTATTATTTTTTTAAAAAAGATTACCTAGTTTTTTTTTTTTTTTTTAAAAAAGGAACTATCAACTATCTAACATTAATTAGACAATTATAATTAAAATATATTAAATTAATCCATCTTTTAAAGAAATAATGGCTTTCAAGTTTAGAAACCGAAAGAATTTTAAATAAAAGTGTGTAATGTTCATGAAATTGTATCCAGAGATTATTAAAAAGTAGTTGCTTTTTAGTAAGTAGTTATTTTTTTTCATATTTTTCTATTTAAATTATGTATGTGGAGAGTATTGATACGTCCTGAATCTAAATTTCGAATAAATTCGGATCAAATTAATTTTCTGAATTCGACTCCGTCTAATGAGTTTGGATCGTACACACCACTATAATAAACGAGAAATTAGGTGATGGCGGGAGATTGTCCCATTAAAAGCACTTCAACGCTCAAGCAATGACTCAACAAATCGGGTAGGTGGCAGCCTCAATTTTATTCAAGTAATGACTCAACTGATTTAAGAGATAAATAAATAAAGTAAAAATGAAAAGAAATAGGGAAAGAACTGGGAGAAAAACAAAGAAAAAATCGTACAAAACCAAGAGAGAAAACAGAATCGAGAGGGAAAAACCGGTTGTGTGAGTTCATGAGTTCAGATTAAGTTCTAATTTATTCAAGCAAAGACACTGCTATCTCTTTCGTTTGTTAATAATTTTTTACTGTTATCTTCAAGTATTATCGTTCAAATACTTAAAATTCATACTGTAATCATACTAGAATAGACCAAAAATAAAATCATATTCTATAAAAGTCGGTTGCATCACCATGTTGATGTTTTGATTTTTACATGCTATATCTGATCAATTTATACTCTCGTAGAGAGAGGCTTTCGTGGGCTCGTGAAGAGCGCCAGCTCTTAACACCATGTTCGCTAAGAACGTAGTGACAAAGAGCAAATGGTTTACTGAAGGTGTGAGAGCTTCGCAGTAAAGAGAGAGATATCGATGATGTAGGCGGCTGTGTGTAAGTATTAAGAGCGCTTTTTTTGTGATTGAATGCTTCATTTGGAGTGAGAACTCCATGGGCTTTTATAACTGTGTTGTTGGGGCGGCCTTCTTGGGTAGGAAGGCTTGATTTTCGTGCTCTATTGGGATAGCTTCCTTTCTTGGCATGGGAGCTTTAATGACGGTAACGGCTCCTTGACAGATTGCTTTTCTTCTACGTTTTGTAACCGTCAGGGTTTACTGCAAACAAGAAGAGAATCTTGCGCTTCCTCATGAGACGTACACTGAATCTGCTGATATCTTAACATAATATATATGATCAATTCATCAACATATTTCTAGCCGGTTTACACAGATATAACAGCTAGTTCATATACAATATTCGATTTTGGCACTGGTTCATCATATAAAATTATTCCCACAATATTTTCAAAATCGGTACATAATTTTGGATCGGTTCATATGAAATTTTTAATTTTATTTTTATCTTGTTTAAAGTTATACATTGATTTATGATGCCAAAATCTGCAATTAGCCAGTTTAGTGACACATAATTTTTCTTGGGGCGAAACCGGTTAAATTTTTTAAAAATTTTCAGTACCAACTTTATGACATATTAATCGGTTCATTAAAGTTTCATAATTAATTTTTCTATGGCTTAAATCGGTTAAAATCCTGGTAAAAACATCAGCATCAGCAGCTGATCAATTTTCAATCGGTTCAGGTTGCAGACCAATTTTATCTTCATTAAACCGGCCGATTTTATGAGGAATAATTTTACTATAAAAATATAGTGATTTAGTCAACTTCTTAAAGTATCTACGAGCCAATTGTCCGTCTTGTCATCAAGTGTTGTCGGTCTACTTGACCTTTAGACTGGTCAACGACTGGTGTTGACTGTCTGAGCTCATATATGTCTTTGTAAATCTGGACTGTTCCTCCTTCTTGGTCCAGCTCATTATGGACGTTTCCATCAAGTATAAATAATAATTCATATTTTATAAATTATTCATTTATTTTGAAATATATGACTTACAAGAGATTAATTAGCTACCCAAATGCCCTTGTGTTAAGGTCTGTTTATTATTATTATTATTATTTTTCAATTTCCAATCCACAAATATAAGAATATTTCACACATAGCATATTTTGATAATAGGAGAAAAATATGTAGTTATTGTTGGGTCCCATGTCCTGGTCCATGAAGGATTGCCAAGCCCATGAAAAAATCCGCGGCCCACAAAAGGTCCAAAAGCCCACACGAAACGGTCAGCCCAGCCCAGCGGTCAAGAAATGTGTGCAGAGCCTGTCTGGCAGAAGACAACGGCACCCTGCAACGCATTTAATGCGATTGCCGGGAAACCAGCGAAGGG
Source organism: Nepenthes gracilis (assembly GCA_033239525.1). NCBI lineage: Eukaryota > Viridiplantae > Streptophyta > Magnoliopsida > Caryophyllales > Nepenthaceae > Nepenthes > Nepenthes gracilis. Next base: position 5,875,484 of record BSYO01000029.1, read on the forward strand.
GCGGAAAGGCTAGCCAATAGAGGAGCGGCTGGTACACCGTCAACGGCTCCCGCTGCCGTCTGCAGGCGGCCAACCAATCCCCTCTCAGAAAAATCGAGCGTGGCCGGCAACGCTCAGAAGTGTGCCATCCACGGCAAAAGGACAACCGGCGTGACCGGCGGTCAACGACAATGACCAGCGGCGCAGCAGCCCAAGCAATGGGCATTTTGGCGCCAAGAGGCCTATAAGAACCCTCACGCCCTGCAGAGAAAGGATCTTTTTCCTGCTCTTTCAACCTCTACTTCATCATCGTCTAGCTGAAAACTGATTTAGAATCTAACTCAACCAGCTCCGAGCTTCCTCCCTCTACGTTCGAAAGCAACGAGAGGGTACTGAGTAAAAACTCACTTCTGACCGCCGGTAGCAAGCTCAGGAGAACTCACCCACGTCTACTCAGACTACGGGAAAAGTCAGCCACCCATTGCGGTGCACCAAGGAAGCCAGGCCTTCCACCACCTGCTCACTACATTCTCCATATCACCGCACAAGCATCTCTCACGCTTCCACAGCATACACCCGCGCACTGCTCCTAGCGTGCGCCATTTCTGTTTATTGTGGGAATTTGCTGACTTGAGCATCGGAGCGGCCTCGGTGGGAGAAATCCTGCCGGACCCCTGACCTGTTGTTTGTGGTTTGTGTTGTGCAGGTCCAGGTTCATAGAGACGGAGACCGGACCCTTCGATCGGCGCTACCGCGTGCTAAGGAATCCGAAGGCTCCCTAATCCGTACGAAAACCGCAGACTCGAGACGTAACATTGGCGCAGTATGTGGGAAACTGACAAAAAGCCAAGTGTCTCTTTCCCACCTTGTTCCTGAACCTCAGACGATGGTGAACACTCGAGCGCAAGCTAGTGTTCCGGCGATGGAGGTCATCGCCCAAAGTGAAGTTCCCCCTGCTGGGAACCAAGCAAACGATCAGCCAGAGCCTGACGTCCGCTGCCTGGCCGCAGACGTAGGCGATATGAAGCAGGTTCTTCACGCCATATGCGAGAACACGGGAACTGCCTGGCCCGGGACTGCCCCTCCAGCATCCTAGGCCTCCACCTCTAGGAGAGAAAGGCGTCGAGAGGCCGCTCGCAGGAGGCGAGCCAACCGACTTGACCGCGCCGCAGTCCCGGCGGCCCCGAGCGAAAACGACCAGAATGAGGCGAAAAGTCATCTCGCCGACGATGACCGGGAGGATAGCCCCAAAGGGCGCAACCCCTGAAACTCGCGCAGCAACGGGAGGCCAGCAGCCGCAGGCTCCAACGGCGAACGCGCCACTCAGGCGGAGAGTTGCCATCCCCGACGAGCTCGGACACACCTCCAGGGCAACACGGAGCTCCGCGACGTCATCAATGCACGGAGAGGCTCTACGGATCCGTCGATGGAGGAGAAAGTCAAAGTGTTGTGGGACACCCTGCATAAGGAGAAACCCACGCCCTCCTCCGCCGACCTATGTAGATCGCCCTTCGCCATGGACCTGCGGACACAACCGTTGCCGAGCAAGTTCAAGATGCCGGTCCTGGAGGGATACGATGGAAGCAAGGACCCGATGGATCACCTCAACTGCTTCCGCACTCATCTATCCCTGTAGGGGGCGAGCGAGGCCTTGATGTGCCAGTGCTTTCCCATCACCCTTAGGGGGGACGCGTTGCTCTGGTTCCATGGCCTCCCCCGAACTCCATACGCTCATTCGACGAGCTTGCTGATAGCTTCTTGAGCCAGTTCGCCTCCAGCCGGACGGAGGAGAGGCAACCATGGCACCTGGTCCGCCTCCGCTAAAGGTCAGACGAAAGCCTGAAGCGGTTCCTGAATCGTTTCATCACTGAGGCGTGGCGGATCCCTCATCTCTCTGACGAACTGAAACTCAACGCCTTCATCGCCACCTTGGCGGCGGGGGATTTCTTCAAGCACCTGTCGCATCAGCGCCCTCAGACCTTCTGGGAGGTTGAGACCATCGCCCGGGCGTACATCACGGCCAAAGAGGCCAACGAGGCGAAGCGCCCTGAGCGAGTGGAGCGGCCCCCGGAAGCCCCTAGAGCATCTGGAGGGAGAAAGAGGGACAACGACAGCCAGCGCTTCCTGGAGCGCCGAAAGCAGCAGTGGCCCCCGTCGGGGCCCAAAAAAGATTACAGCAGAACCTCCCTGGCCCCTCTGAACGACAGCCGCGTGAACATCCTGATGCAGATCCAGGATGAGAAGTTCTTCAAGTGGCCAAAGAGGCCCAAGGGTCCCAGCGGCAACGACCAGACGAAGTACTGCCAGTACCACCGCTGCTTGGGACACTCAACCGAGAACTGCCGGACCCTGCAGTAGGAAATTGAAGATCTGATCCAGCGTGGACACTTGAAGCGGTTTGTGAAGAGCTCAGGGCAGGAACCCACGACTTCCGACGGTGAAGCCAGTGAACCTCCGAGAGCCCGCACGGCGGCCGGCGTGGTCCATATGATCTCCTCCACTGACGCCGCAGACGCCAGGCGTGGGAAGCCGGAGGCAACTTCCAGCAACAAGCGGGCAAAGATAGGGGTTAGGAATGATGTCGTTAGCTTTAGCAGCGACGACATGGCTCATGTAACCTCTCTCCATACCGACCCCCTTATTGTATCGGCCCTCGTTTCAGCTGGTGGTGATGACTACCAACTGAAACGGGTTTTCATTGATAATGGAAGTTCCCAAAATTTGCTGCATCTCAGTGCCTTCCTTAAACTTGGACTAAAATGAAGCCAAATGAAAGCTGCAAGCGGACCATTGTACGGCTTGGACAACGAGCCAGTTCTCGTGCAAGGAATAGTTCGGCTGGAAGTCACGATGGGAACCCACCAGCGCTCCATGACGCGTGAGCTGGCGTTCCTCGTCGTTGACCTTCCGTCCGTCTACAATCCCATATTAGGCAGACCTTTCCTAACCGCCTTCGAAGCTGTGACGTCCATCCCACACCTGAAGGTAAAATTTTCCACCCCCTGGGGCGTGGGAGAAGTCCTCGGAGACCAAGAAATGGGACGGACGTGCTACCTGTCCCAGATCAACCCCGTGGCACCATGTCACCCGGACGAAGACTTTGATCTCGGTGACGAAACCTCGCTGCAACAAGCCCAGTCTGGAGAGGAAACTGAGGCAATCCCACTGAACCCTTCCGAGCCGGAACGGTGCATCAACGTGGGGAGGTCCCACCAACTTGTAGAGCGCGACAGGTTGATTACCTTTCTTAGGGCTAACTCTGACGTGTTTGCGTGGGTCCCCGCTGACATGCCCGGGATACCGGCTGAGGTCATAGTCCACAAGTTGGGCCTTGACGCGAGCCGAAAGCCCGTTCGGCAGAAGCGGAGGAACCACTCCGTCGAAAAGTTAGTCGCCATCAGGGAGGAAGTGAAGAGGCTCTTGGATGCTGGATTCATCAGAGAAGTCCAGTATCCGAAGTGGCTGTCCAACGTCGTGTTGGTAAAAAAGAGTAGCGGCAAGTGGCGGATGTGCGTCGACTTCACGGACGTAAACAAGTGCCTGTCCCGCTTCCCAGGATTGACCAGCTCGTAGACTCCACATCCGGGCACGAACTCCTGAGCTTCATCGACGCATACTTTGGGTACAACCAGATTCGGATGGACCCGGAGAACGAGGAGCACACCTCGTTTATGATAGACCAGGGTACGTATTGCTACAAAATGATGCTCTTTGGTCTCAAGAATGCTGGCGCGACCTACCAGCGCCTTGTGAACAAGATGTTCGAAGCTCAGATTGGACGGAACGTGGAGGTGTATGTCGACGACATGCTTGTGAAAAGCAGAGTCGCGAGCAACCACGTCAACGACCTAGATGAGACTTTTTAGGTCCTCCGACGGCACGGGATGGAGCTCAACCCCGCCAAGTGCGCGTTCGGAGTGACCTCAGGAAAGTTCCTAGGCTTCATTGTGTCTCAACGCGGTATCGAGGCAAACCCAGAGAAGATCAACGCCATCCTCGACCTGAACCCTCTACGGACGATAAAAGAGGTACAAAAGCTGACCGGGCGAATAGCAGCTCTCTCGCGGTTCCTCGCCATGTCAGTAGAGAAATACTTGCCTTTCTTCAATGCACTAAGGGGCACCGAATCGCAGGGGTTCAAGTGGAGCGAAGAGTGTGACGAAGCCTTCAGGGAACTGAAGACTTACCTCTCCAGCGCGCCGCTCTTAAGCTCGCCGCACGAAGGGGAAGATCTCTACCTCTACCTGGCCACATCGGCAGCGGCCCTCAGCTCAGTGTTAGTTGCGGAGCACTAGGGCAGACAATAGCCAGTATACTACGTGAGCCGAGTGCTGACTGACATAGAGGCCTGCTATCCGCACACTGAAAAGATGGCGCTCGCGCTTGTCTATGCGGCGCGGAAGCTGTGACCCTATTTCCAGTCACACCGGATCGTTGTACTGACAGACCAGCCGCTGAAGTCGATCTTGCAGAAGCCAGAAACGTCCGGCCGGCTGATTAAGTGGGCTGTCGAACTAGGAGAATTCAACCTGGAGTTCCGGCCCCGACTAGCCATGAAAGGACAGGCTTTGGCAGACTTTATCGTTGAAGCGGCGACGCCAGCGCAAGAAGAAGATAGCAACCCAGAGAGTATGGTAGACGGCGATCTCCCTGAGTGGACTCTGAACGTGGACGGATCATCTACCTAGGCAGGCAGTGGAGCTGGTGTCGTTCTAAGGACGCCCGAGGGCATGGAGATAGTATACTCCATTACTCTGGCCTTCCCGGCCACGAACAACGTGGCGGAGTACGAGGCCCTCCTCGCTGGCCTGCGACTGGCGAAGGAGTGTTCCGCACGGTCGTTGATCGTGCGCAGTGACTCTGAACTTGTGGTCAATCAGGTGAAGGGGAACTTTGACGCCTCGAACCCACAGCTTGTGAGGTACTTGGCGAAAGTGAAGGCCCTGATCCCTGAGTTCGGTCGGTTAGAGATTGAACACGTCCCGAGATCCGACAACAAACGCGCTGATCGACTGGCCCGGGACGTGGCTGCCAGGACGATGGAGCAGTACGCGAGAGAGCCCAGGGAAGTCCTGATCGCACCCAGCATCGACGCCGAAGATAAAGAAGTTCTACGGGTCGACACAGGAGACAGCTGGATGACACCATACATAAGGTTCCTGACTGAGGGAACCCTACCCGACGACATCAACGAAGCCAAGCGAATCAAGAAGTCGGCAGGATGGTACACGGTCCTGAACGAGAGGCTATATAGGCGAGGATACTCCACTCCCCTCCTGAAGTGCCTCACGCCAGAGGAAGCCGACTACACCCTGGCGGAAGTGCACCTGGGACTGTGTGGCTCGCACATCGGTGGAAAGAACCTAGCATTCAATGTCATGCGGCAAGGGTTCTACTGGCCCACCATGAAGCGGGACGCTATGGAATTCGTCCGAAAATGTGAAAGTTGCCAGGTCCATGGCAATATGACTCACCAGCCGCACACGGAGCTGCACTATCTCCAATCCCCATGACCGTTAGTACAATGGGGACTCGACATACTCAGACCCCTACCAATGGCTGCCAGACAAAGGAAGTTCTTGATCGTTGGCATTGACTACTTCACCAAGTGGGTGGAAGCCGTCCCTCTCGTCAAAATCACAGAGCAGAATGCGACGGAGTTCCTCCGTCAAGGCATCGTTTGCCGCTTTGGAATCCGTGAGGTCGTAGTGACCGACAACGGAACCCAATTCACCGGCAAACGCTTCACAAAAAACTACCGCAACCTTCGCATAAAACTGGTACACATGTCCGTGGTGCACCCTCAGGCAAACGGCCAGGTCGAGGTCACCAACCGCACGTTGCTGCACGGGTTAAAAACCAGGTTGGAAGACGCAGGGGGCTCCTGGACTGAGGAGCTACCATTCGTGCTATGGTCGTATCGAACGACTGCGAGAGAGCCGACAAGGGAGACACCCTTCAACCTTTGCTTTGGGGCTGAGGCTGTGGTGCCCGTAGAGATGGGAATGCCAAGCCTACGGATCGAATGCTTCGACCCAGCCTCCAACAAACAAAGGCTTCGGGAAAGTCTAGACCTGCTCTCGGAAGTTTGAGATGCCGCACGACTACGAACCGCGGCCTACCAGCAGCGAGTCGCACGGTACCACAACAAACCAGTAAAGGCGCGCCCACTAGAAGTTGGAGATCTGGTCCTCCGGAGCGTAGAGGCGGTGGGAAAGACCGCGAACAGGAACAAACTCTCCCCCGGGTGGGAGGGGCCGTTCCCCGTCTCCGCAATCCTCCGGAGCAGAGCGTACAAGCTACGCGCCTAGAACGGCAAATTGGTCCCACGGACCTGGAACGCCGCCAACTTAAGGAAGTACTATCAATGACGCTACATCGACTCAGGTAAGTCGCAAACGCATACATCATAGTGAATGCTTGGACATCAGCTTTATCTTTTGAATAGCATAGTCACTCTTTCTATCATCCTGCATATTCATTTGTGTGAATTGATAACATGCATTTCATTATTAAATCAAACGACCTAGACTGCCCTTAAGTCGGGAGGACAAGCGTCCGTCCATAAAACCAGTCCTTGGCCTAGTGCCAGACAGTTCGAAGTCGACCGTCCCAGGACTCCGTCCTCACGCCAGATGGCCTAGGGACGGCTTTACGCATTATGGCTCCGCGCCAAAAGGGCCGAGCGGCCACCCAGAGACCAATCCCCGTGCTAGACAGCCCGGAGGCAGCCAGCCGCAGGCTGGGACAAAGGACCTAGGCGGTCCATCCAACAGGCTTCGCGCCAACAACCCAGGCGGTCAAAACATCAGGCCTAGGGGTTTCCCGAGTCCCCAATCTACGGCCAACAAAACCTTAGGGGGCAAGAATCGCAGACGTGCGGTGACCTTCTTGAACAGAAGAGAGCACGCTCAGTCTACAATGGTCGTGGGCTAGGACCTCAACTTGGTAATTATAAGGCTTTGAGCAGGGGCGACACACCTCCCACAATCATACGCGACAGAGTCCTAGACCCTGGAGTCTGGTTACCGTGGCCTGACAGCCGCGCTGACCCTCGTAGCGGCTCCAGGGGCTTGGCGACGACATCCGCTTCATCGGATCGAGCCCCCCAAACGTGTGAGCTATGATGACATCCTCTTACGAAGGACGAGTACCACGCAAGAAGGCGTCTAGATAGGGCCTTAGCAACAGTGGCTCCAAAGAGCCCAACGTTCTGGCATGAAGAGTAATCCAACGAATGAAAGCAAGCGAAGACCGCAAGCGACATTCTATGATGAAAGAAACACAAGTGCAAAAAAGGAAAAGATGCTTCTCATTCATATATGGAGAGCAAATATGGTATAAAGACAAAAGACAATCCCAAAACCAACGCAAAGCAGAGACTAATCAGGAGGACTCGACGGACCCGCTTCCTCAGGGAAATTCTTCAGGCGTGATGCCTCTTCTATCCCGGCATTCCCTGGATGAAGGACACCCTCAGGAACGTGAGGAGCCGCCAAGGAGACGATCCTACGACACAAGCGGATGCCATCCCAATATCGAGTCTCCAACGCCAGCCGTGCTTCTGATGGAGAGTACCGGCCAACTATGTCTCCAACCAGCCGGGTGACGCGATCCTCCAGGGTGACAACTATGGCTTCCAGCTGCACCACTCTCTGCTGCAGGCGCCCATTCTCCTCTTTGTGAGATGCGAACTGGGCCCTTCCATTGACGATGGCCGGCTGAAGGAGGATGGATAACGCGTCAAAAGGGTTGACCTCATCTGGAGCTTGCGCAAGAAGCAATGTAAAAAGCACTTCCAAGGTGTACAACAGTAAAGAAAGGCCAGATGGAAACAGCCGTACCTGAGCAGGAGCCACGCTCGGAGAATGCGCAAGATCGCCTGAAAGAGCCTCTCCTTGGGGCTCCGTTCCTTCGCATGCTGGAGGAGGGCTAGCTGGAAGGCTGGCTGCCGTAGGAACGCTCGGGGGCTCTTGCCACGAGGACATCCCGGCTTCCCCTTCGTCAGCCTGAACCGGAACAGCAGCGAGAGCGGCGCCGTCCTCCGTAGATGTGGCCAAACCTACGGGAGGCTTGTACTCCGAAATGGGCTCCACGAAGATCGCTGAAGACTCCGTAGGTCCCCTGGCCTCTGGCACTGGCTCAAGCGCGGCCGCGAATGGCCCCTCCGGGCCCTCAAGAGCGACGACCTCATCCGTCGCCTCTGCAGTCGGACAAGCGGGTGGATTCCCAGTGGGTAGAGACTTCACCTCGCACACCTCGCGAGCGGCTAAACCCGCGACCAAAGTCGACGATGGTTCGACGGTTTCCCCCTGGCGACCCGGGCTTGCAGATCTCTTTGTAGTCGGACTTCCCGCCACAATGGAAGGGCCGGCGATTCGTCTCCTGGACCTCCTCAAAGAAGTCCCCTCGGCTTCCCTTAGCCTCTCAAGGGCGGCCTCATCCTCATCGTCGCTCGACGACGACTCCAGCAACGAGCAGCTTTCCTCCTCGGTCCCTCCAGACGGTGGGGGAGCGGCTGTATATCCAGGACCTTCCTTACCTGGTCCAGCCATCGCCCAGCCCACAGGAGATCCCCATCTGCAGGCCTCGAATGTGACGGAGGTAAGAAAGTAACCCTGAATCGAGAACTTTGCCTCTTCAGACTTGATAGCTGATATCAGCTTCTCTGACCCCGCGACATCCTCGGGGGTTGGCTTCTCCTGAAAATACTCTGAAATCGGGCCCCACACCCTCGGGAGCTCAGAGTCAGGGGCTCTTGCAGAAAGAAGAAGCACTCCTTCTAGCCCTTCACTGAGTCAGGGTTGGTGCCGCGAAAGCGAAACCCCGCCTTGGGGGACATTGACACCCAATCCTCCGACTCTGTGAACCGGAAGATTATCCTCGCTGCCTTGGCATTAAAAGAGCAGCCATGATGGAGGGAAAAGATGCATAAGGACACCAGGTAGCGCAGGGCATTGGGGTGCAGCCTTGCCATCGGGACTCCCAGCGCCTCTACCACCGCATACAGTGTGCAGTTCGATGGGTAACGAAGCCCCCCCTCAGATGGTGCTCGTATACCGTAATGAAGCCCGCTGGGGGGGCGCTGGCTCTATCTAGTGCGTCAGGAGCACGGTAACTCCAATCGCTGGGAAGACCATAGTCGACTATGATAGAAGCGATGTTCCCAACAGTCAAGACGGATTTGGTGTTGTGAACACCATGGCGCGCGGCTCTAGGAGCATGGGAAGAAGAAGAACTTTCTCTCTTTATCGCCATTTATCTCTCAAAGGTCACCAGTGCATGCAGAGGAGAAATCGGCAGAAGAGGGGAAGCAATCGTCGATTGGTTTAAATAGGCAACATCAAGCCAAAAGGCGGGAAACCAAAACGGCACCGCCACAGGCGATTGGGACACGTGGTGGCTTCACGATGCACCGCAGGATCCGAATCGCCCGCAATGATGGCTAGACGCCAGGCAAACAGGCGCGTCCCTTCAGCCGTCTGGCAAGGGTCCACGCTGGCGCCGCCGCATTAAATGAGGGCTCACGATAGTGGAACCCGTGAAGAAGTGCACGATAGCACAAAGCGGAAAATGCAACCAAGAAGCAAGAAATTCGGCAGACAAAACGGTGCGAAAAACCAACGACTTTTATTATATCGACAAACTCCGTTACAATGGTTACAAAGAAAAGAGAAGAGCACGACGATGACGAAGGCGGCTAGTGGTCCCAATGACCAGTGGAAGAGCTTTAGACATGGTAATCCACCAACTGATCGCGAGTTTTGGCGAGCGAGTTGCGAGGATCCAGGACCCCCACACGGAAGCCTGGATCTTCCAGTGAGGCCAGCCTTCGGCAAAGCCTAACGGCGTCGAAGTAAGTCTGCTCCAAGGCAGGGTTCACTCCCTCTGGCCGAAGCCTCGTCCTCAGCTCCGACCGCAACTCGGTGACTTCAGCCTCGTGCCGTTTCTTGAGTCGTTCGATCTCTACTTCTAGCGCCAATGCACGGGCCTGCGCATCCACATCGGCGTCAATAAGGCGAGTGATCCTGGCCTCCGCCCGCAGCCCAGCGACCTCAGCCTCATGTCGCCGCTTGAGTTGCTCAACCTCTCCTTCAAGGGCCAGTATGCGGGCCTGCGCCCCCACATTGGCACCAACCAGACGTGTGGCCCTGGCCTCCGACTCGGCCCAAGCACTTTCCAAATGTGTGACGCGGGCCCTCAACCACTCCACCTCAGCCGCGGCTACCCCCCGACGCGGCGGGACCCTCTCGAAGCCCTGAGGCACTCCCCGACTCTGAGAAGGACCAGCAACTGTGGCTTCAGAGCGAGCCCCCCTGAGGTGTCAGCTCCTGAAGACACGGGAGCGTGAGAGTCGAACTCAGACTCGTGGGAAGAGCGTTCCGAGTCGCTAGAGGTATCTTCCATTGATTTCGCAGCAAGAAAATACGTACAAGAAGATCAAACCGCCAATAAACGTGCAAGTGCAAAGGAGGGTCGAGTTCCAGGAGAAAACGGCGTGTTTAAATAGGCGAGTTTTCTCCTAAAGAGGCGGCAACTCCAAAAGACAGAAAGCATTAAGGCGTAGCCAATGGGGATTTTACACGTGGGAGGCTCCTGAAATCTCGCGTGTTTCCAAAACGAGGCTACACGACGTGACGTCTCCTGACTGCGTAGGAATTAACTGCTAACAGAGACCCCTCAAGCTCCCACAGAATAACACGTGGATCCTCAGGGCAAAACGCCCGGTAACGGAAAAAATGTGCATAAAGACAAGATGAAAATGAAGGCAAAAAGAGGCTACTTCTTTTATTAATCAATGCTTTCTTACAAAGTACAAGATCTACAACAATAAGGCTGTGAGAAAGACGAAAGAAAACTACGGTGCGAAGCCCCATATGCTCCCCTACCATGCCCCAGATGAGCTCGGCGAACGTGACCTACATGAGATCCCCACGGTAGAAGCCGTCGGTAGTTCGCTGAGCGGACTGGTTTGGAGGCGCAGAGCATCCCCTGGTGGAAGTCACAAGAGTCCAATCCACCAGGGTCCGGGAAGCACCGAGGCCAGGAAGACACTTCGGGAAAGTTGGGTGAGAACCCCCACTTCCATGGAGGGCTATTGACCTTGCGGTCCTTCCGTGGTTAGCGCCCTGGCGTGACCAGCCGGGAGAGCTCCTGCGAAAGCCTTCACCTTACAAGTGAAGGTACCCACGGGGATCCTCCAAGGGTCTGCTCAGGCCAGCCAGGCCACAACCTGGAAAGGAGCGCACGGCGATAGCAGAATGGCCGAGCCACCCTCGTTAGCAAAGAAGGCAAGTTGCAGGATGAGGGCTACGACGGTCTTCATCAGGAACTTTCCGCATTCGATTGGTCCATCGAACTCCTTCTCGGATGCCCGCCAATGGCGGGGAGAGCCAGAATCTTCTCATTGCCTCTCGGTTGGCTGCTAAGGGGTGAGCTCAACTTGCTTGAGTCCCCCTCCTATTTATGGGCAAGGCACAAGCCATCTTCTCACCCAACGCGGCACGGCATCCAGCAAGCGTCTTTCGTGCAACAGGGGAGACCGCTGGTCAGGCGCAGCCCAAGGCGCGCGAATCTCGCCAGACGAAGTGACAGGTCATGGTAGCGCCTGAAAAGCCTGCCATGGCTCCAGGGGAAGGTGCGAACTCAGAAAACGACAAAAGATGGCACGACACGAGGAAGGATGTGAGGCTGCGGAAATGGGCCCAGGGAACATGCCAGCCCGACCACTGGCCGGCCCAAGCACGGGGGGCTAGTGTTGGGTCTCATGTCTTGGCCCATGAAGGATTGCCAAGCCCATGAAGAAATCCGCAGCCCACAAAAGGTCCAAAAGCCCACACGAAATGGTCAGCCCAGCCTAGCGGTCAAGAAACGTGTGCAGAGCCCGTCTGGCAGAAGACAACGGCACCCTGTAACACATTTAATGCGATTGCCGGGAAACCATCGAAGGGGCGGAAAGGCTAGCCAATAGAGGAGCGGTTGGTACAGCGTCAACGGCTCCCACTGCCATCTGCAGGCGGCCAACCAATTCCCTCTCAGGGAAATCGAGCGTGGCCGGCAACGCTCAGAAGCGTGCCATCCACGGCAAAAGGACAACCGGCGTGACCGGTGGTCCACGACAATGACCAGCGGCGCAGCAGCCCCAGCAATAGGCATTTTGGCGCCCAGAGTCCAGCGGGGAGAGGCCTATAAGAACCCTCACGCCCCGCAGAGAAAGGATCTTTTTCCTGCTCCTTCTACCTCTGCTTCATCATCCTCTAGCTGAAAACTGATTTAGAATCTAACTCAACCATCTCCGAGCTTCCTCCCTCTACGTTCGAAAGCAACGAGAGGGGACTGAGTAAAAACTCACTTCTGACCGTCGGTAGCAAGCTCAGGAGAACTCATCCCACGTCTACTCAGACTACGGGAAAAGTCAGCCACCCATTACGGTGCACCAAGGAAGCCAGGCCTTCCACCACCTGCTCACTACATTCTCCATATCACCGCACAAGCATCTCTCACGCTTCCATAGCATACACCCGCGCACCGCTCCTAGCGTGCGCCATTTCCATTTATTGTGGGAATTCGCTGACTTGAGCATCGGAGCGGCCTCGGTGGGAGAAATCCTGCCGGACCCCTGACCTATTGTTTGTGGTTTGTGTTGTGCAGGTCCAGGTTCTTAGAGACGGAGACCGGACCCTTCGATCGGCGCTACCGCGTGCTAAGGAATCCGAAGGCTCCCTAATCCGTATGGAAACCGCGGACTCGAGACGCAACAGTTATATTATAATATGTTTTATGACATTAGTATCTAATTATAAATATAATAAGTTTTTAAAATGAATGTAACATGAAAAAATCATACTAAATTATTGAAAATGTGAAACAATGTCACGTAACCTTTTTGAAATAAATGGTAATAAGTTTCAACAAAATTATTTAGAAAGTAGATGATTAGGGTTGTGCACAGTGCCATACTTATAGTTACCTCTTCTATGTGGCCGTCGACAACCCTGACAACATAACATGGGTAAATAGGCAGAATTTGCTATAATACAGTTACGATAACTGTCTTGACAGTCTAATAAATATTCACACAATATTTACTCGTACAATATATTACTCTAAGAAGGCAAACGCAATTTGGCAATGTTTCCAAAAAGGTGACGTTTATCATATGCGCATCGCACACAATTGCTAGCACAGATCAATAGATATGCCAGGAAAACCGACATCAACCTTATAGGCTCCAATTCTATAAAAAACCTATTCTCCTTTATGGAAAAGGGAACCAAAAAATCCCAACCCCTAAGCATCCTAGAAGGATCAAAAAACTCCCAATCTCTATCAAGCCACACTGCCCACAAGTGTAAACTCTCCCTCATATCACACAACCCATGAGTGTTGACTTTCTTAAAAATTGCTTCGAACCAAGCGCATCGATTGGAGTTTGGTCCTCTAGTCCACACTCAACCCCCTCCTCTATGCGTTCATGCACCTTATATTCTCTATTTTTTTCTTCTCCACAAAAAAATTTCTAATTTGAATATCGGAAATATATCAGGGAATGAGTCTCATAATTCTTTGACCTCTTATTTATTTGTTGTAATGTATAAAATTCAGATTATCAGGAATAGAGACCGAACCCGCTTCAATTTGACTCGCCGGAAAGAATCAAATAGTTTTTCAATTCGTATAACAATTCGAATCTAATGACGCATTAAGAATAAATAAAAAATATATTTTTATTCTATTTTTAATTTTTTTAATTTTCTTTTATTTTCATATTAATGCATTAATTATATATAGAATTCAAATCAAGTTGACCATATTTCTCTGGTTAACCATATTCTACCATGCAAGATATCTCTTTAGCATGTAATTACAGTTGCACGATACCCATTCGCGTGAAGGGTATGTGATATCATCTCATTTAGATAATATAATATTGTTGTGGAAATATGAATTTGTCAAATGTCAAAATCATACATCGGGAGGTAGACGTTTTTACAGCGAGCTTGAATAATGGAAGAAATTTAAGCATTATTGATTCGGTAATGGTAATCAATTTTATGAACATACTGCCAAGTAAGGATAAGGTGGTGAAAGTTGTCATACTGAGCTTTTATAAATGTCAAGATGACACACAACAGTGAAGACAACTGGGAAGGGAATAAAGCTAAGATAAAACTAGGAATAGAATTCTAAATGGACGATATTTGATGCTTCTAATTAATTATTAATAGTAGAGGAAGCCAAGCAAAGAGAATATGAACTAGTAACAATATAAAATAAATGGATATTTCTATTATTTTTTAATTTCAATATTTAGTTATTGGTGGGTCCAATCACAACATAGGTCGATCCGACAGTTAGCCCACTTGCTAGTAAAGCCCAATGCAAAGTAAGGTCAAAGGGACCATCAAACCAACCCATCTACTATGTGTGGGCCCAATAGGGAACAATGGGTTAGGACTAACAGACAGTCTTGGCATCACAACCAATCACAGCTCAACCTTCCCACTCAGCAGTAACAGTATGGCAAAGCATAAAATGTCGGCGTAGAAACCACCAACTAATGGTGATCGAAGTCAACTCTAAAGAGTCACATCACTCACTTGCTGGCAGTAATTCTAGCCAATCCACCTCGTAACATCCTAACCAATGTTGGCCACGACTCGGAGTGGTCATATTACCATCGTAAAGTGACAGCTGTCACGGTGGCCATGACTATCGTTGGGACAGACCCGCAAATCTTGGCCAAACACCCGTCATGAGCCTTGATGCTAAAGCCTTCTCTACGATACATTATAAATATCTTTTGCGCTTACAGGAAAAGGGATCGATCGATCTTCAACTAGATCAACTCTTAAGCGTGACACAAGGTTTGAGAAAGAACTAAACTCTCTTTCCCTAACACAGCTCTTTCTCTTCTTTTTTTAAGCCCCTTCCTGTCGAGCACACATTTGCAAACCACTCATTGAGTGCAACATATCAGAGCCTCACCCTCCGACTCCCTCAAAGTCGTTCCCTGTCAAGGGCACTATAGGAGCCCAGTCATCTTCTAACATCCCCTATATACGTGTATCTTTACATTCTTTTATATCCTGTTATCTTTCTATTTTCTTAGAAAGATTTCTAATTTAAATATCGGAGGATAAATTAGGGAGTGAGTCCTGTCAATCCTCTGACATTTTGTTCATTGTTTATGATGTGTAGGATCCAGTTTAGCAGAGGCAGAGATTAGCCTCGCTCAAATTCAACCTACAGTGTGACATACCGTATTATCAGCTGAAAATCTGATAGAGTTTCGATTATAATACGGATATCAACCTAGTACAAAATCTGTAAATCATTCTGTACAATATACATTAATCCACACTGACAATAAACACAGGATCCAAAAGAAACTTTTCCACAACACAAGCTATAACAACTCAAAAGTCTGGACTCCAGGTTAGAATAGGAAGATACCACTAAGCCTCGCGTATCCTTGAAAAACCTGCGGAAGCAAACTAAAGATCTAAAATTTCACATTTCCAACAAAACATATCACTACTACTAATTTTTCATCAAAAGAACAAAACATAAGGACGTATAATTTTTCTATTCCCAAAAGAACCATCAGCTAAGCCAAAAATACAAAATACAAAATACAATTCTCCCAAAGCAATAAAATATATTGGCTCCAGGCCTAAGTTAGGTGTTGATTGTGACGTCCCGTATTTTTAGCCGAAAATCTGGTAGAATTTCAATTGTAATACAGATATCGGTTAAATACAAAATCTCTGAATATCATTTATATTATACATAATAAAGCCACAATATCTCAAGCACAGGATCCAAAGCCACAAGATTTTGCATGGCACCTACGTCATAACTCTGGTATGACGTTGGCTCAGAATAAATGTCACTAGGTACGCAACTAACCATAACAAGATCTACGGAAGTATAATCATTCTTTAATACAGTGAAAACTAAACTATGGGTATATCATCATCATCATATAACTATATATAATGACCATCAGATTACAAAATCATCCATCAAGGAACACAAATCTTCATAGTTAAGTCCATAAGGTCGTCTTCAACGTCTTCGAGCTTAAACGACTTAAATTCTCTATCCTATCACATCGGGTGCAACTCATACTTATCTAGAGGAAGAAAAATAGTAAGGGTGAGTTAAAACTCAGTAAGGCACAAAAATATCTAAAACTATACAATTCATATTCAAAATATAACGATATATACATATGAATATGTGTAGGAAGAAATAACAATGACTAATTTTCAAAACATGCATGAAAGGTTAAACTTTCATAAAGCCATTCAATCCCTTTATTTTACTAAGGTAAACTTTTATACTAATTTCTTACCTGATCAAATTATACTAAGGTAAACCAAAATATACTATCTGATGAATATTTTAGGTAAAAGTTCTTAACTTCTTTTTTTTCTTAGAGAATTATACTCTTAAGTCTAAACTTTTATAGTTTTCACTCTAGGAGAATAATTCATAGTCGAAACCCATAGTGGAATCCAATAGCTGAGGCCTGTAGCCGAAGCTCGTGGCCAAAGCCCATAGATGAGGCTCGTGGCCAAAACCCGTGACCAAAGCCTGTAGCTGAAACCCATAGTTGAGACCCGTGACCGAAACCCGTGGTCAAAGCCCATAGCTGAGGCTTGTGGTAGAAATCCAAGGCCAAAACCCATAGTCGAAGCCTAGAACTTAATTACAGAATATCACCCTTCTTATTCTTGATTATGAATCATATATTTTCATATTCTCGAAACTTAGTCCTTCAAAAAAATTTTATCACATGTATAACATAATTTTAAAACTTCCGATCAAAAATTTTTTCATAAACAATTCAATCATAATTTTTGAAAGATATATAATTTAAGATATTTAACGTACATGCGGTAAAACATCATTATTCACGTCCGATAATATTCCGAAATACATAAAATTAACATATATAAAATATATGTGCATAAACCCCAAATTTACAGAGTACCCACATCCATCAAGTTAGGGTTACGAATTTTTAAAGCCAAATCGGACATACATTTACAATTAATTTGAGTAAAATCAAAAGGGGCGTGCAGGTTAGGGTTCTGGTGAACATAAAATCATATAAAATTATCAATTCGGACATGAGATTTATATATATGCATGAAAACGAAAGATAAGAGTAGGAGTGTACTTGCCTTAACCTTATACGCAGTAGATCGGAAGAAAGGATGGTCCGAAATACCCAAACGACACATTTCTCTCTCCTACTGTGCCTTTCTCTCTCTACCAGATTACTTTCTCTCTCCTTCGTGTTGCCTCCGGCGCTACTCGGCTTTGCACACGCCGTCTTTGGTCACTATCAATCACTTGTACACCACCGCTACCACTGATGCCTTTCTTAGCGTCACCTCATCGGTGTCGACACTGCCTCTGCCATCTCTCAGGCCACCTGCCTTCCCTTGGAGAGCTTCTCTCTCCTCGGCGCCGTTCTCTCTCTCTTTGCATGGCCCTCGCCGCAGGCCGTCGCAGACCACTAGCGCACGGCCTCCTCCTTGGACTGCTGCCATCAACGACCCATCCACACAGCGCCGCTCTCGCCGCACGTCGCTGTCATTTCTCTCTCCGCGCAACCCTACGCCACACGCGCCGGCCCTTTCCCCAATTCTCCCAATTCACCTGATTCCTCCCAAAAATCGGTACATGCAACCCCAAAATTAATATTCATAAAGAGAATGAAAGGATTTACTTGCCACAATTTCACTAGATTTTTCCGCCAACAGTGGCAATAGTGGCGGCTCCTCCTTCAGCCTATGCGATTCCTCCTCTCCACACCACGGCACATATCGGAGAGCGAGCTTCACAGGGCTTCCATTTTCAACACCTATTTTCTTTGGCGATGACGGCCGGTGGCTTCCCGTGCCGCCTTCTCCCCCCGAAACCCTCCTCTCTCTCTCCCCGATCTCTCATCTCTACTTTCTTCCTCTTATTATTATTATTATTATTATTATTATTATTATTATTATTATTATTATTATTTCTCTTTTTACGTTTCTTTTTATTCCAAAATTTAAATTAGTCCTCGGACAATAGTACTGTGTGCTTTGGGCGCCACTCCACAATTTCGATCGTTCCTTAAAATCTTATAATATTTAATTAATTTTTTATCACACCCATATTATCTAAATAATAATAATAATAACAAATAACCTCAATTAAATTGGATGAAAAATTTGGGATGTTACATTGATCCTCTATTCCTTCTCGTCGGGCAGGAATTCATACTGATTATCTGGGGGACAAAATAGCAATGGCTGAGCCTAAACTCAACAAGACACAATTTAACAAAGGACATGCAATACTTCATTTTCAAGACAGAATAATGTATATAGGAAGGAAATAAGGGTATATGGGAGACCATGCATCACGAATGTAAAAAGAATATGCTTTCGTGAATGTTTTTTCAAGTTTCTTCTGTTCTTTTTTCTTATTCTTTTTTTAATCATTAATTCGTTACTGAAACTTATTTCATTGAGGGACCAGGACTAGTAGGTATTACTGATCAAATGATCGATCGATCGTTGCTTGGATTGTATTCAATTCACACAAACTATGGCTGATGTCCTTCTATTCTCGACCTAGAGGAGGGCCGTTTACGTATAAACCCTATAAATGTGGCCATAGTCATAGGCCGCAAGCGGCATTTATAATAGACAATGCCTTTCTACTATAATATACTAAGAAATGCTAAGAAATATCACCTGTTATAAAACACGGTTAGGATGTACGGCCAGAATAATCATTGAGTTTTCATTGTAATATTTATAGCATGTCAAAATTTATTATCCGTAATCCTCGGTCTAAGTTTCTGAGTTCCTTATTTCTTTAGAAAATTTTACTCTTAAGCACATAATTTTTCATTCCCACTCTAATGGAGAACGTTTTATAAGCCAATCAGTTTATAGGTCCATCACTTAATTACAGAATTTTCTCCATCATCATATTTCCTTTTCTATAGGTATATTTCGATATAGATTTTCATATTTTCGTGAGCTTGGGTCCTCATGTTTCATATTTTCATGCATAATTTATTTGAAGCTTCCAGAGTTAAGAGTTCCTTACCATATCAAACCAAGTATGATTTTTAGAGTGTCCAATCGCTAAATTTCTTCATAACAGTTCGTATTATGATTTTGGATCATGCAAAATTAGCATATTCATAAATTATAAAATTAAATATAATTCAATCACATTCATAAGTCGGGGTTCAATGTCCTAAGTCCAATATATGTATAACTTTCGTGGGAAATCGGTTAGAAGGCGCTGGGTGTGGCTTAGGGCTCCGGTGTGCGTAAACCACACCAAATGCGGGAATTGGTTACCAAATTGATGGAATTTCATGCTCTAGTTATGGGTTTCAATTATCTACGGTTAATTTGTGCATAACACCCGAAATAAATGATAAATTTGGTCTGGGTGCGGGTTAGGATTCCAATGTACGAAATCTTGCTAAATGGACATGAAATCGAAGTATGTTCATGCTGGGGACATGGGTAATATGAAATACAAGCTTAATCGGGTATCGGAATAATGATACCTGAAAAATGAGATTAAAGTGCAAATAAATGAGAGAAAATGGTATGAGTACACTTGTCTCGATCCGATCTATCCCCTTTGTAACTAGCACTAGCTCGGAATCGGACTCGAGGACTTTGAATTTCTTTCCTCTCTCTTCTCCTTGTGCTCTCTTTCTCTTGAATCAGGTGGCCGAAAGAAAATGAGGGAAAAAAGTGCTTGTGGCACTTTTATTCTGCCGGGTGCATGCCCACTGTTTTGGGCACCCGTGGCGCCGCCTCGAGCGCCCAGTGTGTCCACACCATCGAGTTATCCCACAGTCTCAAAACTAAATTTATAAGGTATCAGTTTTCAAAATGTAGTATATACGATTAATTAAGTTAAAATAAGTAGATCAAGGTCTTAGGATATGGGAGAAAGTGGATCGAAGGGTCGAAGACACAAATTGGTGGAATTAAGAACCGGCATTATAATCTCAAAATATTAATCCATAAATATGCTTTGAGTTTTAAATTATGACAATCTCGAGGTATTAAATTATCATAATCACAATTAGGCTTGAGGTATGTGGAAGGATATATTTTGGAGTCGAAATTCGGGTGGCGGTGTCAGATTGGCTGCTGAGCACGCAGCCCAGCAGGTTGGCTCCTGTCGGGCGCTCGATCGTCGGTCCACGTAAACATTGTGTCCGAATTTATAATCGTTGTGAGATGCGAAGAGAGGGAGAAAAAATAGAGAAAGCCACTGGTAAAGAGAGAGAGAGAGGGAGGGACAAGAGAGACAAATGGGCAAACAAAGGCCCTCAGGATGGATTCCGGCTTCGAGCTAGTTGGAGAAATCGAAGATCGAGTCGAGGCAGTTGCACCCATACCATTTTCTTCCATTTTCTTTGATTTTTGTTTGATTTTTTTTGGGTATTATTATCCTGATATCCAACCCATGCATGTATATGTGACCCCCATAGCTTAATTATGTATATATATGAATTTCACATCCGAATTTGAAGGTTTATACCGAATTTTACACTCAAATCCTAACCCCATGCCCGGTGGTTTTGACCTTTGATTTTTAGGAATTTTACATAAATTAGGACTAGAATATCATTATTCATATCCTATATGTGTTAATTTATCAATTGGATATTTAATTTGAGGAGTTTATGTGAAAACCTATTTGCGACACCCTCGACCCGCACCCGGACCTCGTTTGAGTATATATTTTGAGTTTTATGCCTAAATTGAGTTAAGATGATAATTAACCATGCTTTGAATTTGATAATTTATCCATTGGATACCCGAAATTTTATAAATTATCTGATATGCACAACGTATACTGTTCACGTGCACTGTTTATGTGCAATGTTCACCCGAGCTCTTTGGTAATTTTTGTAAAATTTTGCATTATCTAATTGTTAATTAAGCTGCATGTACATTCGCATATGATTAATTGTTATTCCAGAATCATGTTCATTAATCAATTGTGAAGAAAATGTGATCCGAAGGCCTCTAAAATTATAATTGCCTCTTAGTGATAAGAATCTCTATTCTTTCCTATATTTATGATAT
Organism: Nepenthes gracilis; assembly: GCA_033239525.1. NCBI lineage: Eukaryota > Viridiplantae > Streptophyta > Magnoliopsida > Caryophyllales > Nepenthaceae > Nepenthes > Nepenthes gracilis. Next base: position 5,896,600 of record BSYO01000029.1, read on the forward strand.
TCGTATATACAAAATAAGTCATAAAAAGACTTAAGTTTGAAGGAAATATGATAATCGTATATGTAATCGGAGGGAAGCCCACAATATAATATGTGATCGAATCATTCTCCCGAATGGAGATATTATGAATTGAATTGTGGTGGACCTTCTCTCAAATGAATAAAAAAATATAAAATTAGGACCATGGATTTATATTATGAAGGGTAATATCCCTTAGCCCAGCATTAGTGTTACAGTAAAGACTCGAGAATTACTTCGGTCGCGTATTGTAGTGAGTTATACTATTGGCAAGCCTTAGGATATTTCTGCAAAAGGACGAGGACTGTCTTTGGACCGTAGAAGGTTAGGGTAGCATTTTATTAGCCCTATATAACCGGGTGATAGGTATACCGTTATGCCACATGGTGTTCAGCCTGTTTACAGGCAATGTGTGATGGCCGAGTAGTTGCAGGCCTAAAATGTAGCCAATATGATAAATGATGGTTGAGTAGTTACAAGCCTAAAATGTAGCCAATATGATAAATGATGGTTGAGTAGTTACAAGCCTAAAATGTAGCCAATATTTTAGAATGTGTAGGGTAACACATTCCTCTCCTTGTCTCCGTGCACTTTTAGTTAGTAAGGTTTACTGACCCTGATTCGTAAAGGTGAATAATTATGTATAAATTATACTCTAAAAAAGAAGTAAATTACATTTTAAAGAATACTAGATCATATTCCTGTTTATGCATCCCTCTCATAATTTTATACCCCTCTTCTGCTTAACTTCACTTATATTGTATACTATTTTGATTATATTACACTTGCTGAGTTGTTAGCTCATCTTTACCTCTCCTTGTCTCCAACTTAGCATAAGTTTGATATGCCTGATGGGATAACATAGAGATTTAAAGTGGTCTAGGCTCAGATATGGAAGATCATGTCGAACATTTAGAACTTGTAGTTTTATTTATGTCATGAGAAATTGTATATACATTTATATTTCTTTCGGAATCTTAATGTATATTGTATAAAATGATTAATGATCAGATAGTTTAATTCTCCGCTGTCATTTGGATTTATTTATACTTTTGCAGGATGTTATGGTTTATAACAGGTACCTAGTGATATCTCTCTTGGATCGACATTGTGTATAGATACACCGCATTGGAGCCATATCTAAGTAGTGGCATTTGGAGCCTGTGTAGTTTTGTATTGTTGTCATGTGCTATCAGATGTTGGGATATTTGGATGTATATTATTTTGTACAGATTTTTGTATAATCTGACAGCCGTATTACAGAGAAAATTCTACCAAATTTTTAATAAAAAATACAGTCCATAATAGTTGGTATCAGAGAAAAAGAGATGCCTTATATTTGATTTGAATTGTATGCGAAAGTTTAGGTTAGATTAAGAATGATCAAATAAGTAGATAGAGGCATAGGATTATTAAGCTAGTCTGGGTAGTTTTGGTCACCCCAATCCCTATAACTTAGGCTAGCACTACGTTAGGAATAATGATTTAATTTGATTGTCTAGCTTATGCATCCTAACCAGTGTCCTAGAAATGGCCTAATCCGAATTGTTCCTATCCCAAGGAGGTTTTAGCAATGGCTCCTAGGTGAAGGACTACCCATGTTAGTGGCCGACTGCAGGGTCAAGAGGAAGATATTGTGTGGAGACACCTTAAGGTTGAGTTTTGATTGGTACCGATTTGGTGCTTAGATTGGTTGGTATTGATTCGAGGCCTAGGTTAATTGGTTTTGATTTGATATTTAGATGATCGACTCTGGGTTGAGGACCTCGGAGTAGTAATTTGCTAAGGAGTCCTTAATTGACGTATCAAGCATGATGGATAGGATAGAATCGATGGCTGAGGTTAGAATAACTTGAAGTTAATTTCTAAGGTTTTCGAATCCTAGGATGTCGATTTATAATTGATTTGGAGATGCCTAAATGTTTAAACTTTTGGATAGCTTAGATCCAATAGATGTTGAGATGTGAATCCTGAAAATTAAGATAATGTTGTGATGATCCAATGATCGGAAGAAGATAAGGTAATGTTGCTCCCGGTTTGATAAGAGGTAAAGTCGACCTTGGCCGGTTGACGTGAAAAAAAAGGATCACGAGTCTCGAGGATAAAGAGACATCATAGGATTTGTTTGTGAATGCCTTATGAATGAATATCTTATTTCGATGGGATTTTTGAGAGTAAGTTTCAATTATGGATAGTTCAATTGTATGATTAGGGATTTTCCTTATTTCATGAGTCGGATAGTAAGGGAGCTTTATACCATGGATCGAAGCTTCGCCATGATGGCACAAAGTATGGAAATATCGTCCATCGTAGCGAAAGATAAAGTTTTCGGATCTTGATGTTTCAGTATATGTGTTACCCTGGGATTCTGCATCTATATTTTATTGATGTTTCCTAAGTTTATTCATTTATTTGAGGATTATAAACTTGTGCTAGTTGCATCAAGGTCCGTGACCTTCCCTTGGGACTGTAGATGTGGTTGGTTTCGGTGGATTGATTTTCTTGCAATAATAAGGCTTGATGTGATATGGAGGACGATTTGGTCAGTAGAGTGCCACGAATGATGGTAAAGTTATGGCACCTTGTAATCAGGTGGATAGATTTGAATATGAGGTATCGTAGTTTAAGTGACAATGAAATTAATATTGTTTCATCTGCATATTGTCTGATTAAAATTTGTACCAAGTTTAGTTAGCATATAAGACCACACTTGGGAGTCGTTTTGTAGTCTGCAAGGTGTTTGAGTAGTATAAATGTTTGAGGATGTTTCCTAAAAGAAAATGATCGGCCCAGACTATCTTCTAATCGTTAAATTGAGGGTTATTGTAGAGTTGTTCCAGGATTGGCACCAAAGTTTGAGGATTTTGTATTGAACCAATAAGGCATCGGCTGAGTATTTGGCTAGGAGGTGCTTCAATGCTTTTGAGATGGTCTTATTGATGAGCTCTTAGGGTCAATAGGGTGTAAGAACCCTATTTGAGGATCATATCATGTATTATGAAAGACGGTTAGCCGTGTGCTCAAGTATGACGGGGTTGTAAGTTGATTAGCGGAAGTGTTATGTTCGGCATGTGATTTCTTCAATAGCATGAATGCGATCCCTTGGAGTTTGGAGCGATGGGCTATTCAGGAAGGATTGACTAATGTCTTGAAGGTGTGTGGCTTCTTGGGTTTAGCTGAACTCGGAAGGGTAATTTGATAAGTATTTCCTGAGGATTGCAGCGCCGTGAGGCATTTGGACTTAGAGATGATCAGTATCCATTGGAATGGATCTTGCAAGGGTAGCTTTCAAAGAATTAAGGATTAGATGTTGACCTTATTCTTTGGGTTGGCTCCTGATAAGACTGGTAAGTTACAGTAGAATGTGATCCTATTGAGAAAGTTCTAGGATGGCATTTCTTGTGACATGTATGGGTGGTTGTCCTTGGTTAAGGGGGTGGAAAGCCTATGATCGGAGTTACCCCACCCATAGTTTGGGGTTAGCCCTTGAGGTCCTTATCTTGAGGATTTTTAGGTGTTGTTTACAGAGATAGCTATTGTCTAACAAACCTTATGGACTGAGAGGTTGCCTCGTAGGATGAGGTGGTCATGTAGCAACATAAGCGGGTAGATTTGCTTGAGGATAGTAATGGTAAGTATCGATGTCAGTTGTGAAGGGTCGATCAAGTGGTAGCTAGATCAATGAGGTCGTTAAAAGGTTAAACTTATGAGATATACCATCAATTAAGAAGAATATTATTGCCGACAATTGGATGATGAGAATCTTCGGATTGGGTATATCATAAGAGTTATTGTAGGGTGAATCTCGAGTAGCTCATAATATCTTAGTGAGTGGGATGCTTTGCTTTTGATTTTAGGAGGAAGAGTTGTATTCATGAACTTGAGATTTTGGAACTTCAGGAAGAGAAGCCCTCACTGTTTCGATTTCAATGATGTTGGAACAGCAAGAATTATGGTATAGTTTGGGTAATTGTGAATTCGGCTGGTTAGGATAGCTCATTTATCGTGAATATGGGTGATGCAACCGGGATGTATAGGCTGGCTCGTTGGTATGCCAATAAGCCGGTAAATTTGGTAAGTACTCGAGTTCAAGACATTTGGGTGATTGATCAATTACATTACCTAGGTTGATTGTAATTTAGAGATTTTGGACCCTACTTTAATTGTATCGATGTCTTTAGAATTTTTTTTAGATTCATAATTGCCATGTAACCTAAGAGTCTGATATGAATCAATGAATACGAGCTGCAAGAGGATCCTTAGTGTCCTGATAAGTGGTTGATTAAAGTGGCGTAGTAGAAGCATGTTGGCCCTTTGCTTAGAAATTTTGGAATGAGGTTAAGGTTCCAATGAAAGATCATTCTCGAGACCTAGGAGGTATTGAGGTGAGAGCTTGTTGGTTTGTCTATTATTTTGTATTAAGTCGAAAAGGTAGTCAATAATTGGGCTTATCTTTGAATTCAGGTAGATTATCGTGATGTCTTCCATGTACCAACAAATGAGGAAGTAGGATTATAACTGTTTTATCCATGTGGGAGATTAGGGATTCATCTTGTGGTGAGGTTTTAATCGTAAATTTTTGATAAGAGCCATTAGACGTTGAGGAATAGGATGATTTGAATTATTAAGGTTCGCTAGAAATAATCATCTCTTCAAGAAAGTGATTTCAGAGTACGTAGGTGGAATCTGGATAGTCTATCCCCCTATTGTTATGTTTCGAGGATCGTTAAATTTCGAGAACGAAATTTTTTTAAATGTGGGAGAGTTGTAAGGTACTAATTTTTAGAATGTAGTATATACGATTAATTAAGTTAAAATAAGTGGATCGAGATCTTAGGACACGGAAGAAACTGGATCGAACGGCCGAAAATTTGAAATTGGTGGAATTGAGAACCGGCGTTATAATCTTGAAATATTAATCTATAAGTATGATTCGAGTTTTAAATTATGATAATATCGGGGTATTAAATTAGTATAATCACAATTAGGCTCAAGGTATGTAGAAGGATATGTTTCGGAGTTGGAATTCGGGCGGCGATGTTGGGCGAGCTACTGGGCGCTTGTCAAGTGCTCGAGCGTCTAGCAAGCGCCAATTTTAACATAGGTGCTCCTGCTACATGTACATTCGCATATGATTAATTATTATTTCGGAATCATGTTCATTAATCAATTGTGAAGGAAATGTGAATCGGAGTCCTCTAAAGTTATAATTGCCTCTCGGTGGTAAGAATCTCTATTCTTTCCTGTATTTATGATATTTGTATATGTAAAATAAGTCATGAAAAGATTTAAGTTCGAAGAAAAGATGATAATCGTATATGTAATATGAGAGAAGTCCACAATGTGGTATGCGATCAAATCGTTCTCCTGAACGGAGATATTGTGAATTGAATTGTAGTGGACCCTCACTCAAATGAATAAAAAAAATGATATAATTAGGACCATGGATTTATATTATGAAGGGTAATATCCCTTGGCCCGTCATTAGTGTTACAGTAAAGACTCGAGAATTACTTCGATCGCGTATTATAGCGAGTGATACTATTGGCAAGCCTTAAGATATTTCTATGGAAGGATGAGGACTGCCTTTGGGCCGCAGGAGGTTAGGGTAGCGTTTTATTAACCCTGTATGACCGGGTGATAGGTATACCACTATGCCACATAATGTTCAGTCTGTTTACAGACAATGTGTGATGGTTAAATAGTTACAAGCTTAAAATATAGCCAGTATGATAAATGATGGTCGAGTAATTGCATGCCTAAAATGTGGCCGATACTTTAGAATGTGTAGAGTAACACATTCCTCTCTTTATCTTCCCGCACTTTTAGTTAGTAATGTTTACTTACCCTGGTCTGCAAAGATGAATAATTATATTAAATTATACTCTAAAAAAGAAGTAAATTACATTTTAAAGAATGTTTGATCATTTCCTATTTACGCATCCCTCTCATGATTTTACTTAACTATTAGTTCACCCTTATATCTCCTTATCTCTAACTTAGCACAAGTTTGATATACCCAATGGGACAGTATAGAGATTCAAGTGGTCTAGATTTGGATATGGAAGATCATATTGAAGACTCAGAACTAGTAGTTTTATTTATGTCATGAGAAATTGTATATACATTTATATTTTTTTCAGAATATTAATGTATAGTGTACAAAATGATTAATGATCAAATAGTTTAATTCTCCTATGTCATTTGAATTTATTTATACTTCCACAAGATGTTATGTTTTATAACAGGTACCTAGTGGTATCTCTCTTGAGCTGACGTTGTACATAGATACACAACGTTGAAACCACATCTAAGTAGTGGCATTTGGATCCTGTATGGTTTTGTGTTGTTGTCGTGTAATGTTGGATATTGGGATATTTGGATGTATATTATTTTGTATATGAGATTGTACAGGTTTTTGTGTAGTATGACGGCCGTATTATAGAGGAAACTCTGCCAATTTTTCGACATCAAATACGGTCCGTCACAAAATTCTCCCATGAATTAGGCTTAAATCTTGATTATATCAACTTGATTATCCTTTAATTATAATTCGTGTATCCAGAACCTCACATGCAGTAGAAGATTTAGTGGCCTCCTAATTTGTACAATAATTTGAATATAGGGACGCATAAGTTATTATTAATGAAAAATATATGATAAAAACAAGTTCTTTTAAAAAATCATATTTGTTAATATTCTATTCAGAGAATATGTAATGCCTAGATAGCTCGGTAATTAATACTCTATGAATTATCTTTTCTCTTTAATAAATAGATTGGTTTTATGAATTTGTTGTAGATAATAATATGATAACAAAATCATATGGGAGAAAAATATTTAGGAATTAAATGTTCACCCAATTATGATCCCATAAAACAAATATTTCATGGTTTTAACATTGCTTAAAGATCTCTTTTCGTATAAGAAGTCGAGCTATTTTCTTATTAATTAAAAGACGAGATCAATAGCAGGGGGATTAAAATAACAACAAATTGGGATCAAGGGGTAAGGGACAGAGACATCGTGAGTGTGATGTAACCGGATAGCTCTATATCTTAAAGAGATGGATGTTCTTTTTCTCTTAATTTGGGTCATTTTATTTAAAATATATGGTTATAATTTAATATTTTATTTTATTTTATTTTTATTTTTTTAAAAAATTAATTAAATTATAAATATTTATTTAAAAATAAATAATTTATATTAAAAAAAGACTATTTTTTTAAGTGAGGAAACCATTCTTATCGGTCAGCCTGATCATCGAGCTCCCTTCATTTGCCTTGGACACTGAATCTGAGTCCGTGTTTTCCGATGCGAACTCCGCACGCATTCCCGCACCCACTCCGCCGAGCTCAGACTTACGTTGTCCCCACTCTCCGTCCTCTATTCCCAGGCGCGTGGTATTATTACATCAAAAAACAATTTTTTGGTGTGGGAGAGAAAAGAACACAGCGGAGGGCATTTACTTTTAAGAGTCGGCTACTTGCGTGCGCTGGACATCCGACAGGCGTGAGGCGCTGAAGGCGTCAACGTGTGCGATTACATTTAACACTTGCTCTGCCCCCACTCGATGACTTTACCTGTCCCACGGCATCCCATGAGCGTGGCAGATACGCTCCACCATTGACCCGCCGAGGCCCGAAGCCCGTTGCCGAGGTGGGGGGCGTCTTGGTGTTCCATCAAAGTGAAGTCACGTCTTACCGACCGTGCTAAAAGTGCGTTGTTAAGGGGAGACATGCTTGCTTTCCTCCCGTTCCCAGTGACCACTGTAATTTACCATCTCCAATGGACCAAATGTTCACTCTTTTTGATGGTAATATTATTTTTAAAAATTATTTTTAGCATATTATTTTTATTATAAAAATATTTATTTACTTATTTTTATACATATTTATTAATAAAAATAGGTGAACAAGACATTATAATATTAAATATATCTGAAAACATCAGTTTTTTTATAATCTTCACCAATTAGTTTTATTTTGCATATTTGTTAGTAACAATGGGTCGGATTGGTATAACTTAATTTAAATAGATAAATAGGTTAATGGTAATTTGTAATGCATAATAGGTTAAAACTTTGAAATAAAGTGTATATATATATATAAACTAGTTTTCTTCTTGGTATTACCTTTTTCTCAATGGGTGAAAACAAATTAAATACATACATTACAAAAGTATATGCTTGTAAAAAAAAAAAATAGAGAGATTTATGTCACACACAATCGATGAGAAACCACTAGATTATTAGGAATGGAATGGAGAAGAGCATGAAATACAAATTAAATAGTGGATAATTTGTGGGTATTAATTAAAATTAATAGAAGACTTTGTAAGGTTATAATATTGAAATAGGATGAAACTTGATTGGAAAAAGAACCTTTGAATAAAAAAATTAAAAACAAAGGTGAAAATTTTTACCCATACTAGGGGAAAAATTTGGCAATTTGAGCAAAGCATGACAAAGGAGGACAAAAAGAAAAAAAAATAAGAAGACCGGAAATCAGAAGAAAAAAAAAAGAAATGCCAAAGAATTAGAAATTGGAATTCATGGCCACACACTCCGACTTCGTCTTGTCAACATCGACCACGCTTTTCCCTCCTCCTCACGCTTCCTGCGCCCTCTCTCTCTCTCTCTCTCTCTTTCCCCCCGTTGATGCATGCAGCAGTAGCTGCAGCAGCAGCAGCAAGGGTGGCCCGCAGCGCTCCAAATCCCCAAACGACCAAATTTATTAAAAATATCTCTGGTTTTTTCTAATGCTTTCCAAACGAGGGTTTTATTTTGTTCCCTTTGGTTGTTATTTCCGATTAAAATTATTATGAAATTTTAGGAGTTCTCAATAAGAAGCTTTTATTTATTCAAATAAATTAGGTTTTGTCTAATTTTTTTTGGTAAGTAAGGTTTTGCCTAATATTTGATTCATATAGATATATATTTTAAATATGGATAATAATTTGAATTAAGTTATATTGTACTTTTTGAATCACTTATCTGAATCTTACATATTATAATACTAATAAGAGGTCAAAAGATTCCTGATGTATCTCTGACGTTTAAATTAATTATTTTTTTAAGTGATCAAAAAATTAAAAAAATAAAATGAGGATACGTGAGAGTAAAAACATTAGAGGATTTGGCTCAATATAGAGTAGAATGTGGAAGACTTGGCTCCAAAAAAGTAAAAAGTTGAAGAGATGGCTCTAAAATTCTCGGAGTTTTTAAGTATGGAGAGGATAAGAGCACTTTACTTATCCTCCATATTGTTCTCTCTCTCTCTCTCTCTCTCCTGCACTTTTTAGCAAATGTGGATTTATTTATAGTTTTATTTGCCAATCAGTGATGACTTTTTAAAAATGAATAAATTATTTACTACCTGAGCCATTATTCTTTCTCGAAGATAAATAGTTCAATGATATAATATACCCATAAACTTAATTTATATATATTAAATATATTAACTACTTATTTAATTTTACTGATTAGCTAGGATGATCTTTTGATTCATTTAACTATTTAAAAAGTTTAACGGTTTGGTTTAAATGACCATTTGGCCATTTGAAACTTTGTCTTTTATATTTTTCATAGTTTGGTTATTTAGTTGCTTAATAATTTGATTGTTAGGTCAAATACCTTTTTGATTTCGAGTCAATAATCCAACCGATTCATACCTTTTTATAAGTTTATTTTTTATAGGCCCTCGTACATCTGCTAGTTGGGTTGATCTTATTTTGGTTGATACCTAACAGTCGCTCCTATATTCAGAGGTTAATTTTAATTTCAAGTATATTAGAACAAAAATTTGAGTGATCTACTTTGAATATCGTTCGAATATTTTTTCCTAATGAAATCTTAATCAATGTGTATTTATTGCCATCCAATCTTCTTGATTAGTGTTTGATTTTTTGAATCTATGTATCAATTTTTTGATTGTTTGACTACTTTTTTCCATTACGAACACTTTGTTTTGTAGCTCATTTTTTGCTATAAAAGCACAGCTCTCGTTCCATTTTCTTTCCAATTCCTAAGTTTTAGCCTTTCGTGAAATTATTTACGATCGAAGGATTGAAAATGAATGAGCTCGCCTGGATGCTTTTGTATTCCTTTTGAAAATATTCATAAAGACTGTCTTAGTTACCCTTTTTATATAGAAAACAATTTTACCTTTTTCACTTTTATACATTTTATCTTTTGACAAATCAGAATCCCTAACTGAACAATTTAGAATTGAAATTAAAATTCCCCTAGTATCATGTCTTCAGGCAAGTTGGAGCTTTAAAATGTTATGTCTTGACAATTAAATTCATGATGTCATAGTCATGATACTTCTATAACAGAAACAACTCATTATCAGCACATTTAGTACCTCAACTAGCCTGTTTTTTGTATTGTGCTATTTTTAAACTGTTTCAACATCTAACATTTTGGTTTTAAATTTAGAGAAAGATGTGTCACCATTAGATATATGTTGGGCGAGCAATGCACTGTTTGGGTCAATGCTATTGTTCAAAACATATCATTTTTAATTTTGGTTACTCATTTAAATTTCACTATCTATCACTTTTCTTTTTAAACCTTAACTGCATCTTCTTCTTCTTCACCTTTTATAAAAGAATGAATTTCTCAATTTCTCTGACCCTATTGCTTTCAATTTCTCATAGTTCTACAAAGCACTTCGAAGAATATTGCTAACATTGCCTATTGCTTGTCTATGGGCAATGTATATGACATTTATGACAAGCATAACATTTCTTTTACTATTACTTTTGGAGTTCATTCATCGTTGGAGAGATGGCTTTATTGTCGTATATAAAAATTAACTAGAGGATGGTCTCTAGATTCCTAGCAAGTGAGTTTGTTGATTAATTGTGGCCCTTGAGATCCCATTGCTCGTCTTCATTTTAACTCTATCAGCTATATTATAGCATTGTGCGCCATTTTTTAGTAATGGGATCTTAGTTTAAATGCTTAAATTATTCAAGTTATTTTTCATTTTAACCAAAAAAGCATTTGAAATTTTTTATACTCCTTGAAAGGAGTTCAAAATAAGTTTAGAAAACTCGACTTCGATGAAGAACAAGAAGGATATGTTTTTCTACATTAAGGTTCTTAAAATTTAAATTTTGTCGAATAATTGAGATAATGTTAACTTCACTTTTGTTGATCGGATTCTTAAGGGCAAACTTTCTATGACTAGATCTCATTCTTATCCAATGAAAGAGCAAATGGTCAAGTTGCGTAAAATTGACAATTTTCTAATACAAGCCGCCCTTGAATATTGTTAACTAGTATGTTGCCGTTAGAGGGGAGGTCATTACTGATTTTCCTCCCCACCAATTGAAAAGGAGGAAGGGCAATTTTATAGACTCTCCTCTTATGTTGATATCGTTTAGCCCAATATTCTTACAACTACGTTACTAGCTCCTCATTTGGTTGATGATGAGATTTCGAAGATTGTTAATAAAATTTTTGAAGAAAGTGTTGCAGAGATAAGGGCTAAAATTGTTGGGTTTTGACCTGGATATACAATTTGATGCAATGAAATAAAACTCAAGCATCTATCAACTGTCAGCCACCAAATTTATGAGTACAAGAAATATAACAATGTATAAGATTTTTAACGTGAAAAATTCTTTTTAACCAAGAAAAAATTATAGGATAAATTCTGAACAATCAACTATAAAAAGTATTGATTACAAAGAACTCTTTTTGAAATCTCTTTACCATAATTTTTAGTGGAGAATGGTTGATTGCAACCCTCTCAATACACCTAATAACCCATAAGAAAAATATAATGAGAAATAAGAGTAACCAAACAAAAATATATTCTGAAAAATCATTCTAAAACAATGAACTCAACATTGATAAAAAACGAAACACAAATTAGACCTCAACTTGATGTCGAACTTTCTCCCTCCTCTCTCTTCTTCTCTTCTCTCTCTGTGGTGTTCCTTATGTAAAAAATAATTTTAGAATGATTGTTTGTGTAATATCTCAAACCTAATTTGAATTATTTTAATATTTATTATAATTTTGGATAAATTGGACATATCAAAAATTAATTTAATCTCATAAAATTTTGAAAAGGTATCAAAATTTGCGGCTTGGCGCTTGTTGCGCGTCTGATATATATATATACATATATATTATAAAAAAGTGGGAAAAAGAATATGTAAAACCGCGGCTGAAACCACGGTTGGTTTTGGGAAAGAAGAGAAAATTAAATAGGGAAAAGTTGGGGTGCTATGGAAGGCAGCAGAGCAGAAGAAAAGAAAAAAAAAAGAAGAAGAAGAAAATAGGAAAGGAAAGAGAGGAGAGAGAAAAAGTGGTCGAATGCCATTTTTGCTACGCAAGGAAGAAGGGGGAGCAGTGGTTGCCAGCGGCGACATCTGGCAAGAACGACGCACTGAAGGTGGTCGCCAGCGGCTGGAGGTTGGTCGGTGGCTGTGTGGCAGAACCGAGTAGAGAGAGAAAGTGCACGGGTGAGACGTAGGTCGGCACAGGGCAGTGGAAGGAGCAGCGGTGTACAGAGGTGAAGCAGCAGTAGTTGACAGTAGCCGGTGGTGGCATGCCGATGACCGACGACTGTTGTGGGTGACCCGTGGCCATGCGTAGAAGCTATGGAGTGAGGGAGGGAGCTCAGGTATGGCAGGCAGCGTACGACAGTGAAGGAGAAAGCGCGCGTTTCGGTACCTCGAAGCATCCATTTTCTATTATTTATAGCCGTTATTCTTAATCTAATTTAATTTCTAATATATTTTGAATACTATTTGAATTTTTTACTAACATATACATATTTTTATACACCTATTTTATTTATTCTGGATATATATGTATAGTTCATTGGCTAATTTTGGGGATTTTGGATATAAGTTTTATGATTTTAAAAATTTACTATTTTTTTGAAAGCCCAAAAAATTTATTGGACATGTATATATTTATATCAGTATGTATAATAAAAATATGCACAAAACTTATATAAACCGTACATTTTTACATGCACGTGTTGGGTTATGATCATTACATTTGGATTTGAATATTAGACAATCTGGCCAACTCCTGACGGGAAGATATTTATTAATTAAAAATCCCTTTTCGCAAGTAGGAAAGGTTTAGAGTAGTGACCTTTTCCATTTAGATAATTTGACTTGACCTTAGAATATATTCGGACGTCCTAATATATCTGACAAGCTTGAAAATTACACCCAAAGTCATGGGTGGTAAACAATAGTGAGCAACCTTACCAATGTGTACAGAGTATATGGGTGTCCATACATGCTAGTTTAATTTGTATTTGATTTTGCCTATGGTTACCGGATTTATATGTAATCATTTCTCAAACTAGTCTTTAAATAATCAAAACTTAAATTTGGTGCACGATTTTATATCTCTACATAGATTTGTATTAGACTTACCTATTGAACCAACACATAATCCTTCTACAGCTTGAGTTGCTTCTCTCGAACCAATAAATAACACTTTAGATATTATTAGAGGATCTAATATTCATTCCTTATCATCATTTTTTATTGCAATAGATTCTGAGACTTTGTATGGAGCTCCAGGTTTCACAATTTATCTATTTTGTATCTTTGACCCTCCTTTGCAAGAGATGTTCGTCTACACTAAACCTTGATGAAGTTAGATCATCACCAGGTTTTTCTTTGAGAAAGGGTTTTTCGACCCAAGAAGTAGTCTCTTGAGTTTCTAATTTCAAGCTTCTCATTTATCTTTGTATTTGTGGCTTAACTCTCTTTTCAGTTTCTTTGTATTGCTGACTTAACTATCTTTATAGTTTAAAAACTTAGCGCGTTAGACAATGAGCAGGTTGAACAATCAAGATATTAAAATTGATTGTCTGTCTTGATATCACATTGATCCAGCTATAGCCAAGGGTTTGGAATTTAGAGTTGTAGTGGTTGAAGCTAGATTATCATTCCTTGAGGACTATTTATTTTATCTTGAGAGTGGTTGGGTCCAGTAGCGGTGAAGCCTAGGTAGTGTGAGACCCAATCCTGGAAGTAGCAACCCAAACCGCCTATACGGCCAAGAACTCAAAGCAGCCTGCGTGGTGGTCCAGCGCCCTTAGCCAATTAGCGCTTCCATTAGCTCATTAAAAAAACTATAGGCGGCAGACGCGAGGCAGCAAAAACAAGTTAAGGAGGAGAAGGTTAACTTTGTAAGCCGTAGCTTGCGCCGCTCCCTATGACTGACTAGCTAATCCCCACGCGAGGAGTAGACCAAGCGTGGCCAACGTTGCACGACGGTTTCGTCACCGCCACAAGGTGACAACTGACACCACCGACCGCTACCAGCGGTCAATGGCCGGTGAATCCCTACAGAAAGGATTCTCATGCCCAAACCTCCACTGCCTGGAACCTATAAATTCTCTCTCCTTCTACAAGAGAGGGGATCAAATCCTAAATGCTCAATCTAAGCCTGAGTTTTGAGACAAACACTCATTGAGTCCCTACTCTTAGACTTACACCCAACAACGATTTTTCGTAGCCTTTCCTGAGCTACCAGAGTGAGGCACCTATCGCGGTGCAATCCCAAGAGCCAGGCCTCCCACCAAACGCTCATCAACTCTCATACTCTCGCATTCATACATTCCTACAGCACACTCAGCATATTTTCATGCATCTCTAAGCGTGATCTCCTTTCTTTTCATTGTGGGAGGTTGCTGACTTGAGTGCCGGAGTATTTTCAGTGGGAGAAATCCCACCGACCATTGACATCTTATTTGTTAATTTGTATTGTATAGGTTCCAGGTCAATAACGATGGAGATCGGACCCGCTCATGGTATCCTCCGGGCGACGAGAAATCTAAAAGCTCCCTAATCCATACGACAACCAGGGACCCAGGACACAACAATAGTATTGGCCAAATGGATGAGCAAAACTTTTGATTATGCTAATCGAGCTTCCATCAAAGAGGATGGAGCCACTTCTTTTAAAGATAGAGTTTTTAAAGTAGAACAATTGGTTTCAATTGCTATTGAAGTTGTTGAGGGTCTTGAAGCTATGTGTATTAGTCTTTAGGAGCCATTAATGAAGAGTATCCATCCTAAAAAAATTAGAACTTTGATTGAATCTCAATTCAAAGAAGGCTTTAAAACTTGTAAAAGAATAGTCATATTGGTGGCTCCTAACTTTCCTATAGACTATTTGGATGTTAGGAAATTTGGAATCACTTGTGCTTCCAAAATTAAAGTTTTTGGAGACCAATCAAGTTCCCAAGCTGTAGGATCCAGATTCAAACATTTGCTATAGGACTGCCGTTTTGAACTTAGTCCTTGTAATCTTTTAACACCATACTATTGTTGTGTATGAGGATGCTGTAATTTAACCTTCAATATATGTTCAAACTTTTTCATCTCCGAATGTCCATTACTCTTTAAATTGATGTTGATTAGGTGATTTAACTTTCAGGCATATACATTAGTGTCTACTTAAAATGTATTTGAATTGGTTATCAAGTCAGACTATTATTACCGATAAGGGTAGATCTTGGTCCTCAATCATTTAATTAATAGTGTGTATCCCATGAAAGAAAATTTTGTCACTCTTGCATTTATAGTATCTTAGTTGTTTAATAGGTCGATCGACTATTAATAGTTAAGTTTTGATTGACTTTAACCGGCTTGTATTTTGAACTCTCAAAGGAAAATTAAACGCTTGATTTTTAATCCCCCAAATCTTGTAGAATTTTGGGTGTGTGACCATACTTGAGGTTGATGATTTTATTGAACCTACGACATGATTGTTCATTTGAATTAGTGCTTTTTCCAGGTAAAGTGTTAAAATTAATTATCTAATTTAGGGTAAATCGTGATTTTATGTATAGCACACATGGAAGCAAATAGGCAATAATTGAATTAAAAAATTAACTTTATGAATAATATGGATAATAATTTACAACACACAAACATTTTAGAGTAAGGAGGAGGACGTACCTTTGTATTTCTAGGTTGACCTTCTTATTGGTGATAGCTTTGAGTTAAAAGCATTCCAAATTCGAGGAACTAGCTTTCTATTTAGCATATGCAACTTATATGCCCAGTTACATGGTATAAAAGACACTAGGAACTGTCATTCTTAAATTGGAGATCGTTTCTTCCTATTCAATCTTTTCAATTGCTTCAATATTTCTTTACACCAAGTCTCTTACCTTGAAAATCCTTGTCTTTAATTTTTTTTGTAGTATCGAGCGATTCTTTGTTGATAGGTTGCTACTTGAATTCTTAATTCTTCTCTAGCTTCCTTTGAAAGATCTAATTTTGTCTAAGGAGTTGAGAATTATGATCCGGAGCTAGATTTTCCACTTAGTAGCTTGGCGGTCCTATTTCTATTGAGATTATTGATTCTATTCTATAATATAAATTGAAGAGTATTTTCTGAGTGGTTTCTTTTGGAGTCATTCGGGTAGCCCAGAGTATGGATAGGAGTTTGTCTATCTAAACACACCTCTTACTTTATCCAACTTCATTTATAACTTGTTGACTATGTCCTGATTCATCACTTTTACTTGTCTATCTGTTTGAGGGTATGAGATTTGTGTATAGACCAATCCAAAACCAAAATTTGCACATTATTTCACAAATCTTTTGCCCAAGAATTGAGTACCATTATCCACTATTATGACTTATGGTATCCTAAATCTATAGAAGATATTTTGGCGCACAAACTCAATTTCATTTTTTTCTATAATTTTGGTAAATGAAGAAGCTTCTATACACTTTATGAAATAGTCTACCGTAATGATAATAAATTCTTTCTAACTAATTGTTATACTAATCATATCTAATCCCATTGTGCAAACGACCAAGGAGTTTGTAAAGTTTACAATTCCAGATATGGTTGCTTTGGTATAATATCATGAATTTAGCAATTTTTACATTTCTTAACAAATTCCATCACATTTTTCTTTGTTGTTGGCTAATAATAGCCATGTTTCATAATCTTGAATGCTAAATTATTGCCTCCCATATGTACTTTACTTATATCAAGATGTACTTATCTGAGATTATAATCATCTCCTGTTGGAGTTAATCAGCGAATATAAGGCTCGAGTAATCTATTCTATATAGAGATCTGTCTAATATAGTATATTAACAAGTTGTTTTAAAAATTCGCTTTGCCTTCACTCGATAGCTAAAAAAGCGTTCATTTTTAATGTATTTTAGATAAGAATTCATCTAAATTTCCTCATCAGTTGCTTGGAGAATTTCACCTCGTGCATTGATACTAGGTTTCTGAAGAATCTTCTCATATTCTGTGTGTATTACTCCAAAAAACTAGATGTAACTATTTTAAAATTTTAATTGACTTTTTAATTATTTTCTCTAGGGATATGGATTATTTTAAATTTATGAAGAAATAATATGAGATTTTATACCTTGTAGAGGTATTTAGTCAGATCTGGGTCAATTGCTTCAAATTTAGTCAATAATTGATTGACTACCATCTCAGAATTAACGTAGATGATTTGGTTCTTGACAAAATATTCATATGCTTGCTTCAACTTGGTTAATAGATATTCATATTTCATAATATTATTAGTGATTGGGAACCCGAATGTAATTGAGTATTTAATCTCAAATTTTTCAAGTGAGGTTAATACTATTTTAATTCTGCCACCTATTTGAGAGGATGTTCCATCAACATATAGTGTCCACATAGGCAGTGACACATCTAATGAATCTCCCATTTGTTAAGTTATTTCCTTTGAGATTCGGGTCATTATTCCAACAACAATGCCTGCAAGAGTTTGACTTTTTATGGCTGGTTGGTCCCAAAACTCTGTGTCAAACTCACTCAACTCGATTAACCATTTAATCAAATGTCTGAATATTTTTAACTTCTACAAGGTTCTTTTTAATAATTGATCTATTGATAATATAATTTTACAGATTCAAAAATATGGTTGGAGTTTTATTATAGGAAAAATTAAAGCTAAACTACATTTTTTTTAAAAAATTTTTTTGCATATTGAGTCTTCACATCTGTTAGGATCTTACTGATATGGTATATTGATCATTGGATTTCTACCTCTTCCTTGATCAGAACTGCACTCAGAGCTATTTTTGAAATGGTTAGGTAAAAATACAAATTTTCATCCTCCTTAGGATGAGTCAATAAGGATAGATGTACTAGATATTCTTTTAACTCTAAAAAAATTTGGTACTTATCCAACCACTGAAAACTGTTTGTCTTTACTCTCTTTATTGCTTGAAAGATTGATAAATATTTCTCGGATAGCTTCACCATAAATTGGGATGGAGTGGCAAGTTGTGGATCTCTTTAATAGTTCGAGGCGGTTCCATATATATTATTGGTTTAATCTTCTTTGAATCCGCCTCTATCCCGTGTTGTTAGATAATAAATACTAAGAACTTATTAGGAGAAACTCTCAAGATATATTTGGTTGGGTTTAATTTCATGTGGTATACCCGGAGTGCTCAAGTGCCCTAGTCAAATCGCTAATATGATTGTGAGCAAGTATACTTTTAACAAGCATGTCATCAATATATACTTTCATATTTTTTTTTATTTCTTGCTCTATCCTTTGATAAGTTGCACAATCATTTTTCAAGCCCAATGATATTACTTTGTTGTAATATTTCCCTGGTGATTCATGAACAAGGTCATTTCTTCATCTTTTGAATTTATTCGGATCTGATTATATTCGAAATATGCATCCATAAAACTCAATAGTTGGTGCTTGGGCATTGAATCTATCAGCTGATCAATCCTTAGGACAGGGTAACTATCTTTCGAATATGCATTATTTAAATCTATAAAATTGACGCATATCATCCATTTTCTGCCACTCCTTTTGACGAGGACGATATTAGATAACTAATCTAGATAGTTTTTAATGGATTAATTTCTTGACCTCTTTACACATTGCTATGAGTTTTTTTAACAAAATATAAGACTTAGCTTGTGAATTATCTTTTTTATCAAAATGCTTAGTATGTCTGCTGGAGTTAGGTAAAGACTTTCATATTACTTCATAAAAACTCATATTTAATGAAGAACAAATCTAAACATATTTATCTAGGTGAAATATCCTGAATATTTTTATTTGATTTAATAAAAATTATTTATTATTTTAGATAAATTTGGACGTAATAAAAATTAATTAAATATTATAGAATTTTAAAAAATATTTGGATCTTTGTGCAGAAGCTTAAAGTGTGCCCGTTCGATTTCCTGAGTATCAATTTGAGTTTTAGAATAAAGAAAATAGAATAATAATAATAATAATAATAATAATAATAATAATAATAATAATAATAATAATAATAATAATAATAATAATAATAATAATAATAGAAAGGACAAGAAGAAGAAAGGGAGGGGGGCTCGGGTGGTAGTGAGGGTTTCAGGGAGATGAAAGGAGGGCTTACCGGGGGAAGAGGGCGGTGTGCAGTGGCCGGCAGACGGCTATTAGGCGACAGCAGCACACAGGCAAAGCAGCGGTGGCCGCAGGTGAGGCTGCTGCGTGCATGGAGAGCCGTGCAGGGGAGGAGCCAAGAAGAGGAAATGAATCCTTTCGAGTCTGATTTTGGTTTCGAGTTAGTTGAAAAAATTATAAATCGGTCAGTCAAGTACACTCAAACCCTCTTTTTCCTCTCTTTCGATTTTTAATCGTTTTTTCTCGAGTATTTTCATTCTAATACCCACCCAAATCATAAAAAATATGAAACCTATGACCCTAATATAATTTATTTATCGTTTGATACTCGATTTCCCTGCCGATTTGCCTCGTTTGGCTTCGACAAACCCGAACCCGTACCTAGCTCGGGTTTTCTTCTTTATTTCGGATTCTATGCTTATTTATTAATTGTGTATTACCTATGTCCCAATTATGTACATACTTCAGTTGGGTGTTTGATTTTTTAAAAATTAACCTCTTCAGCACGTCCGGATGCTCTAAACAGGCACTATTACTGTTCACCCGAGGCAAAATATGAAATTTGTATGTTTCCATCATAATTAATTGTTATGTAAGTTATGTCTAATTGTACGTGTTTAATTGTAAGCTCCGGTAAAATATGTTGTGCTCTGTTTGTAAAGGAAATATATCCTGAAGGCCTCTAAAGTGATAATTGTCTCCCAGTGGTAAAAAATTCTTGTCTTTTCTATGCATTATGATATCTATACATCCAAGTTGAATCGTGAAAAGACATTAATCCGAAGGAAAGATGAAAATCGTATAAGTATTCAGAGAAAAATTCACAATGTGTTGTGTGATTGAATTATTCTATCAGATGGAGATATTGTGAATGAATTATGGTAGACCTTCGCTCAAATGAGTAAAAAATAATAAAATTAGGACTACAGGATTATATTAAGGAGGATAATATCCCTTGGCCTGTCATTAGTTTTACAGTAGAGACTCAAGGATTATCTTAGTCGCGTATTATAGTAGGTAATATTATTGGCAAGCTTTATTATATTACTGTGGAAGAATGAGGACTGTTTTTAGACCGCAGGAGGTTAAGGTAGTGTTTTATTGGTTCTATATACTGGGTGATATGTATACTGTTATGTCACATGGTGTTCGGCCTATCTATAGACATTATATGGATGGTCCCTCGTTTAGGTCAATAATAAGAGCTCATGGTCTTAGATCATGTAGAGTATCATGATCCTCTCCTAATTCTTTCACACCTTTAATTAGTAAGGTTTACTGACCCTAATCCGTAAAGATTGTTATAAATTATGAAAAGTATATAGAATTATATTTCATATCTTTAAGTTTCTTATCATATTGCTTCTGTGCCATTTCATGTTTCATTTGAATATGCATATTGTTGATTATTTATTATAATATACCAGTTGTGCTGTTAGCTTATAATTACTTCTTTTTTCCTTTCAGATAAGCATGCACTTAGACTCGACGAGTCCGGGTAGGCAGTAGGAGTAGGATAGGCAGCTGATATCGATCGAGAAGTTTTTTGGGACTTAGCTGTATAATTTTGTATGGATGGAGAACTTATATAATTTATTTTGATACTTATGGATATTTATGTATGTGAAAACAATGATGGATGTATAACTTAGTTTTTGCTGTATATTGATGGTTATAGTAGCTTCCGTAGGTATTCTTTTATGGATATAATTGGTTACTTAGTTGGTATCTTTCCTGGACCGGTGTCGTACCCGGAGTTATGACGCTGACGCTACACGTTATGAAATTGTGGCAAATTGGGATCCTGTGATGTGTTTTATATGTGTGGTGTTGTTGTATACTATTTTGCACAGGTTTTGCATTTGACGGATGCCCATTTTGTAGACGGAACTCTATCGGATTGTCGACAGAATTTATAAACCATCATAGTTCGTATCAGAGAAAGAGATTCCTTAGGTTTGATTTGAATTTTATGCAGAAGTTTAGATTAGAGTAAGATAGATTGTTTAAGTAGATGAAAGTGTACAATGACTACGTAGGCTGGATAGTTTTAGTTATCTTGATTTTAATGACTTAGGTTAGAATTAAACCAAGATCGGCAGATATGAGTAATTATCTGGTTGTGGTGTCCCAGTTAGTGTCTTAATCAAGCTACGATATTTCTCTTGGGATAGGACTACATCAGGATCTATTAGTTATGTCTAATCGCCTAGTGGTTAGTGTCTTAGTTAAAAATTTGAGCAAAGTTGTGATCTAACCCATATCATTTGTTTGT
This sequence comes from Nepenthes gracilis, assembly GCA_033239525.1. Taxonomy (NCBI): domain Eukaryota; kingdom Viridiplantae; phylum Streptophyta; class Magnoliopsida; order Caryophyllales; family Nepenthaceae; genus Nepenthes; species Nepenthes gracilis. The sequence goes on from BSYO01000029.1 coordinate 5,918,317, forward strand.
TTCAGAAAGAGTGTTAGTAGCTAATTCTGTCGCTTAGACGAAGGTCGGCACGTGAAAGTGGTCAACCACGTGATGGAGAAGCTGTAGGGGGATACTTTAGGGGTTATCTCAGGTTAATCTTTCGAGGACCAGGAATGGTGATACTTGAATAGCTTGCCTAGTAAGATAGATAAGGTGGAATTAATGGCTTGAGGTTGGGAGAACTCGGAGTCAATTCTGGTGTTAGTGAATTTGAGGATGTCAATTTATAATCGATTTGGAGATACTTAAGTACCTAAACTTTTAGGTAGATCAGATTCTATAAAAGTTTAGATATAGATCAAGAATTTATATTTTATTGGTGTTCATAAGTTTATTCATTTATTTAATGATCATAGACTTGTGTTAGTTGTATCAAGTTCTGTGACTTTCCCTTGGGACAGTAGATATAGTTGGTCGGAATGAACTGACTGCCTTGTGGCACTAAGGTTTGTTATGATATTGAGGATGATTTGGTTGGTGAGCCACTATACTAGTGTGGATTGTGGTAGTAGGATATGATCCTTACCATCAAATTGTAAAATGTTGAATGTGAGGCATAGTTGATCGAGTGTCGATGGAATCAGTATTGTTTTGCCTATAAGTTGCTTTGCAAGGTTCGGTGCCAAGTTTATCTTGTATGAGACCACATCTGAAAAATCATCTTGTGGTCGCCAAAGAGTTTGGGTTGTGAAAGTAGTTGATGGTGTTTCTTAAAGGAAAGGATTGGGCTAATTTACCTTTTAATTAGAAATTCGAGGTTGTATTGAGATTGGCATCAACTTTCAAAGATTCTTGCATGGGATTGAGAAAGTACCAGTTAGATGCCCGTGGTGAGATATTTTAGAACCTCTGAAATAAATAAGATGAACTGATGAGGCTGTTTTTGGATAACTGAGAATTTGGTTGCTTGGAAGGTAGATGGTTTGATAAGAGGGCATAGTGAATGGATAGGTGGATTATTTGATCTATTGTAAGGACTTGGTGATTTCTAATATCGATCTGTATCCATAACATTATTGATATTGGATAATTAAAAATTGTGCTCACGGCTGCATTTAGGATTAAGATACGGTCATTACAAGTTTCGGTAATGCTGTCTAGGTTGCAGATTCATTAGCGTATCTGTGAATTTTATAGGTTGGATCTTTCAGCCATATTTGGATCCACATTGTGATGGCCTCATCGATGAATTCAAAGAATCATAGGAGTGTGTGAACCTTGTTTAAGGATTGTGTCTTGGATTAGGAAAGACTGATTGATGTGGTGGGAGTATGCAGTTTTTTGGGTGTAGTTGAATCTGATGAGATATCCATTAGGTGTCCCTCAAGGATTTACAATGTTCGTGGAGCATTGATTTAGAAGCAATTGGTATCCGTTAGAATAAGATATGTGGGAAAAACCTTCAAGGATTAAATGGTAGGTTGTCGACCATGTTGTTTGGGTTGGTCCCTGATAGATCAAATATATTATATTAGAAAGTGGTGCTTTTGAGAAAGATTTGGGACTATGTTTTTCCTGTAATATACATGGGTGTTTGTCCTTGGATAAGTGGGGGAAGAAGTCTACAATCAGAGTTGCTCCACCCGTGGGTTGGAGTTAGGAAATGAAGTCTCTCCTTTGAGAACTTATAGGTGTTGCTTTTGAAGTTAGTCATAGTCTAACGATTTTAGGAGTCTGAATAGTTATAGTTTCTAGCGGGTGAACCTGTTTAAGAGATTGTGAATATGAACCTTAGTGTTTTTAAGGAAAGCAGGCCTTAGTGCTGATAATTGACGTAGGGAGTCTTTTGACTTAATATGCTTTCGGTGCTTCCTAAGAGATGTGAAAGGTAAATCACGAGTAGGTGCTAATACTTAGGAAATGGGATGTCGTATTCTTAATTTGGTAGACATAATCGTTTTTGAAATATTGGAGTTATGAAATTATAAGATGAGAAGTCCTCGTGGTTTTGCTTCATGGTTGTTAGAATAGTAAGAATTTTAAATGTTTGAATAATTATGGATTAACTTTCGAGGACAATCCATTTATTGCGAATTTAGGTAATGCGTGCGGGTCAAATAGGATAGCTCATTGGTGTGCCAACGAGATAATAAGTTTACTGAGTATTTAGGTTTTAAGGCTTATGTGAAAATTTGAGGTTGTGCTGAATTATTCATTGATCGTCTCAATTGTGTCTCCTAAGTTAATCATAATTCGAAGATTAAGGACATTACTTTAGTTGTATTGATATTTTTGGACTTTTTAGGCCTATAGTTGTCATGTAACCTAGATGTCGAATAACAGTCATGGAAGCAAGTTGTAAGAAAATCTTTAATATGCAAATAAATAATTAATCAAAATGGCGAAAGCGTGTGTGGGCTCACAACTTCCCTATGTCTCAGGATATGATTGAGGATTAAATTGAATGATCATGTTTGCAATATAGGAAATTGCGAATTGGCTGATAAGTTGCCCATTCATTGTCGATTAGGATCATGCGTTCTAGTGATATGTTGGTTTGTCGACATACCAGCAAAATAATGAGAATATAAAGTATTTCGACTTTGAGGTTTGATTGCGATTTGACATTTATATTGAAATATTAGTCAAACTCGAACAGAGAATTTTGGGCGTTAAGTTAAATTAGCTATGGTGATGAATTACAGATAGATGATTCATGGTTAGATAATTAAATAGATATGGCGATGAATTACAGATAGATGATTCATGGTTAGTGATGGGTACAGTATAACCGACTCAGAAAACAACTGCACAAACCATTTTATGTAATCCACAAGCGGTTATAACCGGTGGTTATCACTGGTGGTTAATTATGGATAAAGTTCAACCATAACTGACCGAAAGATAAGAAAACCTCCGAAAACCTCCAGAGAAGAGGAAAAACCTCCAGAAACCTCCAGAGAGAGAAGGTCCTATATAAAGAGGAGTTATCCTCCACGAAAAGGGTCTGGGGGGTAAAAACAAAAGGAGGGTTGAGAAAAATTCTCTCTCTCTCTAAAAAATACTATCTAAAAGAAAAATATATCTTTCCCTTTTTATTCTCAAAAAGGCCGTGACTAACTTGAGCGTCGGAGAGCCTTGGGGATTTAGCCCCATTGGCCTTCTGACCATCTTGTCTACTTTTGTGTTGCACAGGACTCAGATTCATGACTACGGAGACGGATCCGCGTCAGATCGACAAACAAGAAGATCCGATTTACGGCCCCTGACCCGTAGGACAATCCGAATTTCTGGTACGCAACATTGGCGCCGTCTGTGGGAAACGGCCAAAAAGCCAGTTTTACCACTAAAAAGCATAAAACAAAATTGACGTAGCAAGCATTCCGATCAGATAAATTAGACAACTTTCTGAACAAATGATGGCAGTACTCTCCCTGCCCTTGGCGCATTAACGCTTGGGGGCTGGCGGCTACTTCCTATCTTCTACGATTTTCCTATGAAGAGAAGTCGGAGAGACAAATCAAGCCAAATCGGCAGGCATTTTTCAGGCAGGAGATTAATACTCGCGCACAGATTATACATCTAAAATGCTCCAAGTTTTGTACAAGATATAGTCATCAAACGCTGGGAGCTTCTCCTCCGCACCGATATCCAATACAAAAAAAAAAGAGAGTTTTGGCCATGGCCGGTTTGACTTAGTCAAACCGGCCTATACTCCATTTCCACGGCCGGTTTGACTAAGTCAAACCGGCCTCAACTCCCTTTCCATTAAAAAAAAAAGAAAAATGAAAAATGAAAGAAAAGCAGACCGGCATATTTGTGGCGAAGAACAGAAGAAAAGAAGAAAAAGGAAGAAAAGGAGAAGAGGGAAAACGCACAGAGCGATAACGATCGTCATCTCCGGAGGAGACAACAGCCAGATCTAACGCCGGCGAAACCTTCTCGATGTCTTCCTCTCCGATTTATGCCACAATGTGAAGAAAGAAGAGAGATCGTGAGCCGCGAGGAGCCACCGCCACTTTCACCACCATGATCGGTGCAAAATCCACAAATCGAGGCATGTAAATCTTTCCTTCTTCTTTGTGGATACTGGTATTGTGTTTTCATATGGCAAGTTTGAGGAGATCAGCCGAAATTTCGATAAGTTGTATGATGAGGTGCGGTGGAGAAAGACAGCGAACTGCACAAGGTGTTTTCGCTACTGTCGCCGTCACATGGGCTATTACCGTCGCCGACACTATCTTTTACGCCAGGACCGCACTTCACCGGAGCTCATCATCTTCAAAACCCTCTCTGTTTGGTTCCTCAAACTGCGCACAGAGCCACTCCGTTCAGAAGCGCTGCACCCCCTCAAATTCCACTCCGGATTTCTGTCTCTCACTCAGTGGGCCAGTCCACTCCGGATTTCGGTCTCACATTCAGCCGGTTCAGATTCTACTCCAGCAATTTCTCTCTCATTCAGCTACTAGGATTCAATCCGGCGCTCCGTTTCTCAAATAAGCCGGTCAAGATTTACTCCGATAGTAGTTCAGTTGACCCAAATATGCTTTGGCGCAAGGGACCATTCCAGCGTCCTGTTGTATAGAAAACCGGACTAGATTCCAATCTAGCACTCAGTTAGCACTCCGGCAACAACCACTCCGGCACTTCCTCTCATATACAGTCGGCTCATTTCACTTTGACATTCAACATGTTTTCCGCTTGTGTGGAAAACCAACACCCAAACTAGTGCCACGAGTAGTTCACTCAGGAATCAATTTTGCTGGTTTGCTAATAAGGCGTCCAGTTGGTTACAATATACTCCGGCTCTCAAAAAAGGCGTTCCAGCGATTATTTTTACTCCGGTCATAACCCAATCCAGTGCACAAGGAGGCACTCCTACAGTTTTCACTCAATGCCACAAAGGCACTACAGCAGTTTCACTCCTTGCCCACAAGGAGGCACTCCTCGCAGAACCATCCTGTCGGCCAGAACCACTCCGTCCAGAAACGCTGCATCTCGCCCAAATTTCACTCCGTACTTCTCTCTCACACAAATCCGGAGTTCAAAAGCACTATAGACAAGAGCACTCCGCCGTTTTTCTTCTTCCACAAAGACGCCAGATCTTCACTCCGCACAGAAGCGGATCATCCCGGCGCTCAGCACAACACTCCGCACAGAAGCGAAGCATCGGACCCGTGAAAGTCATTCCGTTAAGGTTCACTCTGCTCGCAAAAATCACTCCGGCTCCTAGGAGTGCTCATCCACTCCGCTTGGAGGCGATCAAGCACTATGTCCGGAATTTCGCACTCTAGAAATATTGGTACCCTTCATATTTCCACTCCGAAAAACTTGGTACCCCTTCATATTTTCACTCCGGAAATATTAGTACCCCGTCGTATTTCCACTACGGAAATCTTGTACCCCATCAGAATTGCACTTCGTCAGAAAGTTTTACTCTATCAGGAATTGGACTCCGTCAGAGATTTGCACTCCTGCTGTAGCTCAGCTGGTCAAGATTCACTCTGGCCGCAGAACACTCTGGCGCATCAGATTCACTTCGACGGCTCACTTTCTTGGTAAGACGGTCCAGGTCCACTTCGGCGTGCAAGATATGAACCTCCAGTACACAAATCTAGTCCGCATGAGACCACTCCGGCAACAGCGACTACGGATTTCAAAAATCCACTCCGGCAACATCGACTTCGGCTTTCAAAAATTCATTCCGGCTACAGCGACTTCAGATTTCAAAAATCAACTCCGGCAAAAGCGACTTCGGATTTCAAAAATCCACTACAGCCACTTCGGATTCCGGATTCTATTCCAGTCACAGCCCACTGGCGTTCCAAAAATCCACTCTGGCCAGTAGTAATTATGGCATCCCAAAAATTCACTTCGGCTCCTAAACTTGATTTTGCATTAAGGAGGCCGAACTTGATTTGTTATAAAGAGATCGAACTAGATTTGCCTTAAAGAAATGGGACGAACTAAATTTCTGCGCTCAAGCCAAACTTGATTTCTAAAAGCCGAACTCAATTCTTCAAGAGGCGAATTTAATTTCTGCGCACATACCGAACTTGATTTGTTTTACAGACAAAGGATCAGACTGGATTTTAATATGCACAAAGCCGGACGAACTTCTTTTCAAAAGGGCCGAGTTTGATACTGGCAAATTTCGATTAAATCTACAGAGATCGATTTTGGTTTTGACAAATGAATTTCAATTTCTAACGCCAGGGTCGATTCAGACTTTGATGCACAGGACCGATGCATAAATCGATTTCAAATCCAGATCGACATTTGAAGGTGGAAAAACCGATTTCAATTCAAATCGGTTGAGGAAAATCCAAATCGGCCTTTGAGATGCAAAAATCCGATTTCATTTCTAAATCGGCCTTTGAGCTCACTCTGGATTCAAAATTCTGCTCCAGTCACTGCAACTCTGGATTTCAAAAATCCACTCTCCCACGTTCTATTTTAGAGCCCAAGATCTTTCTGTCAATGTCTCAATACAGCGCTCAGAAATTGAACTCCGTCAGAATTCTACTTCGGAAGATTGTATTCCGTCAGAATTCTATGCCGGAAATATTGCGCTCCATCATATTGCGCTCCATCATATTGCGCTCCGTCAGAATTCTACTCCAGATATTGCACTCCGTCAGAATTCTACTCCGAAAATATTGTGCTCCATCATATTGCGCTTCATCAGAATTCTACTCCAGATATTGCACTCCGTCAGAATTCTACTCCGGAAATATTGCCCTCCATCATATTGTGCTCCATCATACTGCGCTCCGTCAGAATTCTACTCCGGAATTATGCAATCCGTCATAAATTCCACTACGGAATTATGAGCTCCGATATACATTCCACTCCGGAATTTCACATTCCGTCTGAAAACGAACTCCGAAAATTTTACTCCGGATTTTCACATTTCATCAGAAATTTGACTCCGGAATTTTGCACTCCGGATTTTACATTCCTTCAAAATTAACTCCAAACAACTCCGGACTACAATCAACTCCAGTTGATTTCCACGCCGGCTCTCAAATGTGAGACTGTCAACTTCGGAATCTCGAACTTCAATCAACTCCGGATTTAGGCTAACTCTGAATGTCATTCAACTTCAGATTTCAGCGCAGATTTTCCCTAGCAGCACGAAGCACTCCGAAAAATCTCTCGCAAATTTCAAAATGAGTTTTTGAAGGTGTAGAAACCGATTTTAACTTCAAAACCGGCATCTTCTCTCACAAGAAATTGGTTCAAGTAACATATGGTGTATTACATTCTACAGTGAGTGATCAGACCCGATACAAAGATTTTTATCAGTTATCTTCTTGCAGTTTCAACTGCTTCACTCTATATCGATTCCAAGATGTTATGCTGGGGGCTTCGCCCCTAAACTCTCACGGAATTAAGATCGTCCACCATTCGAAAACCAAGCTCAATAATCCGATGGCCCAAACGGCCACTAGACATGACGGTTCTAAACCTCGGTTACATCACCGAGCGGCCCAAAAAGCGGTCGAACTCTAAACCTCGGTTACATCACCGAGTGGCCCAAAAGCGGTCGAACTCTAAACCTCGGTTAAATCACCGAGCGGCCCAAAAAGCGGTCGAATTCTAAATCTCGGTTAAATCACCGAGCGGCCCAAAAATGGTCAAATTCTAAACCTCGGTTACACACCGAGCGGCCCAAAAGCGGTCGAATTCTAAACCTCGGTTACACACCGAGCGGCCCAAAAGGGGTCGAATACTAAACCTTGGTTACACACTGAGCGGCCCAAAAGAGGTCGAATAAACCCGGAGTGACCAAGAAGTGGGAGTCACCAAATCCGGAGTAAATAAACCCGGAGTGACCAAAAAAGCGGGAGTCACCAAATCCGGAGTAAATAAACCTGGAGTGACCAAGAAGCAGGAGTCACCAAATCCGGGGTAAATAAATCCAAAATCATTAAAAATCCTAAGTAATCAATCCCATCAGAAAATATGCTAGAAGTTAAAATTTTAATCTTTTAGCATGGGGGGCTTATGATGGGTACAGTATAACCGACTCAGAAAATAACTGCACAAATCGTTTTATGTAATCCACAAGCGGTTATAACCGGTGGTTATCACTGGTGGTTAATTATGGATAAAGTTCAACTATAACCGACCGAAAGGTAAGAAAACTTCCGAAAACCTCCAGAGAAGAGGAAAAACCTCCAGAAACCTCCAGAGAGAGGAGGTCCTATATAAAGAGGAGTTATCCTCCACGAAAAGGGTCTGGGGGGAAAAAACAAAAGGAGGGTTGAGAAAAATTCTCTCTCTCTTTTAAAAATGCTATCTAAAAGAAAAATATATATTTCCCTTTTTATTCTCAAAAAGGCCGTGACTAACTTGAGCGTCAGAGGGCCTTTGGGGATTTAGCCCCATTGGCCTTCTGACCATCTTGTCTACTTTTGTGTTGCACAGGACTCAGATTCAAGACTATGGAGACGGATCCGCGTCAGATCGACAAACAAGAATTTCCGATTTGCGGCCCCTGACCGTAGGACAATCCGAATTTCTGGTACGCAATAGTTAGATAATTAAATAGAGTTTCACAACGAAAATGTGGCAAACCCACATATTTTTAAGGTTCAATTTGAGGCTCAGAAGGAGTGATCATCTTCGAGGCCTGGTGTAAGTTAAAGCAAGTATTGTTAGTCGTTTAAAGTTTTGAGCTAAGTCGGAGAGGTAGTTAATAAGTTTAATTTACCTTTAAACTTGGTAGATTTAGATTTTTAATAGCACGCATTGGGTAATAAGGATCAGAACAATAAAAATGCTTAAGGTTCTTCGATATAATTATTTAATTGAAGAAATGACTCGGGAGCGCTAGAAAGTATCTAGAAAGATTCCCTCTAATTATGAAATTTTGAGGTCTGTTAAATTTTGAGAACAAAATTTCTATAAGTGGGGGAGAATATAATATCCCAAATATTTTTATCTGATTTGATTAGAATTATTTATTATTTTGGGTAAATTGGGGTGTGATAAAAATTAATTAAATATTATAAAATTTTAAAAAATATTTGGATCTTTGGGCCGACACTCGAAGTGCGCCCGTTCGGTTACCCGAATATCGATTTGAATTTTATAATAAAAAAAGGAAATATAATAATAATAATAATAATAATAATAATAATAATAATAATAATAATAATAATAATAATAATAATAATAATAATAATAATAATAATAATAATAAACAGAAGGAGAAGGAAGGGAGGAGGGCTCGGGTGTTAGCGAGGGTTTCAGGGAGATGAGAGAAGGATTTGCCGGGAGCAGAGGGCGGCGTGCGGTGGCCGGCAACAGCAGTCAGGCGACAATAGCACGTGGGCAAGGTGGCGGTGGCCGCGGGTGAGGCTGTTGTTCTAGCGGATATCCGAGCAGGGGAGGAGCAATGCGAAGGAGAAGGGGAGGAAATGGAGGCTTTCGGGTCTGATTTCGACTTCGAGCTAGTTGAAAAAGTTGTAAACTGGGTCGAGACAAGTGTACTCATACTATCTTTTTTCACTCTTTTGATTTTTACTTGTTTTCTCTCGGATAGTTTCGTTCTGATACTCACCTAAGTCATGAAAAATGTAAAACGTATGACCTTAGTATAATTGATTTACCGTTTGATACCCGATTCTCTCGTCGATTCACCCGGTTTAGCTTCACCAAACCCTAACCCGCGCCTAGCTTTGGTTTCCATCCCCATTTTGGATTCTATCCTTATTTGGTTCTTAATTGTGTAGTACCCATGTCCCAATTATGTACATACTTCGGTTTAGTGTCCGATTTCCCAAAAATCGACCCGTTTGGCACGTGTGAATATTCTAAACAAGCACTGTTACTGTTCACCGGAGGCAAAATATGAATTTTGTATGTTTCCATCATAATTAATTGTTATTGAAGCTATGTCTAATTGTACATGTTTAATTACAACCTCCGGTAAAATATGTTGTACTCCGTTTGTAAAGGAAATATGTCTCGGAGGCCTCTAAAGTGATAATTGTCTCCCGGTGGTAAGAAATTCTAGTCTTTCTTATGCATTTTGATATCCATGCATCCAAGTTGAATCGTGAAAATACTTTAATTGTAAGGAAAGTTAAAAATTATACAACTATTCGGAGGAAAATCCACAATGTGTTATGTGGTTGAATTGTTCTCTCGGATGGAGATATTGTGAATGAATTATGGTGAATCTTCCCTCAAATGAATAAAAAAATCTTAAAATTGGGATCACGGAATTATGTTACGGAGCGTAATATCTCTTGGCCTATCATTAGTTTTATAGTAGAGGCTCAAAGATTATCTTGACCACGTATTGTAGCGGGTAATACTCTTAACAAGTTTTATGATATTACTGTGAAAGAACAAGGACTGCCTCTAGATTGCGAAAGGTTTGGGTAGCATTTTATTGGCCCTGTATACCGGGTGATAGATATACCGCTATGCCACATGGTGTTTGGCCTGTCTACAAGCATTATATGGATGACCCCTCCTCTGGGTCGATAATAAGAGCTCAATAATAAGAGCTCAAGGCCTTAAATCATATGGAGTATCATGATCTTCTCCTCATTCTCCTGTACTTTTAGTTAGTAAGGCTTATTGACCTTGATCTGTAAAGATTATTATAAATTATAAAAAATGTATAGAATTATATTTCATATTTTCAAATTTCTTATCATATTGCTTTTGTCTCGTTTCATGTTTCATTTGAATATGCATATTGTTGATTATTTGTTATGATATACTTGTTGAGTTGTTAGCTCATCCTTACTTTTTCTTTCCTTACAGATGAGGATGCACTTATACTCGACGAGTCCGGGCAGGCAGTAGGAGCAGAATAGGTAGGTGATATTGATCGAGAAGCTTTTTGGGATTTAGCTGTATAATTTTATATGGATGGAGAACTTGTATAATTTATTTTGATACTTATGGATATTTCTTGGTTGATAACTCTTGCTACAACTTGGTTGCATGGTTGCTTAGTCTACTCCTTGCCATCTTCTCTTTCACATGGAGCGGACCCAATATTCTGTAAATATTTCTGAAGGTACCACTTTTATATCAGGGCGTCAATTTCCTTTTGGCATGTCCAATAGTGTTCAGTATTGTGTTCCAAAAATCGATGATAGAAATAATAATTACACTGATCACCTCCTTTCAGATTCTTAGCTCGTTTGAGCTATTTTAGAAATTTGTAATTCTAAATTTGTATCAGAACGTTTATTTGGATATCATTCAATGATTTAAGGCTTAGCAACTTGTATTTTCTTCAAACTCCTGACTTGGTTCTCTATTACTTTTGATGATCTTGAGTAGATGAATTGCTACCTTCCCTTATATCTCGATCATTTGATGTCAAATGTTTTTTTGTAATTCATGTGCTTGGGTGACTTTACTTCGCTAGCCTCTTTTGTCTCTATGTATACTCGAGTGATAGCTTCTACCTCCAAGAATATCATGGGGCATTGCTTAACTAGAGATTTGAAAAAGTCATCTGATTGGACAATTTCCATGAAAGTCTTCATTTTCACCGTATTGGTAAGTTTCAATATTTTCCTTATCTCGACCTTAAATTTGGCTAAAAAGTATTTCAGGTTTCTATTGGGAGCCTATTGGATCTTAACAAGATGTCAAGGTTGACTTTTTTTCTTCCAACTATAGGAGAATTAGGATAGGAATCAATCGGATAGTTTTTGAAAAGATCAGATTGAATTTGCTTGTAACTTATAGAATCAAATTCTTACATTTCTCTTTAAAGTTAAAGGAAAGTGGAGAGAAAATATGGCATTGTCTGAATTGTAGAAGTCAAGCTCCAATATTGGCATTCTAAATTTATAGGGGAGTCAATGCTTATTTGTTTCCAAGATAAATAGTGTATGACCAAATTTGGTTGTCTATCTAGAAGTGTTTTTTCAAAAAATCTATTATTCAATTCTTTTTATTCATTTCTCCTTTTTAAGTGTGGTTGCAATTCTTTTGATATTGAGGAATATCCTCAACTCTAAATGATTAGTAAATATATTAAGTATTTGGTTAGCTGGGAGGGTGTTGGGAATGTGATGGCATGATCATCTCTTTCATATTGATGGACATTTAGAATTTTGGGTATATTAAGGACTTCAACGCTTTGGACTCTTTTTCTTAGCATCGAAATCAAGTATCCATTGAGTGAGGAAAGAGTTACACGAATGGGTGCCTTAGGAGCCATCGGAGTCTTTGACTGAGAGTGACATCCATTTCAGATAACTTTTTTCCCCTTTAACTTCCTCTTTGAGGTCAATACTTGTGGTTGAAAGACCTTTTCCTTTTGGATTTGGCCATCAGCTTTGTTCCATAAGGATTTTAGTATCTTTGAAATATCTTGTATCTTCTTTTCCAAAACTCCAATGTTTGAATTGGCCAGTAAGTGAGCACTCCTCAAATTGCCTTCATTTGAGATGATGTCACGAGATGAGACAATTTTGAGTGGTTGGCTTGACTATCTATATACTTTGTGTTCACAATTTTTTGTTAATTTGTCGAAGAGAGGAAATGTTTTTAAGTAAATATAATTTTAATTAGGTAGGAATAAATGGCTTGATTTTGCTTCCCTTATGCAGTACCATTGATACGTATCTCGAATTCGGATAATAATTTAAGTTGAGTAGAATTGGACTTTTTGAACCTCTTATTCGGATTTTGTATACGACAATGTTAATGAGAGATTAAAAGATGTGAGATTTATTTTTTGATATAATATTTGATATTTAAGTCAATAACTTTTTTAAATAATTAAAAAATTAAAAAAAATAAAATGAGGATGTGTAATAGTGAAAATAATGGAGGAATTAGCTCCATTAAGAGTGGAATATGGAGGAATTGGCTTCTAAAATCTACAAAGTAGAGGATTTTACTCCGAAATTTATAGAGTTTTTAAGTATCAAAAGAGTAAGAGCTTCGTACTTATTCTTCGGGTTGTTCTCCTTAGTCTCCTCTCTCCTTTTTGAGGATGTAGGCATATTTATAGCATTATTTGTTAATTATAGTAATTTCCTAAATATGGATAACTATTCATCGTCTTTGCCATTGTTCATTCTTAGAATTGAATAGCTCAACGATTTAACATATTCATGAATTTAATTTTTACTTATTATATATATTAACTGCATTAATTGATTTTGGTAGTAAGTTATAATGACCATTCAATTTATTTAACTGTTCGAAACGGTAATGGTCTAGTTTAATTCATCATTTGGCCATTTGAAGTTTTGTCTTTTTAGAGTCTTTACGGTTTTGTTACTCAGTTGCTTGTTGACCTGACTAATAAGTTAGACGTTATTTTGATTTGGGTCCGAAACTCGGCCAATTAATATCTCTTCATTGTTTATTTTTTGTGGGCCCTCCGTAAATCATAGAATTGGGTCAATATTATTTTATTTGATACCCAACAAATACATGGTTTTCATAAATTATTTTTTTTTTTTGAAAATTTTCATTGACATACTGTTGGTATTTTAACTAAATTAATACTTAACTACAACACAATACCATCTTGCTTAATTTTTTAAAATATGATTTTAGAAATCCTTCGAACATGTTCTAAAATTCTACAAATGACATACCATTTTCTCCATTCATATATACTATTCATTTTTTATAGGAATAAATAAGTATATTATATGATTAAAAACAATTATAAAATATTATTTTTTATATTAAATACGTACAAAGTACTTCTTTATTTTATTTAGGTACGTTAAGAGTGATCAGGTGACTGACATCTGAGCTTGTGCATGTTCTGACATAATTTAAAAAAAAAATTTGATGGGAACGGACGGACGTACCCATGAATAAGCACTGCAGCAGCATTTATTTGATAGTGGACTAGGGACCTTCAACCCTTAAAAGAAATAAAAAAAAAAAACAAATATTTTTTAAATTTAAATAATTTTTTTAAAAATAATATATTTTAATAATTAATTTTAATTATTTTTTTGACATTTTAATATTTCTAATTGGGTAAATAATTGATAGGTCCAACAACCATAAGCTCAAGGGTCAGGCCCCAAAGTAGACCCGCAATCCAATATAATTTTTTAAAAATAAAGAATCCCACATTACTCCAACAAGAATAGTGCATTTGCAAGTCACGATATAAATTCAGGTACCTTCAAATTTGGAAGGACAAGCTCGAAGAAGTTCAAAAAACTCCATAATACTCCACATGGCTCGGAGAATGGCGTAACCGTTGCTAACTAATCTTCAACGAGAGCAGATTGGTGGCCAGGAGATTCTCAACCCTCCTCCCATCCAGGAGGCTCCATGGCCCTCTGCTTGTCCGGAGGCCCCTTGGCCACCCTCCAGTCATGGAGGCCTTTAGCCCTCCTCTTGTTTGGAGGCCATCGGCCCTTTGTCGTCAGGAGGCCCTTAGCTCTCATCCTGTTTGGATGCCATCGGCTTTCTTTTAGTCCCGGAGGCTTTCAACCCTCCTCCCGTCCGGAGGTCCTTCGGCCATCCTTCAGCCAGGAGGCACTCGGCCCTCCTTTCGTTCGAAGGCCCTCGGCCCCCCGTCCTGGAGCAATGAGCCTTCAGTCCTGGAGTCAGGAGCTCACTGTTCAGGAGTCAACTATCCGCTCAAGTAACCAGGTTGTTGACCCACCAGTGCAGCTTAGTCCTTCTCTAAGTTGCCCTCTATCGGTACCACCTTTAGGTCGCCTTTCACGGATGTACCTCAAAGCCGCCGCTCTGCCGAGCGTACCACAAAGCCGCCCTTCTATTAGGTGCACCTCTAAGTCGTCCTTTGTCGGCGCACCTCTGCCCGCCCCGCCAAGTGCACCTCTAAGCCGCCCCTCTATCGATATACCTCTAAACCGCCCCTCTGCCGGGAGCACCTCTTAGCATCCCTCCATAGGCGCGCCTCTAACCAATCCTCTGCTGGCGCACCTCTAAACCGTTCTTTCGCTGGCGCACCTCGAAACCATTCTCTGCTAGCGCACCTCTAAGCTGCCCACCAATTGGTGCATCTAAACACTCCATCCACCGCTATATACATATATGCATTCATCACATCTTCCTAATATCTTTTTATTATCTGAGAAAGATTTCTAATTTAAGTGTCGAAGGATATATAGTGAGAGTAATTTTTACCATCTTCTAACCTCCTATTTGTAATTTGTGATGTATAGGTTTCAAGTTAATAGCGACAGAGACCGAACCCACTCCAATTTGACTTGTAGCGGAAGAATGGAAGGCTCCCTAATCCATACCATAACTCAAGAACCAAGAAAGTATCATTGGCACTGTTGTAGGAATGACTAAAAATTCTTTCCACCTCACAACAGAAAAGAAACATGATCAATACTTGTACTCCAGCTAGCACGTTGGTTTAAGATATCACCTCCCATGGCGACGACCCCTCATTAGGTAGCCATGCTAATAGGTGACCAATGCCAAATGTACGGGCGGCTGGCGCTCAGCAGAGCACCCTCTTCTTGACCATTTGCGCTTGTCTGAAGACGTAATATGGAGGATTTTGTCCTCTAACTCCAGGATGGATGAAGAAGATCAACATCTCGGGTACGAACTATTGTACCAGTCTAAGGCAAAGTCACCCATGGCAACGTCCCTCGACTGGGTAGCCATGTAGATGGATGATTGATCTCGAGTGTGCAAGCACTCGCTGTCCAGCCGAGTGCTCTTTACCCATTGTTCCTAGACCGTCTACACCTGTCAGAAGATGTAACACTGGGGGTTTCGCCAATCAGCTTTCAAGAGATTTGAGAAAGTTAGCATCCTCAAAGGATCAATCGGCCCGATGACCTCAGGACCTTGACAACCTCCAGTACCTATCTCATTAGCCAGATGACCTGGGTATTCGGGATGATCCAAGCGATGGGGCCCACTCTTGGAGAAATGATCGATCCAGTCCCTGGGAGCTAGGCAAAAGCCCAAAGTCGCAATGCCTTGTCACTACCAAGACTGCCGGCAACCTCCACGAACCCGGAGAGGTCCTAGGCAGAATCAACGAACAAGCCATTGCCCGATCCTACACTAACAAGCTGCCTCACTAAAGCAAAGAGCATAGCCTGTTGGCAAAGTAGGGCCAATTTGAAGACGCCACACTGGGGCTTCCCCTCCAACTTTCGGACTTCGACACACGAAGCGGGGGCGGCCACCGTCGCCTAAAGAGCCACTGCCACCATCGCCGAAGGAGAATCAACAAATCGAGGCACGGTAGAGAGAGGAAGAAGAAAACCCTCAATGAAGCTTGTATCGCTACCTGCATCGTCACGGAGTGGCTATCGCTATGACTAGCACCGTCATCTACACTTGGACCACCCTCTACCGGCAATCCCCATTGCCATCTTCAGGTACGCCTCGTTGGTCAACCAAATGCGGTTCCAACCATTTTATATAAACGCATCCCACTTTGCCTCCTTTCCATTATATATGAACGTTTCTCAGACCCGGTCTAGCTGCAACTTTGTTTGGCCATGATTATGCTCGACCGCGACCCAGTCTGGCACCCCAGACTCAGTCCGACATCCTAGATCCCATTTGGTGGCTCGGATTCACATCCGGCTCTTAGATCCACTCCAACGCCTTAGATCCAATCTGCCGCTCCTTGCCCGGTGCCCAGATTTGGCCCGGCTGCATGCTAGCCTAGCTCCAAAATTAGTTTGGCTCCACGATTGATGATCTAGAGTTCTGTCAGTTCGACGCTGCTCCTTCCTCGAGCCACGTCCCGCGCCAAGACTAGTTTGATGCCCGAGTCACGTCCAATCCAGTCTTAGCTCGGTGCCCAGATCTAGCACGACCACAGAACTGTCCGAGAGCTGAGATCAAGTCCAGCCATGTCCTAGACCAATACCCAAAGTCAGTATAGCCGCAACGAATTCGGAGCCCGAAATGGGCCTCGGTAGGCCTTAAACTGCCAAGGGACGGATTGTGGCAACTTGAGGCTCTTAAGGCCATCGACAATGAGCTCGACCCACTTTCTAAGGCTCTACCAAGAGCAATGTCAAGAAGTCATAAAGGAAATCTTATCACGACGGCCTAGAATGTCCCCATGTCGATGACACCTCCTTGAGTAACAATGTTGGTAGATGAGTGGCCCCAAAATGTGCACTAGCGCCCACTTCCAGACCTCACGTGTCCAACTGAAGATATTGCATTGGGGGCTCCGCCCTCTAACTCCTAAACCAACAAAGCAAACAAACATCTGTAGAAGATCTGATGACCTGACAATCTCGAGGCCTAAGCGGTCACGAGTAGCACAGTCTAGCAGCGGCCAGGAGGTAAGCCAAGCCATAAAGCGCAGGTGAAGGCTTGAAGCGGCATGATCCACGCCACTCCAAATGTTGCCAGGAGGCACTGACCTCGAACCCTATCGGCTCGGTGAGGCAAACTTGACCTTTCAAAGAGTAGTGGCCACAAATACAGGATGCCAGCTGGAGCGGCCGTACCCTTGTTCATGGGCCATCTTCGGCCTCGAAAATTCTCCTGAGTAGGGCACACCAGTCAGCAAGCCGATCTTACTGCAACACCTCTTGTCGACCTGTTCTATGGCAGCAAACCATGCGATGTCATGGCAACACTTGCAAAGGAGGCTCGATGTGCTCTATCCACCACCCATTGCATCGCAGAAAATATCATCCAACCAAGCGTTGCATTGGTTTGGGTCACCCAAGGTAGTATCAGCCGATAATGGGACCCGAACCAATGGCCAACAAACTACCCAGCATGACAGTAGCGCGCTACCCAACCAATTCATAGCAAAGGACCAAATCGCATGGAGCATAGGGGCCATAGGCCAGGTCACCTACCCGATGACCTTCCGAAGTGGTGCACGCCAGTTTTGCACTCGGGGCAATGAGTCGGTCACAAGAATACCACTTATGTGCGGAAAATTCCACGCCGAATTCAGGTAAATCTTGCATACGCCATACCGCTTGCTTGAATCATGTTTCCGTTAATAGGATAGTAATATTATTTGCTCATACGAGTAATTACATAATATTGCATAAAATCTTGCGACCTAAACTTTCCTAAGTCAGCGAGTTTTCACTCGCATGCTACTAAACCTCGGCCACATTCCAAGCGGCCCATTAGAGGTCGAATAAAACCTTGGTCCCATTACGAGCGGCCCAATAGCGGTTAAAATAAATCTCGGTCCCATTCTGAGCTGCTCACTAGCGGTTAAACTAAACCTTGGTCCCATTCCAAGCAGCCCACTAATGGTCAGATTAAACCTCAGTATTCCAAGAGGCCCATACGTGGTTGTATTTGAACCTTGTTCCTGTCACCAAACGGCCCATGTGCGGTCAAACTCAAAACCTTAGGGTGCTTTTAAGTATGCACGTGGTGACCTCCTCTCAAAGGAGAGAGAACCATCAGTCAACGACGGTTGGTGGACTAGGACCAGACGCTTGAAAGCTACGACGTCGTCAAACAGGACAGAGCATTAATGGTACATGCGAGCGATGACCTAGACTAGCAAAAACTTGGTAACGATAACCTCAAAGCTTAGCCGACAACCACATCTTCTCAGCACTGCAACCTCCACTTGGTAGGGGCGAGCGCAACCAACTAGATGTGTTCATCAAAGCCAGGAGATTTCGATGTCAACTACGTCTCCTCAGGGCCACGACTTCATGGGAACGATCAGAATCCGATGCAAGTCATCCCTAGTAGCCCTGACACTCCACTAGAAAGCAAATAGGCATCCTCAAAGAGGGAGTCACTAAGATCGAGATCTCAGGCTTGGCCATGGTCACGGTATTGACCCATTTTCTCGACCCGAGAGTCAAAGGATCCTAAACTCCAGCAACTAAGCTTTTTGGGGGCTCCTCACTCCTAGTCCCATTGGCTGATTCGCCAACAGCAATGCACGATGAGAAAAACCCTTTTAGGGAATGCAAGGTGCATCCCAATGCCATAGATCGAATGATCAGCTTTCTTAATGCAAGTCGCCTCTTGACCTCTCCAAGCGCATCCTTATAGCGAGGAGATCTGGTCCCGAGCTTGAGATCTTCTCTTTACGCGCTCCTGGATCTCACCTGAGACTTGGACGGCTAACGGTCAGAACCGCCAAAGGTTTCCCTTCTATCTCCGAAAAATTGACCAAGTCATATCTATGCTGATCCTGAGCACCCCATTTCAGAGGAACCGATAAGAAGATCCAAGGTCGGCAAGGTGAGCTGATTTGAGTCTAAGATCTTCCCTCCGAGAGCATACTTTCTCTAGAAGGAGGAGCCAAATCAAATTGTTCGTTGCATTTATTGCTACGATTACGACCACCTCTTGAGGCGACACATGGCAATAATTGACGAGATGCTCTGTGACTCATCAAGTACCTAGCTAGCGGAAGAATAAAATAGTGCATAAAAAACGCTCACTTCGTTGGTCAACGGATCTGGTGAACCAGCATTTTTGTCTCTGCTCTGCTCTTTAGATTTGAGCGCTTTGGTTTGTGGAACTGATCAACAAAGATTTCCAGCTTCGCACTGCTCTCTGGATTCGAGCGCTTTGGTCAACGGATCCACTCAACCACCATTTTCATCTCCGTTGTGCTCTCTGGATTCGAGTGCTTTGGTCAGCGAAACCAGTCAACAAAGATTTTTGGCTCGCACTGCTCTCTAGATTCTAGCGCTTTAGTGAATGGATGTAGTCAACCAGCATTTTCATCTTCGCTCTGCTCTTTGGATTTGAGTGCTTTGGTCAGCGGAATCGGTCAACAAACATATTTTCAGCTTTGTTCCGCTCTCTGGATCAAGCGATGTGGTCAACTAAGTTGGTCAACTATCAATCCGGTTCCATCCTCTCTCTAGAGTCAAGGGTTTCGGCCAATGAATCCGGTCGATGACCTCTCCTTTTTTCTTCGACTAGGCCATCCTAATTCTAAAATTGTGGCTTTTCATGTGTGGGCTAACCCAGTCAGGAACAGTGACCTCCATCCGCTCCAAAGTACAAAATCAAGATAGAGGCACTAGACGGAGACCCTCTAGCAAGCTCCATGGGAAGGGTCCATATTTGAATGTTGTTTTAAAACAGATGAGATTTGAGTATGGATTCAAATCTGATTGGCAGGCTCCCATACGAAAAGAAGTGACCAAAGCAGTCCAAGAGCCGAGGCTCAAGACGGCGACACCAGAGAGCATGCACCACCTGAGCTTTGAACCCACAAGCAGAGCAGCATGCTTCCCGTGCCACTTGATGAAGAAGCTTTGATAGATGCACGTCAACTTATAGCACACGGGGAAGTAGGAGGAAGCGCTATGCATCGAAAGGTAATCCACCAGACAAATCTGCAGAGAACCAAAAAACGGAGGGGGGGTCACACCGAGAACAGTGAAAAAATGAATCTAGGTCAGACTTGAGGGGATAATGTGTCTAGTCTTATCCTATTATGAATATGTTGGAGGCCAAAAATTTGGGCTACTGGTATAGGATGCTAGTGATGGGTCCAACAACCATGGGCCTAATGAGCTATGCCCCACAGTAGGCCCGCAATCCAACATAGTTTTTTCAAAATGAAGAGTTCCACGTTGCTCTAGCAAGAATAGTATATTTGTAAGCCATGCTATAAATTCAGGCACCTTCAAGTTTGGAAGGATAAGCTCGAAGAAGTTCAAAAAACTCCATAAGGCTCCACATGGCTCAGAGAAGGATATAGTCGTTGCTAGTCAATCTCCAACGTGAGCAGATTGGCGGCCAGGAGACCATCGGCACTCCTCCCATCCAGGAGGCTCCTCGGCCCTCCGCCCGTTTGAAGGCCCCTCGACCATCCTCCAGTCTTGGAGGCCTTTAACCCTCATCTTGTTTGGAGGCCATCGGTCCTTCGCCGTTAGGAGGCCATTAGCCCTCCTCCCGTCTGGAGGCCATTAGCCCTCTGCCAGCCAGGAGGCCCTCAACTCTCCTCTCGTCCGGAGGCAATCAGCCCTCTTCCAGCCAGGAGCCCTCCTGCTGTTTGGAGGCCATCAGTCCTCCTCTAGTCCCGGAGGCTCTTAGCCCTTCGCCCGCTAGGAGACCTTCAGCCCTCCTCCCCTTCGGAGGCCTTCAGCCCTCCTCCCATCCTAGAGGCCCCTATCTCTCCTCTTGTCTAGAGGTCCTTCAGCCCTCCTCCCATGTCTGGATGCCCTCGGCCCCCCGTCTTGGAGCCTTGAGCCATCTGTCCTGGAGTTAGAAGCTCGTTGTCCAAGAGTCAACCATTCGCGCAACTAACCAGGATGTTGACCCACCAGTGCAGCTTAGTCATTCTTTAAGTCGCCCCTCTACCGAGCGTACCTCTAAGTCACCATTCGCGAGCACATCTCTAAGTCACCCCTCTGTCGGGTGCACCACAAAGCCACCCCTCTGCTAGGCGTACCTCTAAGTCACTTTCTGTCAGTGCACCTCTAAGCCGCCCTCCACAAGCACATCTCTAAGTCATCTCTCTGCCAGGCGCACCTTTAAGCCGCCCTCCGCAAGCGCACCTTTAAGCCGCCCTTCACAGGCGCACCTCTAAACCCCCTCTGTCGGGCACACCTCTTGGTCGCCCTCTACCGGTGCACCTCTTGGCCGTCCTCTACAGGTGCGCCTCTAAGCCACCCCTCTACTGAGCGCGCCTCTAAGCTGCCCTTTACAGGGCGCACCTCTAAACTGCCCATTAGTTAGTGCATCCAAATGCTTTATTCACTGCTATATACATATATGCAATCATCGCATCATCCTAATATCTTTCTATTCTCTAAGAAATATTTCTAATTTGAGCGTTGGGGAATATATAGTGGGAGTAATTTTTACCATCCTTTGACCTTCTATTTGTAGCCTATGGTATACAAATTCTAGGTTAATAGTGACGGAAACCGAACTTATTCCAGTTCGACCCGCAGCGAAAGAATGGAAGACTCCCTAATCCGTACCACAATTCGAGAACCAAGGACGCATCAACGATAAACTCTAAGTTTTCAAGGAAGCTTATTTTATTTTATTTTTTTTGAAAGGCTAAGGGTGACATGGGGTTAAACCAAAAAATTAAAAAAAAAAATCAAACCAACAATTTGAAGAAACATTCTAAGTGGGTTGACATTGATTTTTATATCAAAAGAAATAGTTTAGAGAGCCAAATTAAGAGTTGAAACAGTTGGTTGGTCTCCCAATAAAAACAGTGTAAATAGAAGGGGACTAAAGCTTAACATACTTTAGAAATATCGAACCTGATCAATAATTAACCCTCTATCCACATGTTCTATTGAAATAGATCTTTTTTTTTTTTATTCTTAGATGATTAAATCCTTCAAAGGATCAAATTTAATTTGCTTAATTTGATACCTAGTATGTATTCTTATATTCTATAGTTTGATAAAAGCAATCATTTTTTAAAAAAATAAGTCACTACAATTCTACTAATCCTGCAGGTAAAGACATAGTTAATTAAATAATATTATTACATATTTAATTATCTCAAAATCATTAAAAATAGGTATAAATTTAACTTTGTTTTTCCTCCCTTTTATATCTTTCCTTCTAGACTAACGGTAACAATTTTAATAAAAATAGGTGTATAAATAAATATATAAATATTATTATTTTTAATCAAATGTAGACTATGCTTAGCGTTTTGGTCTGTGGAGGGTGAACGATTTGGTCCATATTAACCTATATTTTTGGTTTTAGTAAACATGTTCAAAGTGGCACTATGTTAATTTAGTCTTTTGTATAAATAAATGATTTATAACTAATCTCATGGCATTAAATATTATGAAATTAAATGTTCATGGTAACATGATTAGAGACTTATTTGAATTCTTCTGGACCCAAAGTATAAGAAATTATAGATGGATATGAATTCAGCTTTATTTAGTCTTATTCTAAGTGAATTATAAGTCTTTTTGTTTTGTTTAATCTCTAAAAATTTATATAGTATTTAAAATAATTAATAACAATAATAAATAATGTGACAAGGAAATGATAAATTATCCATGAATTTTCTAAGAGTCACACACACTCCCTCAAATGCTAACGGGTGCCCACAATCCCAATCAATGCCAGCCATGCCTAGCCAATATCAACATCTTATTTGAGTGCCAATTATCAATTCACATTGGCCACACTCTTATTAATATCATCTACAATTGCCTACTGTTGCCCAGTGGCCTTGACTATGTCGCCCAGTTGCGGTTGCCATTGCCAGTGCCAGAGAGCTTGTGTACCTCGGCCACTTTTGTGGCTATTGCAACCATTATGTGGCACACCTCAAATCATGTTTAAACACATTATGATAACAGTATCTTTGAATAAAATGGACAATTTTAAGGAAAGTCAAACAATAAGATATTTATTTAATCTTATTATGAAAGGTCTTCATACATGAAAGTACCAGGCTTGCTTATTTCAAAATAAGACTAGTAATTATCGAATGAAATTATATATTTTGATATTTTTAGATAATATTTTATTGTATTTATAATTTAATATATTGGAAGAGTAAGCGGAGGGGAATGGCATCTGTGACTGTCAAGCAGTCGGCTCTGCACACGAACACGTGCTGAGGGAAAGAGGAGACCGCTGTGAGTGCCTGACACTTGCAACCCACCACCACCACTCAACTCATCTGCTGTGGCTGACAACACAAGACAAGCTAGCTTCCCCAGAGTGGACGCTCTAAATATTTATTGATGTTTTTTAGTTATTAATTTTATTTAATATAATATTTACTTATTTATTCATTATATAAATTAATTATTGAAACTAAATAAATAAAATATTATATTATTAAAATTATTTTAAAAATAAATAAATGATGTTTCTTTAGTACCATTATTATTAAGCCAGCTACCTTTTAAAACCACTTCTTCGACCCATCATTGCCCTGCTTACCTAATTTATCTCTTGTACTTTGCTTTCATCTGTCAAGCCTCCGCTATCATGGATTAAAGAAGAAGAGGGGAATAAAAAAAAAACTAATAAAAAGGTACAAACACTAGCATATTGTTGGATTTTAGATTATATATATTGAGTTTTCTACTCATTTTTAAGTCTTTTTTCCCCCTTTCAGTTTTAGTAATCACACGCTCTTTCCGCATCATTTTTGTGAAATTAACTCGGACAGAATTCTTTCAGGGCAATTTCGTGAGATATTCATATGATAAGGGCTTTAATGATGCTTTTAAAAAACATTCTTGTGGCCGGTCACGAGTAAGCTACACGATAATCGATTGAGTAATTGTGCGAGATATAGATTTGTTGTTCTGATTTAAAGTCAAGTGGACAGATCATTTCAAATCCCCTGAAACTCATGCACGACTTTCAAGTCAGTTGACATTGGCAAGAATTTCAATGATGCCTTAATAAATTGACATCAATAGTTAAATTTTTAACTTATAGTACGTTGTATAATTAAATTATTTGGTGGTTATTTGTGAACATATATCATATTGAGCAGATTAGTTTGAACGTAAGATTATCTTCTTTTTTTTAAGTTTAAAAAGCATTTTTATGTAAATTTATTTATTGCTATGCTTATGTATATAGTTGTATGAAATTGTTGATTTCTTATAAATTTAAAGCAATGGACAATAAATTTAACCTGAATTAGAAAATTTTTCAATTTGAGATGATAAAGTTTGGTAAAAGTAATTGTTTTGATGGAGTTAAAAAGTGACTTTCGGTGCTGGAGAGAGAGAGTGGAAGATTCGAGCGATGACAATCCATTTTCAAGGAAGAATGAATGATCCTAGATGAGGCGATCCAGAAAAGAAAAGACAGTTGGAAGATAATTGAGGGCACGAATATACTCCATATAGGAAGACTTGGTTCAAAGTGGAACGAAAAAGAAAGTGTTTATTATAAAACATCATGAATTTTGATTATTCTTTTATTGGTAGATTTTGACTATTCTTAAATACAACTATACACTAGGCATGTTTTTTTTTTTTTTTTTGCTACTTGATGGGTACAATTACACTAGGGTCAGCTCAGAACCTAATTTACAGAAGGAAGAAGGGCTTAGAAGGCGACGCCATAGTTGGAGCTCCTCTAGACTCGAGATTCGAAAGGCACTGCAACTAGTGATGGGTACTGCTACACTTGGACAGGTTAAGGCCATTCGACCCGGAACAATCCAACGATAAATGGAGGACTAAGGTTAATCAGTGATCTAGTTCAGCCTACGACAATTCAGCAAATGAGTCCATATGGCAACTGCTAGCATTTGGTCCCTCATGACTGTAGGAAAAAGGGCTATAGGCATTAGTTACCAATCTGCTGTCCTTATGATTACCAAGACATTGAATGCCGGTGGTGGAAGCATGAATGCCACCCCTTATAATTGTAGAGCCGTATTGTTTGCGACTAACAATCGTAGAGCCATGACACCCAAGGACGGTTAAATCGGCATCTACACTAAAAAAACACAATTTCCTGCATAGGAAAAGGAGGGTTGCTAGCTAGAACATCTAGAAAAGAAAGAAAAAAAAAAACCTTCTATCAAGACCATCAGACATCCCAAGTCTTATAAGGCAAGTAAAGCCACTCCATCGCAAGTGTACCACTCACAAAAGCCACTCCCTGTAAGTGCACCTCAAACCAAGCCACTCCCACGCTTGAGTGTACCAAGAAAGGCGCTCACCTATTGAGAGCTTTTATAGAGTCCAATCCTTCACCTTAAACTCAATCCTCGAACATTCTTGCATCTACTCATTTTCTACCTATTTTCTCATCTTTCTTTTTTGCCTAGAAAAATTATTAACTTGAGTATCGGAGGATATACCAAGGAGCAAGTCATATATCCCCTAACTTTTCATTTATTTGTTATGGTGTATAGGATTTAGGCATTAAATAATGAAGATTGAACCCACTTCTAGTCGAATACCCAAATTTGGCAGTTTCTTAATTTGTTCAATAATTTAAATTTCGGGATGTATCATTGGTACTGTTTATGAAAACTAATGAAAAGTTTGACCACACAACCAGAACAATTAAGCATGGTGAACACTAAGGGCCAAGCAAGTGCACCGGCTAGAGACGCCACCCCCTATGGTGACAACCCATCCGTGGGTAGCCATAGAGATACCTAACTGGCCCCGGGCATGGAGGTGTTTGCCGTTAGGACGGATGCCATGATAAAACTACTCTGGAACATGTGTACTCGACTGGAGGGACAGCCCCTAGGGGCTCATTCCTCCAACTTACAGGCCTTCACATCTAAAAGGAGGAGTTAGAGGAGGAGGCAGCCCACTAAGAAAGAGATCCAGTAGCCTAATGACCTCAAGGCTCGAGCGGCCATGAGCGATAAGGCCCAGACACAGCTTAAAGACCAATCGAGACTTGTAGTGTGGGATGGAAGCCTAAAGCCACGGAATCCACATTACTCCTGAGACAGCTGAAGGTCTTTGGCCCAAGAAAAAGCCTCTTACAGTACCTGCTGAGGGAGGGTTTATAGCTGACCGATCCAACACGTCTCTCTAAACTACTTGGAGTTGAAGACCTTTCTCAATACTAAGAAGTTTGCATCCTCCTTCCAAGTGGAGGAGAGGATATGAAAAATTAAGGAGTAGCTATTCAGAGGAAATACTGATAGAGACTCTTGTTGACCTAGGGGGTGGTCATAATTCATGAGGGAGATCCGGATATAACAACTCCCTCAAATGTTCAAAATGCTTAACATGGAGCCCTACGATATAAATTTTGATCCGATAGATCATCTAGATCACTTTCCCACATTGTTGGGGTTTCAGGGATTTGACGACGCAGCTCTGTGTCTCTACTTGTATCTGACCCTCAAGGGAGATGTGCGGATTCGATTCTATCAGTTGTAGCCAATTCGATCGGGACCTTCTAGGAGATGGCCGACAATTTCTTATCACAATTCATTTCCAATCAAAGGGAGGAAAAGTAGTCATGACACATTATACACATTTGACAAGGGCCGAACGAAAGTCTAAAGCTCATCCTACCCCAGTTCAACGCAGAGGCTCGCATGATATCCAAGCTCACAGACAAGGTGAAACTGAGCTCTTTCATGACAACCATATAATCGGGTGACTTCTTCAAGTACTTGGTCCAACAGGAGCCTAAGACCTTTCTTGAGGTAAAGACCATCTCCGGTGTCTTCATCGTCGCTGAGGAGGCCAATGAAGTGAAGAGACCGAAGCATCCATACCACAATCTGGGATCGACGAATGGGAAGAAGAGGAACGGGGATGACTTTCAACTGAGATCCCAGAAAGCAACCGAGGATGGAGAGGAATGTCCACAGAGAGTACAGACCCTTAAACCTAACTTCTTTAAATGACACATAGATGAATATCTTTATACTAATATGAGATGAGAAGTTCTTGAAGTGGCCAAAGTAGCCCAAGAACCCAGAAGGAGGGGACCAGTCTAAATACTGCTTCTACCATAGATCTCTCGGCGTAGTACTGAGGATTGTAAGACGCTATAGAAAGAAATTAAGGCCATCGTCCGAAAAGGACATCTCAATAGATTTTTGAAAAACTCGGGGCAGGCCTCTAGGAAAGCAGATGATGACAAGCTTGACTAGCGTGAGTAGCTTCATAATCGGATCACAGTCGGAGTGGTTAACATGGTGATCACGAGACCACCCAAGAACAATGCTTTAGACCACTCGAAGAAGGCTTGCAGCAGTAAGAAACAGAGGGTAAGAGTTAGGAATATATCATTAGTTTTAGTAATAATGATATGACACATTTAATAACTTCCCATTCTGACCCACTGTTTTTATCTATACTCATTTGGATGGTAAGCTCAACTACTAAATAAAATGGGATCTTTATTGATAATGAAAATTTAAGAAATTTGCTATATCTCGATACCTATTTTAAGCTCAGACTAAAGAATGATCAAATAAAAGAGGCCGAGGGACCCCTATACGCACTCAATAATGAACCTGTTTCAATCTTGGAGACCATCCAACTAGAGGTCATGCTTGGGAAGTATCCAAGGATAGCATCTTGCATGCTCACAATCCTAGTTGTCGACCTACCCTCGGTCTACAATACCATTATGGGATGACCATGCCTAGTTACATTTGGAGTAGTGACATCGATCTTGCATCTAAAGATGAGATTCATAACAACATGTGGTGTCGGGGAGGTCTTAGGTAGCCAAATAATCGATTGGACATGCTACTTATCTCAAGTTAATCAGGCGGTATCAAGTCAACCGATTAGAGACTTTGACCTTCGGGACAAAGATACCCTATAGTAGGACAACCTTGCGAATCAGCTGACTAGATCCCTCAAAAACTTGTTGTCGGGTCACCTGCACAAATAGCTGATAACTATCCTCTGACAAAATTCTGATATGTTTGTATGGACTCTCACTGACATGTCAGGAATTCCGGATAGAATAATGGCTCACAAGTTAGGCCTTGATATCAATTGTAAGCTCATTAGGCAAAAATAGAGGAACCATTCAATCGAGAAATCAATCGTCATGAGGGAGGAAGTCAAGAAGCTACTCAACGCAGTCTTTATAAGAAAAGTCCAGTATTCAAACTAGTTATCTAATGTGATACTCGTAAAAAAGAGCAATAAAAAATAGTGGATATAAGTCAATTTCATCGACATGAATAAAGCATGTTCGAAAGACAACTTTCCATTGCCGATAATCAATATGTTGTGGACTCAACATCTTAACACAAGCTATTGAACTTTATGGACGTCTATTCCGGCTATAATAAGATTTGGATGAGTCCCGATAATGAAGAATACACATCCTTCATGACTGATAAGGGGACGTACTATTACAAAGTCTTACCATTCAGTTTGAAGAACGCAAGAGCCACCTACTAGAGGCTCATGAACAAAATATTTGAGAAATGGATTGGATTAAACATGGAAGTATATGTAGATGACATGTTCGTCAAAAGTATAGTAGCCAATAACCATATTCGCGATCCTAGGGAGACCTTCGAGGTGCTCTGAGCACATCAGCTGAAGTTGAACCTAATGAAGTGCGTATTTAGAGTGTCTTTAGAAATATTTCTTGGCTTTATTGTCTCTCACCGTGGGATCAAAGAAAACTTAGAGAAAATAAAAGCCATCATGGATATGAACCCACCTCAATTCGTAAAGTAAGTCTAGAGACTCATCGGGAGACTCATAGCACTATCCCGGTTCCTAGAAAAGTTAGTAGAGAAATATCTCCCCTTCTTCAAGGCTTTGAGAGGGATGAAGGCAAGTTGTTTTCAATGGATTGCTGATTTCTAGATAGCCTTCTAAGAATTGAAGTAATACCTTACTAATCCACCTCTCTTGACCTCCTTAAAGGAAGGCAAGGAACTGTATCTCTATTTGGCGACATCAGACACAACACTGAGTTTGGTCCTAATTAGCCAAGAATCTGAGATATAATGACTGGTTTACTGCATCTGTAAGATCCTAATAGATACTGAGAATTATTACTTGCACCCTAAAAGGGTTGCTCTAGCACTGGTCTATTTGGCCATGAAACTACAACCATACTTCAAGGCCCACAAGATTATTATCCTAATGGACTAGCCATGGAAGGGAATACTATAGAGACCCAATGTGTCCGAATGACTAATCAAATGGACTATCAAATCAGAAGAGTTTGACGTGAAATTTTAACTGAGGTCGACTATAAAAGGTCAAGTCTTAGCGGATTTCATAATCAAAATGACAATCCCAATTTTAGATATCGTTGAAGGTAGTGAAGACGCTCACTAGCAAGAAGAGGCTCTGGTTTGGATTGTGAACGTCGATGAGTCATCGACTGAATCAAGAATCAGAGCCAGTGTAGTCTTGAGGACTCTAGACGGGTTGAAGAAGAAATACTTATTGAGCCTTAGATTCTTGGCCACCAACATTGTGGTTGAGTATGAAACCTTGCTAGTTGGACTTAGGTTGACAAAAGAATTCTCAACGAAGAACCTGGCCGTCCATAGTGAGTTGGAATTGATCATCAATCAGGTTGATGGGAATTTTGAAGTATCAAACCCATCGCTCGTGAGGTATCTCGCTAGAGTGAAAAGCCTGACTGAAGCATTTAATAGGGTGGAAATACTCCACACCCTGAAGGAAGACAACCGAAAGGTAGATCAACTGTTGAAGGTGGTGGAGACTGATAATCCTTAGCAGTATGCTCAAGATATTTGAGAATTCATTGCAATCCCGAGAATAGAGGACCCAGATCTCAAGGTGCTTTGCATTTCAGACGGCGAGGGTTGGATGACTTCGTATAGAACGTTCCTGATGGGAGGCCCTCTATCGAAAAACCCAGATGATGCCAGGTGCATCAAAAAGATAACAGATTGGTACACTATCATGGATAGGAGATTGTATTAACGAGGTCACTCCATCCGCTACATGTGTCTCATACTAGAAGAGGCTAACTACATGCTAAGCAAAATCTATCTCGAGATCTGCGGATTATGTGTTGGGGGTAAGAACTTAGCAATAAGATCATGTGGTAAGGATATTACTAGCCAATGATGAAGAAAGATGACTGTAAAATTTGTAAAAATGTGTGAAAACTATTAGATTCATTATAACATTCCTCATTGGCCACACATAGAATTGTAGACCCTGTAGTTACCTTAGCCATTCACACAACGGGGCTCAACATTCTAGGCTCATTGCCCATTGCATTTGAGTAGAGGAAGTTTGTCATTGTCGAAATCAATTGCTTTATAAAATGGTTGGAGGCCTTTCTGCTGGTATAGATCACCAAGTAGAACACCACAGAGTTCGTTCGTTTGAGTATTATATGTAAATTTAGAACTTTTGAGGTCATAGTGGCAGACAATGTTCGCAAGGTTCACCAAGTATAGCACAAGTTTGGGGATTTGACTACTTTACATTTCCGTCACCTATTCATAGATAATAAGTAAATTTAGAAACTACATTTGAGGTCATAGGGGCTGACAATGAAAGCTACCTTTTATCAATGAATGATCCTAGCACAAGTAAGTCTAATGATGGGATTAAAGTGGTTATCCCCATAAAAATCGTCCTACCTAATGAAAATACGTTTAATTTAATAAAATGATAGTTTATTATATTTACTATATTAATCATTTGAATGCTTGTGTGATTGCATGAGTTCAAACGCCTAAACCGCCTTTAAATCGGGTGAACTACTAAACTAGTAGACAAACCGTTTAATTTAATAAAATGATAGTTTATTATATTTACTATATTAATCATTTGAATGCTTGTGTGATTGCATGAAACCTCAACCCTTTAAATCGGGTGAACTACCGAGTGACCTCAACCCTGTGACCCGAGTGACCCAGTCTGGTAGAAAATTAAACCTGTGGAATCACTTGATATAGGCTAGTAGAAGAGAAAACCGTCCCCCAAAACCCAAGACCTCCCTCAAGTGATGAAGGCCGGGTTTTATGCCAGATGTAAAAGAAAAAATCAAGACAGATTCCTGTACTGGACCCATACTATGAAATAAACACTTGTCCTAACAGTCCATCAAAAACTAAATACAATCTACAAGAACCACCTGTATATATATATATATATATATATATATATTACGCAAACACACACATAGGATCCAAAAATGCCACAAAATATTTGTGACTCCAACGTCATACCACTAGATAAAACGTCGGAACAGAGAGATGCTACTAGGTATCTGAAATCAAATCATAATAACCCGTGAAAGCATATAAAATTATCGATACACGGCGAAAACTAAATTCATCCAAATATCATCAATATAAACAATATACAACAACGTCCATCCTTAATTTACACAAGTCCTCCTTACATGTGCACAAAACCACAAAATTTATGCCTACAAAAATAATCTTTCAAATCCTCAATCTAGCCAACCGGAATTTCTACTCTACCTCAACGGCTATAAACTCGTGTTCATCTGAAGGCAAGAAAATAGTAAGAAGTGAGTTGAATACCCAGTAAGACACAAAGATAATAAAGACAATGCAATATACTCAAAATAATTCAAGGAGATGGAATAGGAACATACTACATATGTATAAATATGAGACATGATCAAATGTATTTTTGAAACATATTTAACCTTTTTATATTTTATATTTGATTCCTTTATGTTTCAAAATATATAGAAATTTATTCATATTTAGGGATTAGGGCTAGTAGACCTTACTAACTAATGGAATAGCCAAACAAGGATAGGAACGTGTATACTTTTATACATTCTAAGGTATTCCCCATGTAATTTAATACCTCATGGTGAGTGGTATACCTTTAACTCGATATACGAGACCATAAACTTATGCCATCATAGAATCTCCCATGGCCTAGGAGTATTTCTCGGTCTACCACTATAATATCCTAAGATATGTCAGAAAATATCACCATTTAAAATACAAATCTTTAGTCTAATTTTATAATTACTTATTCTTAAGGGAAAGTCCACACTTATTCTTAACATAAAGTTTTCACTCACTGGAGAATGCTTCATCAAACTTAACAAATTGTGGAGTCCCCTTCTTATACGTTTCATAATTTTCATATTTATTAGGTATAGATACAGATTGCCAAATTCTTGTAAACTTAATTCTTCACATTACTTCAAATACATGCACAAATTCACAAAACGCTTATGAAAAATTAGGAAATTTTTACAATGTTGAGCCAAATAACACTTTATAACTTTCGAATAACAAACCCCTTCATAAAAAGATACCTGTGACGTACCGGCTTCCAAGATATGATAATTGGGAGTAATTAAATTATTATAAGTGAATTGAGGTTCAAGAACACGGACAAGTTTGGATCGAGAGGCCGAAGACCCCGAATTGGTGGATTTGGGAACCAGCATTACAATCTCAAAATATTAATTCATAAATAGGATTTGGGTTCTAATTTATAATAACTGCGATATATTAAATTGATATAATTAAAATTAGACCTATGATACGCGGGAATCTCTGAGCCGGAGGTGGAACCGGGTGCTGCTTGCCGGACGTTGCATCCAGCAGGCTAGCGCCTGCCAAGCGCTCGAGTGCCGCGACAGGTGCCGATTCCAGGGGCTCAGTGCCCGCCGGGGGTTGGATCTCGGGCTAGCATGCCCGAGGCACGCCGGCTACCGGCTCGAGTGCCGGTCTGCATTATTAAAACCCGAAAGGGTTTCTTTCGGGCATTTGGTGGTTGTTTCCCACGGGTAGAGAGAGAGAGGGAGGGAGAAGATAGAGAAGTGGAGAACGAAGCTCTCCGGGTCCGATTCCATACTCGAGTTAGTTGGAGAAATGGTAGATCAGGTCAAGGCAAGTACATCTATCCCCCCTCTTTCATTTTCTTACACTTTTGTTTCGTTTTTATTGGGTATCATCGTTCCGATACCCATTAAATTTATATTTCATATTACCTATGATGTATTTATGCTTATATGTTAATTTCATATTCGATTTCAAAGCTTTCATTTGATTTTCGTATCCAAACCCTAACTGCATGCTCGGAAGCCCTCACCCTCCGATTTTTGGGTTTTTGTCTAAATTGGCTCTAGGATATCCTTACCCATATCTTCTATAAGTTAATTTACCATTTGAATATCCAATTTGATGATTTTATGTGAAAACCCGTTCGTTGGAACCCTAAGATGCGTTTGGACCATGCTTGATCAATTATTTCAAGTTTAATGCATGATTTAGCTTTAATTATGAGTTGCCCATGTCTTGAATATGAACATTTATCGGTTGGGTGATCGAATTCCAAGGTTTGACCCATTTGGTGTAACCGAGAACCCTAACCGTGCCATGGCACCTGTTCATTCGAGGTAATTGGGAATTGTTGCAAGATGACACATTGTTAATTGTTAATTATGTTATATGTATTTGCTTAAATGTTTATTCCGGAATTATTAATGTGAACCTCTGTGAAGGCATTATCATCTGGAAGTTTCAAAGTTACGTTTAGCTAATGTGATAAGTATGAGTTTATACCCGATAGGGTGAAATAGAGGATTAGAAGTCGGCTAGGTGTGACGATCTTGGAGGATAGTTTGAAGGCTTAGAAATGTGATTTTAGAGTATATTGTATTATTTTGATGGTCATGTATCATAATGATAATCGTGATGTATGTATAGTCTAGCTTCTGTTGTATTTGATTGTTATAGTTGCTTCCGCATGTTTATATAGCATCTTATCCTAGTTGACGTCACATCCAGAGTTATGACGTCGGTGCCACACCTTGTTAATTGTAGTAGTTGGATCCTGTGTGGTATGTTATGCTTTCTGGATGTGTCAGAGTTAATTTAGATGAATTTTTATTATTGTATAGGATATTTTACAGGTTTTATATTAGTTTGGTGGCCGTTTTTTTGCCAAATTTTCAGTAAAAAATGCGGTCTGTCACAATACCCAATATAATTTCTAGAGCATACAAAATGGCATATACAAAATACACGTAAATAAATATTAAATATTTAAGATAATCACATTCACAAAGCCAGGGATTCCAAATTTCAAAGACAAATTCCACATATAACCGGAAGTAATGGGAGAAACATGTAGGTGAGGGTTAGGGT
This sequence comes from Nepenthes gracilis, assembly GCA_033239525.1. Lineage (NCBI taxonomy): Eukaryota > Viridiplantae > Streptophyta > Magnoliopsida > Caryophyllales > Nepenthaceae > Nepenthes > Nepenthes gracilis. The sequence goes on from BSYO01000029.1 coordinate 5,952,749, forward strand.
TTTTCCAAAATAATGTAATACCTCACAAATCTTCCAAATCAAACACGAAATAAACATATATACATTCTTAATATATGAATACTTTAGAATACATGTTTAGATGGATATTTGAGAAAAAATATCCAAAAGAAATGGAACAAAAAGAGTAACATGAGAAAGAAAAGTATATGAGTGCATTTATCTCGACTCGGTTTACCACTTCTTCAACTAGCTCTAATCCAAAAATGGACACGAAAGCCCCGATCTCTTCTTCTCTCTCTTCTCCTCCATGCTCTCTCTCTCTCTCTCTCTCTGGTCTGATGAAAATGGCAAAAAAAAACTGATCACGCATTTAAATAAGCGGATGGCACTCGAGCGCCAGTCGGGTGTGCATCAGGCGCGGTAGCATTGGAATGGGCACTTGAACACGTCGTCAGCGTACATTAGGCGGACAAATTTTGGATTTGGCACCTCCTGCTGGTGCTTGAGTGGATGGTGGGTGCCACACCATTGGAATGTGCACCCCGGCGCCACCTCGGTCGCCCAGCAAGCGTCCTCCCTCTTCTTTCTATTTTGCTTCCAAACTTAATTTCCTACATACGTTAGGCCTAATTTTGATTATATTAATTTAATTACTCCTAATTACTATATTTAAAAAATCGAAACCTCACAATTCCATATAAAAGAGGGTAACAAGGCAGCTTTGGGCACATTCTCGGGCATCAGCTTCAAATGAAGGAGAAGAACTCCCTCCAACTTTGACTTGTGGTTGCAAAGTCTCTATAGCTATGAATGATCTCACTCTTTAGCATGTGAGAAGTGTTTTGTAATGCAAGTGCCCCCCTCCATTTATAGCCATAAAAGGAGATCAGTTGGCATTAAATTGGAATGATTGCGCATCGCAACATTGATGGTAGAGAATCATTGATGGATCGAATCAGAATCAAATCAAATCTTGCAAAATAGAACAAGAATTTGCAGAGTGTCTGGGGAAGAAGCATGCGTGAAGACTTGCAATTAACATCCCATCATAAATATGTCAGGAGTTGAAAATTTAAATATCTTGGCATGGGGGCCAATGATGGGTATAGCTACACTTGAGCCTGCCCAGAACCCGGCTTGCAGAAGGAAGAAGGGTCCAAAAGGCGATAGCCTAGTTGGATCTCCTCCAGACCCAAGATCCTGGAAGGCACTACAGCTAGTGATGGGTACGGCTACACTTGGGCTAGCCCAAACCATTTGACTCCAAATGACACAACAATAAATATGTGATTAGGGTTACTAGTGATCTAACTCAGCCCGCGACAGCTCAATGAATGAGTCCATGTGGCCATTGCTACCATGTGGCCCCTCATGACTGCAAGGATAGGGATTGCAGGCGGTAGTTACTAGTTTCCGCCCTCATGATTACAGAGACAATGAACACCAATGGAGGAAGCACGAACGCCACCCCTTAGAATTGTAGAGCCTACTGTCTGTCACCCACAATTGTAGAGCTGTGATGCCCAAGGATGGCTAAACCGGCATCTATACTATTAAAACACCTTTTCCTCCATAAGAAAATGGGGTTGGCTACTAGCTAGAACATCCAAAAAGAAAGAAGGAAAAACCTGCGATCGAGACCATCAGGCGTCTTGAGTCCTATGAGGCAAGCAAAGCCACTCTACTACGAGTGCACCACCCACAAAAGCCCCTTCCCTTTAAGTGCACCTCTAACCAAGCCACTCCCATGCTTGAGTGCAGCAAGAAAGCTGCTCGCCCAATGAGCGCTTCCACAAAGCCCAGTCCTCCACCTTTACTCAATCCCCGAATATTCTTACATCTACACATTCACTACCCATCCTCCTATCCTTCTCTATTATTTTGAAAGATTATTGGCTTGAGCGTCGGAGGATATGTCGCGGAGCAAGACTCATATCTTTTAACCTTTAGTTTACTTGTTGTGGTGTACAAGATTTAAATTCTAAATAACAAAGATTGGACCTACTTCCAATCAGACACCCAAATTTGATGGCTCCTTAAGGATCTAGGGACACATCACTACTGATGTTTCTAGATTAGCCTTATTGACAATTGGCAATGATAGTATTATGAGATGATTAAGAATTTTCTTCATAATTAAAAAGGATAAATTTTATGAAATAAATGTGAAATTAGGACAAGAGAGAAAACATTTAGGCAATGAGATAGACAAAACGGGAGATGAGAATTAGACCAAGTGGAGAGAATCATTGCCAAAGCAATCAAGTCATTTCCATACCTTCACTCTTCTTTTATTGACTTCTTTAAAGCATTACAACTATAAGCATCCTAATTGTTAGAAATATTTCATATTGGCATATTTTGTGATTGGACAAAATATACATTTTGAAATATTCTCAAGTACTGGGAAGATTAGAACTTAACACACCATATATTCGCAAATGTGCAAACTTTTAATATCCACACGTGACATGTGTATGTGCATATTTTATTTAGAATGCTCATATCTGATATACACTCGATATTCGCATATGTGTATTTTATCCAAAATGATCATATCCAATATATGTTCAAGATTGGCACAAGTGTTGTTTACAGAATGCCCGTGCCTAAAGTTTGTCTGAGTCCCCTTGTTTAACCTTTCACACCTAAAGCATACTTGTATGGCGCACATACGTTAGGGTGCTGTTGTCTTAACAGTTGTACATTTTTGACATAATTTTTAACTTTTTATATATATATCTCCATTCTAAACATTCATTATATATTTAAAAATAAGGCAAAAATGGTAGCACCGAAAAAACCTTCCTAAATTCTTGTGAAGAGCCATTTTTTTGAGAAAACCATTACTTTGTTCTTGAGTTTTAGTGTTGCTATTCCCACATTTTCTTTTCTTCTCCATTGTTATACACACATTTTTCAGCCTGTAATGTCTTTATCAAAATGTTGGTAGTGTGAAAATTAAAATTCAGTAGTGTGTGAAAATTTTAGGGTAGGATAAGAAGACCAAAAGGTGTATGATTTCATTACTGGTAGCAAATCCAATGAGTTTTTTAGTAGGAATTACAAGTTGAGAATAATTCAACTAAAATTTAGTGTGCCTATTTTACTCGAGCTGTAAATTAATTTTTTTAGTACATTACTTTTACCGACTATAGAAGTTTGGTTGGTTTTACTCGATAACCAATAGTTATCGAGGTTTCCTTCTACTCTAAAAATCTCATCTTTTGTTTTACTTATTGTTCATACTTATAGTTGCTACTGTTTATCGTACAAAATTGTTTAAATTTATATATAGATCTGAATATACTTTACATGTATCGTACATTCTAGTTTATTTTACTTCTACAATTTTAAAAATAGTCAAAACGTTTTGAGATTAAGGACCCCTTAATCTTTTTCACTAATAGTCTACTCACACTGTATTCACACAAAACTAACTAATAAATAATATTAACTAGTTATTATTAACTGCCTACTAATGATCTACTCACCGATATATTGATATATTAAAATGACATGGAATCGATATCTTTGGTAATTTATCAATGAATATATAAAAGAGAGAGTATATGTACAACAAGTGAGTATAGATCAAAACTCAGACAAAAAGCCTTTGCCGCGCCCACGATAGTATTGCCCTAGAACTCATAATGAAAGGACTAAAGTAAATGCAAGCCTTTCAGCCTATAGTCGAAACAAAAGGACCAAAGGCTAGAAATGCCTAACGCAAATGTGCTTAGAAGATGAAATATTCCACTAGACTCGTGCTCCTATAAGGCAATCCCTAATGTTTGCAGATATTTCTGTCCCAGGAGTAGGGTGACGGAAAAGTGTAAATCCCATCACGGGCACACAAATATATTTGATCAGTAATATCAATCATTGATAGACACTGTGATTTATTAAATTGATAAAGACTAGAAAGTTTCTAATCTCAACTCATTTTGACTTTTTCTCAAATTGTGAAATAAAGATACATATGAAAATGTAATACACGTAGAATATATTTAAATTTAGATATAGTTAACTATCAAAAGGGTATAGACAGCAAATATAATAAATAGTAATAGCTAAGATATAATTTTTGGTGATGAAAAAAATTTCGATAACTAAGGTTCTCGATTAAAACTCTCCAAACTAAGAAAGTTAACTTACATATCGGATAATATATATGCACCAACTTAGTGATTACTCCTGACTTGTGACCCCTATCAAGGCACCCCTTGAATTTACCTTTGGCAACAAAATTAGACATATTTTGGTCTTGTAGTCAATTTTACGAGCAATAGAATTTTTGCACATCATTGAATCCAAATTTTCACGCCACCCACATCTGGTATGAAGGTCAACAAGTAGGAAAAGGTGTATATAACAATATATATGTAATGAGAAAAGTCTAATATTGATACTCAATGATCGAGGAAGAGTTTTCTAAAAAAGGAGACTTTGTCAAGCTTTAAAGAGCAGATCTTTAAAGAAGCCACTGTGCGCAAAATAATATTTAGAATTGCTGCATTAGTTGTGAAAGGTTGGTATATATAAAAAAGGTCCAAAATTAAGTCAAAATATATAGCAAATAAGAAATACGCGCCCCAACGTTTGAGCGCCGCACATGTGCTTATCAATCCTGTATTGGATCCGCACCCAGCGCTCGAGCGCCTATCAGGTACTCATTAGACTGTGTAATCTGGGAAGTGCGTTCGTGCGCACCTTTGGCGCACCTCAAGTGCGGGTATTTTGAAAAGGGCGCTCGTGAACGTCTTAAGCGCACCTCAAGCGAGGACATATTGGAAAAGGTGCTCATGTATGAATCAGGCGTAAGACAAGCATCGATATTGAAAGTTACGCATTTGTGAATATTGGGAGTAAATCCAATATAAATTTTCATGATATTAGATAATATGCCAACGATCAATTAGATTCAATCACATAATATGCCAACACATAATATACCTAACAAATTATTTCTTGTCCTCCGAATGAAGTAAATTACTGTTTCTAGGGGGAGGTTATACACCACAGATTTAGTATTCTTCCCTTTCTAACGCACTCTTGTTCGACTGTTTGCTTACTGCCACAGGTCCAGAGGCGAAGGATGCCAAGGTTTTTTGCAAAGTTCTCTTCTAAATATCACTAGTGAACCAACATAAAAAAAGAGGTAGTCATGGCCTTCTTCCTGCAGAGAGTAAAAGCAATAACACGTATCACAATTGTAAAATCTATTGATGTTAATCTTAATGCTGAATTTTTGGTGGACTGCAAGTCAAGGCATGAAGGAATCAGAGGGGAATATTGTGGGGAGCCAACACAAGATTGTGCCCAGGAACCTTGGAATATCCGCTAAGTTAAGCGGGAACTGAAAGTGCCATCAACTTTGAGATTCCAATAAATCCTATTCGGTGGTCCTAGATCACCACACAAGTAACCTTGGCCAAAAGTATTCCTCTTTGGCACCATGTCAAATAAAATTTTGGTTAAGGGCCTCAACCTATTTGAGGATAAGCTTTGGCAAAATAAAAATAGAGGCTCAGCAAACGTGGATGATAGAAAGAATATAGCAAATAAGAAGTAACATCTCTTCTTAAGATAGGGCATTACTTCTCCAAGCCGCTATTTATCTAGCAATTTTAACAATAATAGGCTAACAGTTAGAAGCCTTTATTCATGAGGATATAAGTGAAATCTCCAGCTATCTGATTGGTAGCTTGCCCATTTAAAAACTCGTGACTTTCTTTAGAATAGATGTATCATTAGGAGAAATTCTACAAATAAAGCTTTCACTCTTAAGGGGGTTAGCCCTCAAGCTCGAGAGGACCGAGAAAAGCTCTAGGGATGTTTTTATTAGATTAATAGAGTGAAGATTGATTCCAACAAAATTAACAACATCATCCATGAAAGTAAGCATGATATTCTTAGTTTTCTTGCATTTCCTACGGCACTTAAGCTATGGGTTTGACTCTATTCCAATAGCAATAATGCCATGGAGAACCTGCATAACAATGGTGAACCAGCAAGAGAAAAGAGGATCTCCCATTATAAGCCCCGTAGCACCTTTATAGAGCCCCACAGCTTCACCATTGAGGGAAATAGAGAACACGGTGGTAGAAATACATTAGCTAACCATCCTGATAAACTGACTAGGGCATCCCATGACACACAGAAATAAGAAGGAAATCCAACTCTGCCATGTCATAAGATTTTTGAAGATCAATTTTCATAGAGTAGCTCAGTTTACCATTATTAAGATGATATCTATTTAGTAGTTTTTGTGTAAGGGGTATATTATCACAAATGTATTTCTTGAGAATGAACTCCGTTTGAGAATTGTGAACAAGAGATGGAAAACACATTTTGGGTATGTTGGCCAGAATCTTCGATTTAATTTTATAAATAATATTTCAACAGGAGATGATCTAAATTTAGAAAGGCAACTCAGTGCATCAATTTTAGAATCTAGCACAATTAAAGTAGAGTTAATATGTTTAAAAAGTCACCTAATAATAAAAAAAAACGTCAGCGATAACCTTCACAATAAGAGGCCCAACAGTTTCCCATGAAATTTAAAGAACCTAGCCAAAATTTGTCTGTCCTAGGGGTCTTATTCCAAATTGAGAACAGTGGCTCCTTAAAATTCTCAGGTCTGACCCTTGTAGAAAGGTACTTCATACAATCCAAGGATCCCCAGCAATGAATGAAGGCCGCACATATTCTTCCAATATGGGACCCTATAAATGGAAGTACCGAAAAGTTAAAGAGAAATAGGAAATGATTTTCCTTTTATTCTCCCCCAGATCCAATTTGACAAAGCCAAAACACGATGCCCATTATTCATTTTAGCCACAGTCCATAAAAGTAAGTTCGAACAATGGTCACCACCTTCGAGCTAATGATGTTGGCCTTTTGTCTAGAGAGAGAGAACTCATCAGCCTTGGCCTTAATAAAGGCCCCCCCCCCCCCCCACCCCCAGAAGCTTCTCTCTTTTGAGAAAAGACTTGTAGATAAGGGAAAATGCCAGCTCTGATTGGCATATCTCTAAGGATTGTTTTTCTTGGAGAGTCGCCATGGAAATATCACCAACACTAAAATTAAGCAACTTTAAAATGGCTTTCACCGCTTCTAATTTGAAGCAAAACCTGTACGTGGAATAGCTTGAGATAGGAGAGTGCTAAGCCTCCCGAGTAACTGTCTCGAATTAAGGGTGGGAGGTAGTAGGCAAATCATTGTGCATAATGACGCAAGCGAGTGATGGAATACCAGGGGGGGGGTGGAGAAGCAAATGATCCTAGGTATTTTAGAAGCCGTTCATGTTTAACAAGAATATTGTCTAACTTCTAGACAATACAAGAGTGGTAGTCCCTATGATCACTCTAAGTATAGAAGTAACCGGTGTGCTTAAGGTTAAGAAGACCACAATTCTTAATATAAGAGTCAAACTCTTGGGATCCACATCCATTGTATAAGCTACCAATTATTTTAAAAGGATTTCTGAGAGTATTAAAGTCACCTATAATAGCCCATGTCTAACCAACCATGAGATGGCCTCTAATACATGCCATAGGATATGTATGGCAATAATATCGTTGGCTACATATACAAATGAATAATAATTGCTCTGTCAATTAATCATAAAGTCAGTGAGATAGTGGATAATATAGTCATCCATATAGGCCACCCTAAAACTAACCTCCAAAGGGTTCCAACCTGTTCTCACCAATAGATGAATGATTGGTAATTTGATCCCATCCGAGAGCAATTTTTTTTCTTTTTTTCTTTCTTTTTTTTCCTTCTGTATTTTGAGGGTAAGTGGGTGTATTCATGATCCTATTGCCAATCAGCAGTGATTTCTTGAAAATGAATGACTGCTTATCATTTGTATCATTGTTCTTCAAGAAAATCGAATATTTAGTCATTAATATATTTTAAAGTTAATTTATATTCGTTAATTATATTAACTACTTGCTCAATTTATTAGGCTACTTAAGATGACCATTAGATTCATTTAACTATTCAACAAGATTTATTGCACAATTTAATTGACTGTCTGGCCACATAGAATTTTAGCATTTTTTATGTCCATCAGTCTGGCCATTTAAATGTTTAGTATTTCAAACATGTGGTCATATTCCTTTTTGATTTGGACTCAGTACCTTAATTGATTCATACCTCTTCATGAGCTTGTTATTGTTGGACCTTACATATCAACGGGTTGAGTCATCCTTAACTTAGGTGACAACCAACATGTATTTATCATCTAATTACTGTGGAGAGGGGATATTTTTTAGGCCTCTTGTTATTATTGCTCTCAGGCTTCTGCCCACTAGCAGAGAATTCGTATCAGGGGGCTTGGGACAAGGATCTCGATTTCCCTTTGACTCAACCAAGCCATCACTCATCCGACATGAGGGGGCAACCAAGTCAGGAGGAGTGAAAATGTTACCTAACAGCAAAGCGCCACCTTGTATCTCAATGTTGGGTTTAGCCCCACAGCTGGTGGGAATGATACCCTGACCATCCAGATTTTCCAGCACTTTAAATGTATTCCTGTCAGTGGGAACAGGGAGTATGGGAGGAGTCATAATTGGAGAAATCTGTTTCTCTCAATGGAAATTGGATGCTTGCTGGGAATTGGATTATGTCTATTAGTGGCCTGAGATTGGCCAGCCGAAGGCTTCTTACGATTTTCAATGGAGTGGCCATAAATTTTACAAGCACTACCAAAGGTTGGCTTCCAAGAATATTCAACTTCTTTGACAGTGATATCTTCTTGTGAACTAGGGTCCTAGCCAATCATCAGATCAAGGGAGATGGGTAAAGAAATATTAGACTTTATCTCAACATATATACGGGAAAACCCAATCCTGGTTAAGGATTTAGTATGTGAATCTGACAATAGGGGATTTTCAAATAGCACTGGCATTATAACTGAGGCCCTCTGAGGTCCAATACTCCAAGGGTAGATTGTGAAAATTGACCCATATAGAAAAATTTCATTAGTGCTTCTTTGTTAAGAGTCATTCTGGGGATCCAAACTTCAATGAAAATCAGATTACCAGCAAAGGTCAAAGGACCTCACACACACCTTTTGCATACTTATTCATTTACTAGATCTATGAATCTGAAATACAAAAACTCTTTCGGGTCAGTAAAAACGTGTGTTAATCCCATATTTTCCCACAACCATTTAGCAATGGATTCAACAAAGGGAAGGCAACCTTTTTCCCAAGAAAATAGCCGGTCAGGTTCGATTGCCAAGAGCCTCTATGTCAGTAGGTGATTTTATCACAATACGTTCCCCAACCACACAAGGAGGGTAGAACTTCAAAGAAGCATGCTCCTATGAGACAGAGTTGACAACTGTCTCAGTCAAGAGTAAGGCTTGGGACTAACAAGATTAGTGCTTCACGTTGAGGGATTAGACATGCATGCCAGTGACACACCGCTCCCAAGTTTTGGGAAAATAATGGGAGCATGGGCATCATAGGGATTACCTTCACGCACCGACACAATGATAGCCTTATGGGTCAAGCACGACTTTGGCCATACTAGTGACCTCCACACGTTTGGATATATAGGGTTCAATTTCAGAGGAAAGGACTTGCAAGACGGAGCCAAGGTTATTCTCATCCATAAAACCAAGAATTTGGAGATCTGATGTGGAACCTACTTGGTTGAGTTTCCAAGGTGAATTGCCAAGTCATTTGGCATGTCATATCATGACACTTAGGAACTCCTAATAGTCGATCATGCATCATTTTTTCTGAACATCAAGTTTAGGTATCTGAGTGGTTGGAGGAAACAAATATGCAGTATTTGTAGGGTGGTTAAGCGAAGAAAAAGGCATTCAAATGCAAAGGGTGACCGAGGTAAAATGAAGGTGACATGATGCCAAATACATATACATAGACCGCATTGGCTTCCTTACCTAGCTTCTGTACGTGTGCACGAAGAATTTCCAATGATGTTTGATTAAGACACTAACCATATCTTTGCAGGCCCAGAAAATGAGCAGGTTTTCATATCCATATAATTATTAAGAAAATTCATGATATAGATTAGCTTAGCAATTTAAATGAATGTTAATCTTTATTATTTATTTTTAATTTCTAATCCTGACATTCAGTTGAATATGGTAGCATGTCTATCCATGGGAAGAATTCTAAAAGTTCTGTAATTGCACCTCAGTTAGGATGAGGTTGCTGTAAATGAAAATGTGTTGATCCAATATATGATTTTTAATAGAATCTCGTAATTTACACAAACTCAACAATTCTATTTGAGCCAGTTGCCGAAAAGTCAATAACATGGCAACCAAGGTTTCATTTACTTCATCCCAATCCAAGAAGTATGCGTGTTAAAAACCAATGTGAGCCCATCAGCAATAACACCGCCTATCCTTTGTTACCTTGCTTGTTGGTTCCGGGGCACAAGGCTTCACAAATAAGCCAGGAAGAAATCTCTATGCGGATCGAAAATTGAACTAGTCGGTTAAAAACGCAAGGAAAGAAATGACAATTTGCATAATCACAACGAACACAATAATAATTAGTAAGAGCAAAATACATTAAATTTTTGGTGAAAACCCCTTCCATATAAGATGAAATCATGGAATTTTAGAATCATTTAACTTTACTATAAACAATGATTATGAATTCACCAACTATAGATGCATTCTTCTAGCTTTACCACAATATTCGTATACTAAAGCTAATACAATAAGAGATGAAAAACTAAAGATGATTGCTGATACAATGTCCAAGATAACAAATGAAAGAACACATCCAATAATGGATAATATTGAGGCAAGAATCACAGTCCAAACATATGGCAATCACTTTCTCTCTCTATTGGATGCCAAAAATGTGTTGTGTGTGCAATAAATGGTCAAAATTTGAAACAAGCTATTTATAGTCCGTATAGGCTGCTTAAGTGGCTAGCTCACGGCCATATGGTGAATACCAAATAGAAATTTGCTTTGGACGAGCACTCATGCAATTGTTGCATGAACCTTGAGCGGAAGCTTGCCGCTCAAGTTCACTCAAGCAAACATTGCGGGGACGTCTTATAGTTACCTACTATTTTTGAAAATCAAGTAAAAGAAATAGCAGGTATGTACAATTGGCATGAAAGGGACTGAACCATCCCAACATTGTTAGCTGAAATTTTTACAGAATTGCTCATTTGTCTCCTTAAGCAAGCAAAACTGCACAGGTTCTCTAATGGACTCATTTAATTAGGCCTTGTTTGGTTTAGTTTTGGAAGGTTTTGTTAGATGTTTTTTGGTCACTTGTTCTAATAAACGGAAAATTATTGAAAGATCGTGTGGGGTTCGTGCGAGGATTGGAGTGTTCAACTGCACTTCGAGTGCCGGCAAGCGGCCAAGAGGCAGTAGTCGAGTCGGGTGCTTGAGGCAGAAATTCCAAAAAGTGGGTACTTGAGCAGGGCCCAAGACGCGCCTCAGGCACAAATCTCAATATATGAACACCTGATCCCCGCCCGATTGGTGCTTGAGTGTTGATTCCAGAGGCTTGGCGCTCGAGCGTGCCCGAGGTTGATAAAATTGTGCAAATGCAATTTTAGAGTTAGGAATTCTAAAATATTTATCCACAAGGGTCGCCACAAGTGAGAGAGGAGAGAAGAAGAGAGAAGAGGAAGAGGTTCAGAGCCCGATTGAAATCCGATTTGAGTTTAATTTTTCACCAAAGTCGGGTACATCGTTCTGGAGATGATTTTTGAAAATGTATTTTCATTTGGTTACTCTTTTTCTCGTTTTATTTCTCTTTTGGGTTGTTGAATGTGTTGAGAGGAGATTGTAGTCAACAATTTTTCATTTTGTTCGGAGTGAAAGGATTTCAGAGAAGGTTCTTATAACCGACACTATTTATAACAGATTTGCTCGGAGTTTGTCAATTGATTTTTTCTTTGGTTGAAAAAGGTTTTTCACATTAAAATTCGTTGTGCATTATTTATTTATTGTACTCACAAATTTGGTATCTGACGATTGATGGAGGGTTTGGGTTTGCTTTGCTGTGCCGAGTCTGATGTATCTTGGTGATAAATCCCAATAGGTTTTACATTGGTTTTTTGAGTTTCTAGCGCCTGAGTTAAATGTCTATTGATTGAAAAAAATAGTAGTAATTATTGACATAGAAATCTGTCATGAAGTGAAGAGATTTCTACAATTAGATGGCCACATTTTGAATTTAAAAAATGCTGCAACATCAGCAGTAGTAGCATTCGTAGGCCGTGAATCATCGTGGCTACAACACAAATAGCAACTGAAGAATGAAAGATGTTGATACGGATGAACAGAAACAATAACATGTGGAAAGCTAACTCATTGGCAGCACAGAACAACAGCACAATCCAGTAAAACCAGAAGCACTAGCCGAGTTACTCCCCATCAATAATAGATCACGCAGTAGATGTTGGGAGTCACTTTCGTGTAGAAGTTCTTATAATTGGAGGACTTGGATGGAGCATATGTGTGCTACTATGCTCAGGATAAACAGAAGAAATTTCGGTCAATTATGTTAACTGGAACCTTCTGGATGGGCAACAGTGACCGGTCAACGTATTGATCGGTTGAGGTCATGAGCTGCACAACATTGCTAAAGGATCTCAGACAGACAACTCCGACGGTCAACGGGGTGTTGACCGGCTAAGAAGAGAAGACGGTCAATAGGGTTGACCGGCTGGATATAGAAGTTCTGAATGATTGTCATGTCTCAAAAGGTGTATAGTTGATCTACCTGATTGGATTGTTGGAAAACATCTTTCTTGGGATAACAACAGATTAGTCTGCAGGGGCAGGCATGTGTCGCCTGCTGTAGGATAGGGCGTGCACATGCATACATGCAAAGCTTGAAAATTGTACGCCAACCACCAAGTTGAGTTATGGTTGCTTATATTGCTAGAAGGCGTGTGCATATATATGTATATGCATACTCACTGCTAATAGTGGGAAATAAGTGAGAAAGAAGAGAGAAAATAGAGGAGATAAAGTGTAAAAGAAAGAGAGCAGTAAGTAAAAACAAAGTGTTGAAGTTTTGTTCACTTTTACTCTGTTCTTGTTTTTCCGCCTCCTATGGTTTGTATAACCAATATCTCATACTTAGTGATTTTATAGTGGACTTGATGTCCCGTAATTTTTTTCTTATTTTAGAAGGGTTTTTCACGTAAAATATTTGGTGTTTATTTCTCTTCTCCTACTTTCACTTCACTGTGTGTGAGTGTATTGTTCCTGTGCCTTTGATAGACAGCTGTCCATTCTAGCCAATAAGTGGTATCGAGAGAACCAGTTGAGAACTCCATTTGAATGGCGTCATCGTCTTCAAAGAACTTGTCATTTAGAGTGGAATAATTCAATGGGTATGGTAACTTTATCCTCTGTTAAGAGAGGGTGAAGAACATCCTGACTAAAGAAGGAATAATAAAAGCACTGAAGAAGAAGGAAGATAAGTCAAAAAACTTATTTGTGGAGGACTGGCAAGATAAACGAGACCTTACCAACTGCACTATTAAGTTATGCTTTGCAGACAACATGCTCCAGGAGGTCATTGGCTTGACTGATCCGATGGAGGTTAGGGAGAAGTTAGAAAGCCGATATAAGTCTAAATCCTTGACAACCAAGCTGTATATAAAGAAATAGTTCTATGGTCTTGCGGTTGTTAGAAGGTGACAGTTTTGAGAAGTATTTTGACGAATTTAATCGAATCGTGACACAATATTAGCCCTTGATGAAAAAATCAATGAGGAGGACAAGGCGCCGGTACTGCTGGCCTCCTATCGACCTCTTATGATCACATCGTCACCACCTTACTGTTTGGGAAAGATACGCTGAAATTAGACGAGGTAATTGCTTACTTACTCATGAATGAGTCAAGGCAATCACAAGGAGCCTCAACGTCTTCGCATAGTGAAGTGCTTGTGACCGAGTTCAGGGGAAGGAGTAGAGGGCACAGCTAGAAGCCTAGAGAGATCTCGGTCAAAGTATCAAAACCTTGAGTGCCATTATTGTGGCAAAAAGAGACACATCAAAAAGCAATACTTCAAGTGAAAATGTGAGAACGCAAAAAAGAAGAAAGGAGAAAAGGGGTGAGGTGAGGACAAGTCCTTAGTCTCAATGGTCATAGGAGGTGATTTTCTGTTGATGTGTGAAGAGAACGTGACAAACCTGACGAACGAGGAGTCCGGCTGGGTGATTAATTCTGGTTCCACATTACATGTCACGTCTAGAAGGGGATTTTGGAGGGATAAGGATGGGTAATGAAGGAACATTCCAAATTATTGATAAAAGTGACATTATACTGGTTACCAATAATGGGACGAAACTATTGTTAAAAGATGTTCGACATGTTCTCGACATCCAACTCAATATCATCTCAGCTGGCCAACCGAATGATAAAGGTTATTGTAACACCTTCTGTGAAGGTGAGTGAAAATTGACCAAATGATCTCTAGTGTTGGCAAGAGGAAAAAAGCGCTCCAGGCTGTACATGATAAAGGCATCCGTAATGGCCGGAGACGTGAATGCCGCAATTAGTAAGGAGTCTGAGAACTTATAGCATAGGAGATCGGGCCACATGAGTAAACGTGGACTGTATCATCTGGCTAGGAAGGGCCTTATCTCCAGAGTAAATGAGGACGGACTAAGGACGTGCCCTCACTGCTTGGCTGGCAAACAAAGGAGAGTCTCATTTCATAGAGATTTATCCACTCCAAGGGCAGAACTGCTTGATCTCGTCCACACAAATGTGTGTTGACCATTCAAAGAGAAGTCATTTGGTGGAGCCAAATACTTCGTTTCTTTTATTAACGATTATTCCAAAAAATTGTGGGTTTACCTCACTGAAAACCAATGACCAGGTCCTCGGTATATTTGAGTAATTTCATGCTCTCGTTGAGCATTAGACGGAGAAGAAAATGAACGCCGTCTAAAGTGATAACGGTGGCGAATACATAGGGCCTTTTGATGCCTATTATTGGTCATTGGTATTAGGAATCAGAAAATACTACCAAAGACACCACAATTGAATGGAGTAACTAAGCAAATGAATTGCGCACTTCTAGAAAGAGTACGATGCATGCTTTCCGAATCTAAACTTCCTGCACACTTTTGAGCCAAAGCACTAAAGACGGCAACTTATATCATAAATAGGTCGCCCAGTAAACTCTTGAAGAGTGAAGTGTCGGAGAAAATATGGTCGGACAAGAAGCCATCCTATGATCATCTACGAGTGTTTGGATATATGGTCTTTGTTCATATCATAAGAGATGAAAGGATAGAGTTGAAGCTAAAGATGATGCAGTGCGTCTTTTTAGGTTATGAAAAAGATGAGTTGGGTTACAGATTTAATGATCTAGTTGGGAGAAAACTTGTCCGGTTAAGGGACGTAACATTTGTTGAAGATGAAATGATTGAGGATATTGGCAGGAATGCCAAGTGTGATGTTGAGCAGACCAATAAAGTAAGTGTCGAAGTTATCCGTTTGATATCCCTAGAAGACGAGGACAAGGGTCTTGAGGTGGATGAGGACAATGGTGAGGCGATCATGACACCTGATGAAGACCAGGATGAAGTCATCCCTCAACCGGTCGAGGATGTGCTTGTCAGATGATCCTCATGAAATAGACGATCGTCCGTCATGTCATCACTCAAGAAATATATTATGCTCTTGATGATGCTAGAGAGTTTGAAATTTATGAAGAGGCTATGGAGGACAAAAATAAGAAAAAATGGTTAGAAGCTATGAATGATGAAATGAGTTCTTTGTATGAGAATCACACCTTTGATTTAGCCAAACATCCTAAGGGGAAGAGAGCTCTAAAGAACAAATAAGTCCTCTGGTTGAAAACGGATGAGAATACCATAAAACCGAAGTATAAGGCACGGCTAGTGGTGAAAGGTTTCAATCAACGGAAGGGAATCAATTTCGATAAGATTTTTGCTCCTATGGTAAAGATGTCTTCTATAAGGATTGTGCTCGGCTTAGCGGCCATCCAAAATTTAAAAATGGAGCAGATGGATGTTCGGACAACTTTTCTCCATGGTGAACTAGGAGAAGAAATTTATATAGAACAACTGGAATGGGTTCAAGGTTAAAGGGAAAGAACGACTAGTCTATCGTCTAAGAAAGAGCCTTTATGCGTTGAAATAGACTCCAAGATAGTGGTACAAGAAGTTCGAGTCAGTCATGATTAGTCAATGATACCGACGGACTACTTGTGATCACTATGTTTTCATACAAAGGTTTTCCAAAGACGATTTTGTTATCATTTTTCTTTACGTGGATGATATGTTGATCATTAAACAAAATAGTGCTCAGATAAAGAAGTTGAAAAGCAACTTGGGCAATCTTTTGCCATGAAAGATTTCAGACCGACAAAGCAGATTTTTGGTGTTAGAATCATTTGCGATCGGGAGGCAGGAAGACTTTGGTTGTCTCAAGAAAACTATATTGAGAAAATACTCTAACAATTCAACATGGATAAGTCTAAACTTGCCAGCACTCCACTTGTAAACCAGCACAAGCTGAGCAGTCGCCAATATCCGTCCTCGGACGAAGAGAAGGCATACATGAGAGGCGTTCCTTACTCCTCAGCCGTATGGAACCTAATGTATGCCCTGGTATGCACAAGGCCGGATATAGCACATGCTGTTAGCGCAGTTACCCAATTTTTGTTTAACCTAAGAAAGGAGCATTGGTCTGCAGTGAAATTAATCATGAGATACATCCGAAGAACTTTCAAGAGGTGCTTGTGTCTTGGAAGTGATGAACCTTAGTTGGTGGGCTACTCGGATGCTGATATGGTTGGAGACGTTGACAGTCGCAAGTCCACTTTGGGATACTTAGTAAAATTTACTAGAGATGCAGTTTCCTGGTAGTCCAAACTGTAGAAATGCGTCACCCTCTTCACTACTGAAGCTGAGTATATTACTGTGACATTAGCTTGTAAAGAGATGCTGTGGATAAAAAGTTTATTCAGGAACTGAGCTTCGAATAGAAAAAGTATGTGGTACTTTGTGATAGCCAGAGTGCCATTCATCTTTGCAAGAACTCCTTATTCCATTCCAAATCAAAGTATATTGATGTGAGATATCATTCGGTGAGAGACGTACTTGAAGTCGGTCTACTTTCACTGAAAAAAGTTGACACTGAAATAAAGGGGGTGGACATGATGACTAAGATTCTACCGAAAGGGAAGAATGAAGCATGCTGCAAGCTGGTTGGGCTGATGGATTCAACTTCCTCACAGTCGTGAGGAAAGATTTGTTGAGAGTCACTCCCGTACGGAAGTCCTTGTGACTGGAGGACTTGGATGGAGCATGTGTGTGCTACTATGCTCAGGATAAGTAGAAGGAATTTCAATCAATTATATTATCAGAACCTTCTGGACGAAAAATAGTGACCGGTCAACGTATTGACCGATTGAGGTCATGAGCCGTACAACGTTGCTGAAGGATCTCAGACGGACAACTCTGACGGTCAACGGGGTGTTGACCGGCCAAGAAGAGAAGACGGTCAACAGGGTTGACTGGCTGGATATAGAAATTTTGAATTATTGTCATATCCCAAAAGGCGTACAATTGACCTACTTGATTGGATAGTTAGAAGACATCTTTCTTAGAACAACAACGAATCAGTCTGTAGGGGTAGGCATGAACCGTCTGCTGCAGGATAGGGCGTACGCATGCATATATGCAGACCTTAGAAATTGTGTACCAACCACCAATCTAAACTATGGTTGCTCATGTTGCTGAAAGGCGTGTCCATATATACGTATATGCATACTCACTACTAATGGTGGGAGATAAGTGAGAAAGAAGAGAGACAATAGAGGAGAGGAAGTGTAAAACAAAGAGAGCAGTAAGTAAAAATAAAGTGTTGAAGTTCTTTGTTCACTTTTACTCTGTTCTTGTTTTTTCGCCTTTTGTGGTTTGTGTAACTAATATATCATATTTAGTGATTTTATAGTGGATTTGGTGTCCCGTAATTTTTTTCTTATTTCAGAAGGATTTTTCACGTAAAATATTTGGTATTTATTTCTCTTCTACTACTTCCACTTCACTGTGTGTGCGTGTATTGTTCCTGTTCCTTTGATAGACCGCTGTCCATTCCGGCCAACAGTAGCTTCATCATTAAAAGAAAACGGGCATTAGCATGTTACTTGCATCATCCATCCAAATGGAAATCTACATCAACAATCCGAGTTAACTTTCAATTTAGTTACTGGAGATTCTTTCTTAGTCCTTTTAAATGTATTTATTCTGTATTTAACCTCTTATGTTTTCTTGAATCAATACATTGTCAAAAGGGGTGCTATCTAGCTAGCTAAATTGGATATGCAAAATGAATGAGATCTGATTTCTTTCCGTGAAATTTTCTTCTTCTTCTTTCCTTTTCTTTGATCATCTATTATATGTTTTAGTTGGGTAATATTAATGCAAATTGTTACCAAAATTTAGCCGAAAGACAACCTGTACAGAGAATCAAACAGTGAGAGAGAAGAGGAGAGAAAGGGAAAGGGAAAGGGAAAGGGGAAGGGGAGATCTAACAGAGGGGGTCAAGAGAGTTCTAGAGAGAAGGGAAAGAGAGAGGGATAGATAGTCGGAGAAAAGATATATATCATTATTCTTGCAGAAGCCAACTAGGCCCTTTATGCACTAACCAACCAGTATCCCTAACCACCGAAGGAAACAGTGGTCCTGTAACAACCAAACGAAACTATCATAATGGGTAGTGGATGAAACAATGGTCTTGTAACAACCAAACGAAACTATCAGAATGGGTAAGTAGCCATGTGTGTTTTGGGTGTATGTATGCCTGTGGGTGTGGAGAAGTAGTTGAGCTGCTGTGTGTTGTGTGCGTGTTGGGTGTGTGTAGGTGTGGAGAAGCAGCAAGGCAGCTGTGTGTGTGTGTGAAGTAGCAAGTGCTGATGTGGGTGTGTGAGGGTGTGTAGAATCAGCAAAGCTGCCGTGTGTTGGTGTGTGCAAGTGAAGGCAGTGTGTGTGTGCTGTGTGAATGAGTGTGTACGTGTGTATATGTGTATGGATATACATGTGTATAAATGCATGGGCTACTGGGTGTGTGCATGGTGTGAGCAAGAGAATGTAATTGTGTGATGTGTGTGTGGGTGTGTACGTGCGTGGTGTGTGTATGTGGGGTGTTCGTAATATGTATGTATATAGATATATATATATATACATGCGTGGTGTGTGTGTATGTGGGTGTTGGTAATATCTGTATATATATGTATATATATATATATAAATGGCTATATAAATACCTATATGTATGCAACATTTTGCATGTTTATATTATTTGAGTAAGAATATATGATTGGGAGAGGACTTTAGTAAAAATGGATGTAAATGATTATAAATGGGTTGTGTGTGTAATAACTCTGTGACGTGACCAGGAAAGTTTAAGTTTAGCGGATGGACAACCTGTTTATAATTATGATAATAAAATAAAATGAAATGTAATAAAATATTATTTATATTGAAATTAATTACTTTATTTTGGTTTGTTAGTAAGTGATCATTAAATGTTGGCCTTAGTAGTAGTAGGCCTTGCACCAGAATAAAATAGAAGAATAGTTATGTAGTTGAGCTGATTATTTAAATCATATCTCGATCTATATTCATCCTTTGGACATTCTGAGATACATTCCTTCATGTTAGATTTGACGGCGTGAGTACGGTTTGTGTCAGTACCGAACGATAGATCTGTTGTCGTAGTTGCAAAGCTTCCTTTACGTTATATTCGGTTGTGTGAGTAATTGAATTGTTGGTCTCCTACGGTTAAGGTTGAGGAGAGCGTATGAAAACATCAAGGTTCTGGTCGAATGGGAGGCTATGATACCTTAATGTGGTTTACATTTATCTGATACTGATTTTCGTGTCCTAGTCGGTTGAGGTACATTGTTTAGTTGGTGGGATGTTTATGGCCATGTGATCATCGTAGATTATGATACTATACCTGATTGAATCAGATGATGAGCATGCTAGGGCGACGTCTGTACTTTGTTTGACAGAGTCTCTATAGACCATGGATTTGGTTGGAGGTCAAACTTGTGAGCATCGGGTAGCCCGTATAAGTACCCAACTGCCGGGAGATATACACAGCCATTAGTTCGTAGTGGCAGAATAAGATCCAGGAGTTTTCTTAGGATATTCTATGATTGTGAGTACCTTTTTAGTTGTGTTGGTAGTATCCTTGTATGAATCCTGTAATATTCGGGTTCAGTGAAATCTATATTGGTTGTTATTAGGATTATGACAGTCATTCTCGCTAACATATGGACTAGGGAATCCCCACTCATTGTTGATATTGGATTCCAGGGGAATACTATTGATTGTTGGCACTCTTATTATTTTTAGATGTACTGGTCAAGTGGGACATATCTTGCTTAGAGTTCTTTTTACAACGTGTTGTAATTTGTCTCGGATATAGAAGGTTGTTAGAGTAATATTGAGATCTTTATAGTTGATAATTGAGATTGTTATTGTTATTAGCATTTTTAATTATTATCACTTACTGGGTATTGGCTTACCTTTGCATTTCCTTGACTCCAAATTGACTAGACAGCATCTAGCGTGGTGGAAAAGACATCTGTACTATAGGAAAAAATTTTGGTAGAGAAGAAGGTCCTGGTAGCTAGTTGATTTATATTGTGGAGTCATCAGTGTTTAATTTGTTATGGAGATTTATGTATTTTTCTTTTGTTTGAGTTATCTCTTCTTTTGTATGTCTTTGTGAATGATGGATGGGTTTATCATGATATAGTTAAATTAAAAGAATGAAATAGTCTGAAATATGAAATTATTATGTTTTGTTTTAAATTTTTAGTCCACGTGTGCGGTTGGAGCCGTGTGTTTGAGTGTTTAGGCTCGGGTCGCCACAGTTATTGTATCAGAGAAAAAGTTAGTTCATGTGAATTTGATCGATGATTTAGGAGTCTAGGAGACTCGTGGGAATTTTTTAGGTTCCGTATATATTTGAGGAATGATGATACAGGTAGCATCCAAGGATTTAGATGAATATATGATACGTAAATACTAACATTATTTATATTTCAGGATGTCTGAACAGCAAAGTGTTAATGCGGATTGATTGCCTAGCGCACCTGAACATGCTAGCATTGAAGAAATGGCAGAGGTTCGTAGTGCCTTAAGCGGCATGGCATATTTGGTGAATCAAGCAATCAGTGCGCAAGTCATGGGACCCAAGGTTACCACTTCATCGGCAGTTGGAGACCAACAGAGCATGTGCAAGATAGGGAGCATCGAGTGATGCATGATTTTCTTGATCAGCGGGTTCTAGAGCTTGCTGGGCTACCTGATCCTATGCTCGCCGAGGCATGGATGGCAAGGATAGAGAAGGCTTTTGAGGTCATTCATTGTGGACCAACGGACAAGGTCCATCTAGCTCTTCATCATTTTGTTAGAGAAGTAGATCATTGGTGGAACATACTGAAGAGAGAATTGTGCGTGACGGCCGACGAGATCACTCGGGAGGAATTCCAATGCCACTTTAACAACAAGTATTTTCCGCCATGTGTACAAGCTAGAAAGGAGGCAGAGTTTATATCTTTGCATCATGGGAACATGATGGTCGCACAGTACGAGGCACAGTTTACCGCCCTATCACGATTTACTCCTTACTTGGTGGACAACGAGGAGAGGAAAGCCCGGTGATTCCAAAATGGACTAAACGACATCATCCAGATGCAGCTACTTCCATTTGACTTAGTGGAATATAGTGTAGTGCTGAAGCGTGCCATGATCATTGAGCAAGCCTTACTCCGAAGAGGCCAGATTCAGCAGACAACAAGCACTCTGACTGGGGATGGATCACCACATACTTCATTTAAGAAGCGTCAGAATACCAAGGGTCAAGGAGGTGGAAAATGGTGCTTCAAGTGTCAGAAGACGGGACACTCGCCATAAATTACAATGCGTCATCGTCTACACCCACTAATCCTTCAGCATTCTCAGCAGCACCGACTTCTAGGGAGCATCAACCACCCCGAACATGTTTTAATTGTGGCAAGCCTGGTCACTTTATCAAAAACTGTAAAGCACCCAAGTAAGGAGTATCAGGGACAAGCCGGATAGCAAAGGCCACAGAGATCTGGACGAGTTCATGCAGTCACCGAGAAGCAGGCCCAAGATTCATCCGATGTGGTTCAAGGTACTATACACATTTGTGATTCTCCTGCCTATATTTTATTTGATTCTGGAGCAACCCATTCTTTTGTGGCATCACGTTTTGTACCACACTTAGGAGTCACGCCGAGGTCATTGGACTTTACACTTATTGTTTCCTCTCCTGTTGGGGAGACTGTTTTGATGGATATTGTATATGCTGGATGCACTACTCGGATAGGGGATCATTGTCTACAAGTAGATCTGATTCCACTTGATATGTTGGAATTTGACGCAATCCTCGGAATAGATTAGCTGGCTGCTTACCATGCCAGCATTAACTGTGCTAAGAAGCTCATACGCTTTAATCCGCCCAAGCATTAACCTTTTGAGTTTCAAGGCATTGGCGGCAGAGGTTCCCCTTCGATCATTTCAGCTCTACACGCTAGACATCTGCTAAATTGGAAGAAATTCCAATTGTGTGTGAATTTGTTGACGTATTTTTGAATGAGCTACCGGGTCTTGCGTGAGAAAGAGAGGTGGATTTCACTATTGAGCTGCTTCTAAAAGCTATCCCAATTTCCAAGGCCCCGTACCGAATGGCGTTGGAGGAACTGAAGGAGCTGAAGACCCAGTTGCAAGAACTTTTAGACTTGGCTTTCATTCGGCCAAGCACGTCACCTTGGGAAGCCCCTGTGTTATTTGAAAAGAAAAATAATGGATCCATGAGATTATGCATCGACTATCGGGAACTCAATAAGATCACTGTGAAGAACAAATATCCACTTCCAAGGATCGATGATTTATTTGATCAGTTGAA
This sequence comes from Nepenthes gracilis, assembly GCA_033239525.1. Classification (NCBI taxonomy): domain Eukaryota; kingdom Viridiplantae; phylum Streptophyta; class Magnoliopsida; order Caryophyllales; family Nepenthaceae; genus Nepenthes; species Nepenthes gracilis. Next base: position 5,975,683 of record BSYO01000029.1, read on the forward strand.
GGGAGCGCAGGTGTTCTCTAAGATCGATCTTCGCTCGATACCATCACCGCGCATTCGAATCGATATTGCTAAGACAGCCTTCAGGTCGCGATATGGGCATTGTGAATTTATAGTGATGCCATTCGGACCAACTAATACGCCTGCAGCATTCATGGATATGATGATCCGGGTGTTCAAGCTGTACTTAGATCATTTTATGGTGGTTTTCATCGATAACATTTTGGTGTACTCTCGGTCTATTGAGGAGCACGAAAAGCATTTGACAGTTGTATTGGGAACTCTTTGGGAGGCTCGACTCTATAAAAAACTCAAAAAATGTGAGTTCTGGCTTAGTCAGGTGACTTTTCTTGGCCATATCATTTTCAGAGCTAGAGTATCTGTGGATCCGGTTAAGATTGAGGCAGTCACAGGTTGGCCACAACCCACTACGCCAAGCGAAGTACGAGGCTTCCTTGGACTAGCTGGTTATTACCGTAGATTTGTTAAAGACTTTTTGTGTATTGCTACGCCATTGACTAAGTTGACCAAAAAGAATGCGAAGTTCACCTGGACTGATCGGTGTGAGGCAAGTTTCTAAGAGCTTAAGAGGCGGTTGACATCGGCACTAGTTTTGACGATTCCCGATTGCTCTGGAGGTTTTGAAGTGTTATGTGATGCCTCATTGAGAGGTCTAGGGTGTGTCTTGATGCAGCACGAGAAGGTCGTAGCACATGGGTCCAGGCAGTTGAAGGCTTATGAGACTCGTTACCCGACTCATGATATGGAGTTGGCTGCCATAATGTTTGCTTTAAAGATTTGGCGACACTATTTATATGGCGACACTTTTGTTATCTACACTGATCACAAAAGTCTGAAATATCTGTTCTCTCATAAGGAACTCAACATGAGGCAGTGGAGGTAGTTAGAATTGTTGAAAGACTACAACTGTGACATTCAGTATAAGTCGGGGAAAACAAATGTTGTGGCGATACTTTGAGTAGGAAGTCTGTAGGGTTGGTCACCACTATGATGATTCGGGAGCAGCGGATGTTAGAAGAAGTGGAGAACTGCCAACTGCAGATTGCACCTGGGAGATACACGAGCTACGGTGTCATACTTGTAGGTGTAACCGCTTTCTTTAGCCGCATAAGAGAGACCCAATATGAAGACTCGTTGCTGGTGTTGATTCACAAAGAGTTGGGCAGTGATCACCGAGCGGGATTTTATCTCGGTAAGGATGGTGCTCTAAGATTTCAAGACCGTTTGTGTATTCTTGACGTCAAGAAATGCGAGAAGAAATTCTTGAAGAAGCACACAGGTCGAAATATACCATTCATCCTGATAGTGCCAAAATGTACCTAGGACTTGAGGAGGTTATTCTGGTGAAGAGGATTGAAGAAAGATGTCACCGATTATGTTGCTCGATGTTTGATATGTCAGCAGGTTAAAGCAGAGCACCAGCATCCAACTAAAAAGCTTCCGTCTATGCCTATTCCGAGTTAGAAATGGGAGCACATCGCCATGGACTTTGTGATTGGACTCCCTAAGACTGTTTGAGGGCATGACTGTGTATGGGTGGTAATCAATAGCCTAACAAAATCTGCTCACTTTTTGGCCAGACTTTACATTGAGGAGATTGTAAGGTTGCATGGAGTACCGGTCACCATTATATCTGATAGAGATCCTTGATTTGTCTCTCGATTTTGGCAGAGTTTGCATTAAGAGATGGGTACGCAGCTAAAGTTTAGTATAACTTTTCATCCTCAAACTGATGGCCAGTTCGAAAGGACCATTCAGACCCTTGAGGATATACTGTGCTTATCAGTTCTTGACCTTGGTGGTAGTTGGGATTTGCACTTGTCGTTACCTAAATTTACTTATAATAACAGTTATCAGGCTAACATTACTATAGCCCCGTTTGAAGTACTCTACGGACGAAAATACCGATCACCTATTAGCTGGGAAGAGGTAGGGGATCGAAGGATCATGGGTTCGAACGTAGTGCAAGAAACTACAGTTAAGATCAGTATGATTAAAGAATGCTTGCGGTAGGCTCAGAGTATACAGAAGAGTTATACTGATCAGCGGCGTCGTGATCTTCAATTCGAAGCCGGTCTTAGCGTCTTTCTGAAAGTTTCCCCATGGAAGGGTGTGTGTGAGATCCAAAATTTAATGCTCAAATTGGAATTTAAAATGTTAACCAGCCTTGTAAGGTGATAATCCAAATCGAACTTGATGAAAAATGAACCGGCCTTCTCCATAAAATCCAAACCGGCCTCTTGTGTGATGAAAATCACAACCGGCCTTTTTGTGTGAAGAGAGTCGAGTATGGCCCTCCCTTCCTTAAGAATCACAACCAGCCTTGCAAAGTTGAAACCCAAAAAGGTCGACCGACAAGGAGTGAGCCGCTGGCAAGAAAATGGATTAATAAGGAGCAGTTGGCCTAAAATAAACTAATGGCAACTAAAGACAAAAGCAAACTTTATTGTTCAGTTAGAATCCAACTAGGTGGCGACCAAATGGAGCAAGTAAACTAACCTAGTTACTCCCACCTACCCCTGAAAAGAAGTACCAGAGTAAGTGACTTACCCCACTTATTCCACCAAACCCTTCCTCTATATAAACCCGGCGCTAGTTGATACAAAGGGAAGCAGAAGGAAGAGAGTGAAGGGGAAAGCTTCAAGACGGTAATATTAGGCAATCAACTTTCAGGCAAGTGTACTCTTTTTTAAAGTTCATGCTTTACTGCAAGTGTACACTCTGTTTTTAACTTCAGAATATTACTCTTTTTAAGTCTTGTTTTTAAGAATATTGCAAGTATACCTCGGACGCTACTTTTTAAGTTTTGTTGTTAAGAATATTGCAAGAGTACTCACCGTTTAAGTTCATGTTTTTAATGCAAGTTTATCATGTCTGTTGATGTTCAGTTATTTCATGATATTCGAACGCATGAAGTTTGATTATTGCATGATTGTAGATGATGACTAGTTATTTGTTTATGAAAAAGTACCGGTTATTCCATGATGTTTGGACATTTTACTTAAATGCACGAAATTTGTCCATGTTTTAAATTGTTCGGTTATTACACGAGTAAAAAGAATTTCCGCTTTTGATAAAAAGAACTCCGACTTTTGTTGGAAAGGAACTTCAGCTTTTGAATTTCGGCTTTTGTTGAAAAGACCTCTGGCTTTTGATAAAAAGAATTTCGACTTTCAGTAAAAAGAACTCTGGCTCTGGCTTTTATTGAAAAAGAACTCTGGCTTTTGAACTTCGACTTTTGTTGAAAAAGAACTCCGACTTTTGAGCTCCGGCTTTTGTTGAAAAGAACTCCGGCTTTTTAACTTCAACTTTTGTTGAAAAAGAACTTCGACTTTTGAGCTCCAGCTTTTGTTGAAAAGAACCCCGGATTTCCCTTGAGGCACAACAACTTCGACCTTCCCCCTAGTATAAAGAGGTTCGGCCTCCCCCTAATGATAAAAGAGGTCTGGCTTTCCTTAAGTGAAAATCAAGACCAGCCTTGTGAACATGGAAATCCAAACTGGGCCTCCTCCTTGTAAATGAAGTCCGGCTTGTGTAAGAAGAAAATCAGATCCGGCCCTTAAAGGATGAAAACACAACAACTCCGGCCTTCCCTTGAGGCACAACAACTCCGGCCTTTCCGTAGGTAAAATCAAGTTCGGCCTTCTCTTGTGTAAAGAAAATCACAATCGGCTTTTGTATGAAGAAAATAAAGTCCGGCCTCACTTCTCATAAGAACTAAACAAAGATAAAATCTAAATCGGCCTTCCTGTGTAAGAAATGAAACCGGCCACCCCTGCATGATGAAAACAAGAGCATGAAAAATCAAGTTTAGTTTTGCCCCTGCATGTGAAGTCAAGTTCAGGTTTACCCTTGCATATGAAATCAAGTTCGGATCCCTTTTGCATGTAAAATTAAGACCAGCCTGGCATATTATTCTGAAAATTGAAACCGGCTGTAAAATGACCATCTAGAAAATAAATGAAGGGAACATGAACCGGCTTTATGATAAGACAAATAAATTCTGACTTTAGCTTTGGGAGATAAGGTTCTCCGGCATGCCTTAGAACTTTATGATAGTAATAGAGGATAACTCTGTCCATGGAGTTATTTGTGGTCCGTCCTGTCCTCGGGGCATTACGGTCAGGAGGAAAGCAAACTCTGTCCATGGAGTTATTTGTGGTCCGCCCTATTCTCGGGGCGTTATGGTCAGGAGGAAAGCATAGTTTCTAGTTTATCTTCGTGTGGCACACCGATCCCTCGAGATAGGATGCTTCTGTTCAATTATCGGTATTGGATTGTGTGGACTAAACACAATCTATCCTTAATTAATGCCCCCTCCGCAAGCAGAAGAATAAAAGAAGACTTTTATAACGAAACCGACTCTGTTTTATGCTCTGATATTCTGTTCGACCTTCATCTGGCTAAGTATTGTTTATAGTATTGCATATGATTCTGTTCTGATTTTTCCTGCATTGATTACTTCAGTTTCCGATCCGCTACTGTTTATTAATATTTATACATTCGTCTGATAGCACAAATATTTTATGGTAATCGGCATGTACCTTGTTGAGTTTCGGCTCACTGTTTTCTATTTTTTCCCTATAGATAAAACTTTAGAGCTTGTGCCTGACGAGTTGGAGTGATTAGAGCTTGTCTGAAGAATTATTAAAGACTCGGAAGCTTATTTTGGAGAATATTGTTGTAATGACTTGATTGTGATTCATGAACTTTTATAACTAGACATTTTTTATTATGTATTCGGAAATGAATCTTTTGAAATGAATATGAATGTTTCCGCAAGATGTTAGAGTAACTTCCGCTATGCTTCTTATGGTTAAAAGTACATGGGTCCTAGATGGTATCTGTGATCCTATGTTACAAATGACGGATAAAAAAAAATCCATTTTGTCACTGTGTGGCTCGTTTTGGTATGAAGGGGAAGCTTCAACCTTGATTCACTGGGCCATTCGAGATACTCGAGCGTGTTGGTAAGGTTGTTTATAAATTGGCATTGTCACCAACTCTATTAGGAGTGCATGATGTTTTTCATGTATCTATGTTGCGAAGATATGTGTACGTACCCAACTCACGTGATTGATTATTCTGCATTGCATGTTCGGGAGGACCTATCTTTTGAAGAGCAACCGGTGAAGATAGTGGATCGTCAAGATAAATTTTTTGCGACAGAAAGTGATACCTATCGTGAAGATTCAATGGAACCACCACACTGAAAGAGAGGTAACGTGGGAGCTAGAGGATAAAATCAAGGAAAAATATCCACACTTGTTTGATAGATGAAATATGTATTTCGAGGACGAAATTCTTTTAAGGGGGAGAAATCGTAATGCTCAAAAATTTTTATCGATAAATTTGAAAGTTAAATTGGGTGAACTTAATTTTAGTATATAAAAAAATTATTAGCGTGCCAAAAATAATAATAAAATATCATGTATACAAATAATAATAATAATAATAATAATAACGTAATAAATAATAATAATAATAATTAATATAATAAAAATATAAAATTTTCCTGCAACCTCACCCTCCTTCTTCCGGATCAGGGGGGCTGCGACGCGTGAGGGCGTCGCAGCTCCCTGCGATGCATTTGGAGCCGTCAAATTTAGATCTGACGGCTTTCGTTTTTTTTTTTAAAAAGTTATAAAATTTAAAAAAAATATGAAAATATTATTTTTTAAAATCAAATATAAAAGAAAATATCAAAATAAAAAAAAATAATTTAAAATTTTTTTTTATATATATCACTGGCCGTTAGATTTTTTAATCTAACGATCAAAAATGCGTCGCAGGGGCTGCGACGCCCGTACACGTCGCAGCCCCCCTGGTTCCCCTTCGGTTTTCACTTCGTTTCCTCCACCTCACCTCTCTCCGTCTGGTTCTCTCTCTCTTCCGTTTCCTCCTCTCTTACTCTCGCAACGGCCAGCCATTCCGTTCGAATCTCCATCACCAGAAAGCGCTAACGCCCGATTCCTTCTGTCTCCACCACAATGGGTTTATTTAAACCCCAGTACCGAGTGATTTTGAGGGGAGGAAGGAGGAGTGTGAATAGAGGGAGAAGCTCTGCTATTTGGGCTTCTGAAAAGCCATCACCGAGGCGTTTCTTCCTCGTCCTTTCCGACTTCGCTGTTGTTGCCGTCGCCGTGATTGTCGTCGCCGTCGTTTTCCGTTACTGTTGTGCCGAAGCCGAAGCCGAAGCCGAGCCGTGTCAACCTTAGCCGTGGTTGCAGTAATCAGGCAAGGGAACCCCGTTTACTATCATTCTCCTCTAATTTGCAAGTGAATCCTCATAATTTCACTTCCTCACTCAGTAATGTCCTTGATTTTTGATGTGCTCTGTGATTCATTTTCTATTGATTCGAATCTGCGTTTCTCTCTCTCTCTCTCAATTTTCCCACCGATGCTGTCGAATTCAGGTTATGTGAGGATTATTCGGTGGAAAAATTGTGGTAATGGTGGAAATTGGGGAAAAAAATCAGAAATCTGGGAAACCAGAGCTTCGTACTCTGTCCTGGCCGAAAATCTGTGAATGAAGGATTTGTAAATTTTGGGATTAAATTGTGGGTGTATTGCTGTGTGTGGATGTGTGAGTAGAGGGTGATTCGATCAATCTGTGTGTGTGGGTGTTCTATGTGTGCTCTGTGTGGGTGGATGTGTTGTCAGCGAAGGTGGTTCTGATGATGCTGCGTGTGTGCGCGTTGTGTGCAGCTGTGCTGGCGTGGGTGTGCACGGCTGGAGTAGCCGTGTGTGTTTTGGGTGTGTGTATGCATGTGGGTGTGGAGAAGCAGCTGAGCTGCTGTGTGCTGTGTGTGTGCGTTTGGTGTGTGTGGGTGTGGAGAAGCAGCTGGGCTGCTGTGTGTGTGTGTGAAGCAGCAAGTGCTGCTGTGAGTGTGTAGTGGGTGTGCAGAAGCAGCAAGGCTGCTGTGTGTGCTGCCGTGTGTGTGTGTTGGTGTGTGTAAGTGAAGGCAGTGTGTGTGTGCTGTGTGAATGAGTGTGTACGTGTGTATATGTGTATGGATATACATGTTGTATAAATGCATGGGCTGCTGGGTGTGTGCGTGGTGTGAGCAAGAGAATGTAATTGTGTGTGCTGCCTGTGTGGGTGTGTACGTGCGTGGTGTGTGTGTACGTGGGGTGTTGGTAATATGTGTACACGCACACGCGCGCGCATACACACACATATATATAGATATATATATGGGTATATAAATACCTCTATGTATGCGACATTTTGCGTGTTTATATTATTTGAGTAGGAATATATGATTGGGAGTGGACTTTAGTAGAAATGGATGTAAATGATTATAAATAGGTTGTGCGTGCAATAACCCTGTGACGTGACTAGAAAAGTTTAAATTTAGCGGATGGGTAACTTGTTAATAATTATGATAATAAAATAAAATGTAATAAAATATTATTTATATTGGAATTAATTATTTTATTTTGACTTGTCAGTAAGTAATCATTAAATGTTGGCCTTAGTAGTAGTAGGCCTTACACCAGAATAAAAGAGAATAATAGTTAAGTAGTTGAGCTGATCATTTAAATCATATCTTGATCAATGTTTATCATTTGGACATTTTGAGATACGTTTCTTTGTGTTAAATTTAATGGCGTGAGTACGGTCTGTGTCAGCACCGAACGATAGATCTGTTGTTATAGTTGCAAAACTTCCTTTGCGTTATACTCAGTTGTGTGAGTAATTAAATTGTCGGTTTCCTACGGTTAAGGTTGAGGAGAGTGTATGAAAATATCAAAGTATTTGGTCGAATGTGAGGTTACGGTACTTTAATGTGGCCTACGTTTATCTGATACTAATTTTCGTGCCTTGGTGGGTTGAGGTATATTGTTTAGTTGGTGGGATGTTTATGGCTATGTAATTATCGTAGATCATGATATCGTGAATATCACGGCGGGAGATGTTGGGTTTGACATGTGAGATACCTTCCGTACCTGGTAGAGTCGGAAGAGGAGCATGTAGATGAGATTATCTGTACCTAATTGAGTCAGATTATGAGCATGTTGGGGAGACGTCTGTACTTTGTTTGGCAGAGTCTCTGTGGACCATGGATTTGGTCAGAGGTCAAACATGTGAGTATCGAGTAACCCGTGCAAGTATCCAACTGTCGGGGATATACACAGCCTTTGGTTTACTGTGGTGGAATAAGATCCAGGAGTTTTTTTGGGATATTCTATGATTGTGAGTACCTTATTAGTTGTGTTGGTAGTATTCTTATGTGGATCCTATGATATTCGGGTTCAGTGGAATCCATATTGGTTGTTATCATGATTATGTCGATTGTTCTCGCTGACATATGGACAAGAATCCCCACTTATCGTTAATGTCGGATTCCAGAGAATTACCATTGATTATTGTCACTTTTGTTATCTTTGGATGTAGGAGTCAAGTGGGACCTATCTTAGTTTAAATTCGTATTTATGACGTGTTGTAAATCGTCTCGAATATAGAAGGTTATTAGAGTAATGTTGAGATCTTTATAGTTGTTATAAACTATAACAACTACTTATTGCTTCGCGCAATATTCAACAAAATTCTCAATTTAGTAGGGTGGCCCTGCTACAATACTTATTGCTCACTTCTGTATCCCATGGAGGCTGATTCACATCACAACAAAGAAATTGTCACAAAAATAGCACCAGAATGAGAGAGTAGATGAACAAATTCCATTAGCACAACAGCCAAGGAAAACAGTAGCATTTTCGCAAGTGGCCGGGCAACAGCCCGGGTGCCAATGAAGCTTAGGAAGCTGGTTAACACTTATCATTGTTTTGCCAAACTTAGAATTCTAGAATCAGATTAATTAAAGCAAGCACCAATACCAGAACACAAAGTGGCTTTGAAGCAACATAATGTTATGATAATTGACGGGGAAAAGGACCAAGGAAAGGGAAAAACAGACTTTCAAGCAACCCCATTATCTGTCTTCTGCAAGTTTAAAAAATTGCGTTGGAAATTGTAGTACCTTTATGTTGACTGTTTCTTCTATTATTCGGCCTCAACACTTTTTTTGTTAACCATATGAGATTTTGAGAAAGTCTCGTATTAGTACTAAAAAAATATAGATATAATTAGTAATATAGAAAAAAAGTCATAATTCCAAATGTATATAAAACAAAGTAGTATAACAATACCATAAGTAACTATATATTTGATAACGGTTATTGAGATTGACTACTATTCAAATCAACATTAAAGCCTTTAACAATCGTGTTGTTCATATCAATGATTGAATTTAAAGTTTGTTCTTTAACGGAGATAAGTATAAGGGTAATTGTTACATATTATGTCATGATATAATAAGTAAACAATTATATACTAATATCGGTTTCAATGATTCGTAATGATTTGTCAGATTTTTTACTTTTTTTCTTTTCAAATAGTTTTTTGGATGTTTTGTTGCCCTTCTTCCTCCCTTATTCTTCACAACCTTGACAATTTGATCCGTGATTTATGTCGGCCTAGCATAGGCTGAACCTTCTTCAAACCCATCATGTGAAAAACTTTGGACAAGACTTTCAATTTCTGCAACTTTTGCCTCCAACTTTCCTCTCCATTCAAAATCATTTGTAACACGTAGACAACTATGCATAAATCTTGCTGAAATTTGGCCCAACTAGCTTTGCGGATCTTTTACATTTGGCAAATTCTATGAACTCATATCTAGAGCATTATCCATTGCACAATTTGTGTATGGGGATTAAATGAAATACGATACAAAGTATATGGATCCGTATGTAATCCTAACACATAAATGAGCTCCTACTAAGAGAGTACACATATACTCATTATTTTTAACAATTCTACTTTGACGAGCTTGAAAATTGTTAGAGAATATATTTTTGAGATGTGAATCATCATTGGACAGTCAATTATTATTAAATTGAAAATTTCTTATCTCGATTCATATTCAATATAATTCTTTATATCTCTTCTTTTTAAGAACTCTATCAAAATGATGAAAAATTTTTTAATATTAAGATCACATCTCAAATGATTCTTTAGATCACTATTAAAACTTTTACTTAGTTGCGTACTTTTAATTCCCAATGTAAAGACATTTTTCACAAAACACGCAATCCATTTATATCTTAGATAATAGATTTTATCTAACCATGACCTTGCATAATTGCCTTTCTTAACGGACACCATGATTGATCAAATACTCTCAAATTGTCTTTCATCCTCGTATCCACACATAAATTTACAAAACTTGAAAAGTAACCCATTATGATTCCCGAGATATTTAATGGCATTTTACATAATATGTCAAGTGCACAAACCATGCCATGTTGATGGTATCACCAATGTAAGAGTCTTTTGCCATTGTGGTATCTTAATCAATAAAAATAATTTAGGGAGCTTGCCCACTGTGACATTTCAAAAATGTCTCAAATAACCAAACAAAAGAGTCGGTCATTTCATCGTATGATAATGCTGCTCCAAAAACAACAGTTAATTTGTGATGATTGAAATTTGTAAAGACATTGAAAGGCTGCACATCTTTATTTGTCCCATAAGTAGTATAAAAAATAGCGGCATCACCAAATACTTAATAATTAGCAATTATTTCTAGATCCGTTCAAAATAAATTAGTCACATAGTTGTTATTATTTAACTGCATGTCGCTAAAAATAAATGTAATTTTTTCTTTTAAAAAGAAGAAAGTATTACCGCTGCCTCACCAAAATCCATACGCCGTTGTCTCCTAACATAGAGAAATGTTTTTTGGTCGTCCATTGTGTAACCCATAACACTCCTGCTACCAGTCTCAACTACAACTAGTTCATGGATTTGACAAGGTCTCAAACTGGCATCTTGGGCCATGTCAATTAAATGATTGTGCGCTTTCGAAACCTCCCTTCGTGTTCTAAGAATGTGCATCGTTTCTGAAGGTTTGCGATTGTGTGATTCAATAAAATTTTTAACACTTATTTTTTCAGTTTTCCTAATAAGGACACAATCTATCCTAATAGGACAACCACAATGTGTTTCCCATCGTTATTTTGCATTTTCACCCTGTCGCTTGTCTAGTAGACGCGTTCATTCTCTTGAACAACAAAACATTCTAGATATATCTAATTTATCAATTTTAGATTTCTTAACTAAATGCTTTTGTACTCAAAATCCCATTCGAGTACCATACTGCTTCAAATACTCCCAAGCATTATCCATATTTTTAAAAATCATGCCAATTTCTAAAGTATTTTCATCCATTATACAACTGTAAGAGCAAACAAAACAGTTGCAACATTACGTTATTTGCAACAGGAGTAATACATAGACAATACATATATTAATATATTTATATATGTATATACATATGAATACATACATATGTATATACACTCCACACTGAACATACACACACAGTATGGTACATTCACGCAATTACATTTATACATATAAAAATATATACATACGCAGTGTATGTGTGTATATATATATGTATGTATATATGTATGCACATGCATAGCTACATTTATACATATATGAACATATATACACCCGAATTATATTATATAAATATATTTATGTAAATGAGTATATATTTATATATATACATTTATACATATGTACAAACTCACACCTACCATTTACACACACCCGACTCCCAAATCCGAATATTACAGCCGAATAGAGTAATAAACTCATGTCTTATACGATTTTCTTTACAACCCAAATATTCAGTGCCCGTAGAGTTTTAAGTATCAAATCTTTAAGTTTTCATAATAATAATGTAGATTTATAATTGGTTTTAAAGAATAAATGAGATTATTTGCCTGATATGCGACGATGAATAGTGTCGAGAGCTCCAAAATGTGACGATAGACAACGATGGCAACAAATAACTGCCACGGCAGTAGTAACTCTCTCTCTCATGCGGCAGCGACGGCTACAGTAATAACGATAACAATGGTGCCGCTCAACAAAATGAAGAAGAGAAGGAGAGAGGAAGAGAGAGAGCAACATTGAATAGACAAATGGGAAAGACGAAATAAGTTTCGTCAAGATAAATCCGTAGCTATTGGATTGTTTTCCATCCAACGGCCGCATGTGTCTCCTTTTTTTCATAAAAAACCCTTTTTTTAAAGGTTATTTGTAACCATCGGATGTGTTTTCTATTCAACGGTTGCATATGCCTCCTTTTATTTTTTTCAACATTTTCTTTTTCAAATAATGAAAACGGGGGCCCTCTGCCTCCAGTTGAGCTCTAGCTTCGCAGCGCTCCTCTGCTCAACGAAGGAGGAGAGATTTCTTCGTTTTTAGCCATGAGTGATGAACGACTGATGATAGAGAAGATAGACGAGAGGGGTAAGATGGGCTTGTACGGAACACGGTATAATATATAAAATGGGAATGGGAAGTAATGTTTAGAGCGGTAAAATAGTAATAAATTTAGGGGTAGATATTTATTGAATATAAAGAATAAATAATACCAAAAAAAAAAACTTGAATTATTTACTTCTTATTTTGGAGAAATATCTATTCCTTTAAAAATATTTATTCTTTTTAAAAAAGCATCTAAATATAGAAATAATTATTTCATTGGTAATAAAGTTGGAGAATGTAATTTCAATTCTCACCAATTGAACATGACATTAAAGATCAAAGTCCAACCCCACCTTTGAAAATGGATCGTTTACATTTATTATGAAAATACTTTGGAACACCCTTTATATACTTATGGGTGATGCGTAATTTTTTATCCATTTATTTGTGTCAATGGATCCGTGCAAAAAATAGATTGGTGGAGTAGGCATACTCATAGAAGATGGAGTTTTACATTTACAACTGTTACTATTATCCAACTTCTGTATAAGCCCCACTTGAATTCTTGTAGCACAATTGTAGCTGTTGATAATGTTATGATTTTGGCACATCAATGTTTGAAGTTAAAACCTCTAACTTCTCTTCTGTGTGGGATGTGTCATGTAATTATTTTGAGAAAAACTTCTACAAATTCAGTTTATGGTGGACAATTCGGCAAACAGTAACAGATGCATCAATCAGCACAACACGACACTGATACGTCAACAATAGTTCAGCCAGATTAGCAAGCGGCCTCCACCAAGCCAAAAAGCAGTTCAATGCTGAATTGTTTAGTATGGTTGAGAGACTAGTTAGACCAGTAGATAAGTTGATATCATTCTACGAATATTATTGAAAAAGGGTAGTTGTTAGGAAGTTGGCTATGTTAAGCTTGGTTGTGGTATAGTGAGGAGATACGATGAGGAAGTTGGCTATATTAAGCTTGGTTGTGGTACAGTGAGGAGATACGATAGTATGCGTCTGGCATAGTAAATTGTTTATTCTTCTAAGACGGTCATGTATTGCATTTTGATGCAGTATTGAAAGCAGAAACAACAATTGAGAATAGAAGAGCATGTAACAACAATTGTGTAACATAGTAGAAGTACGAATAATATTTTAGATATATTTACTCAAAATTTTTAAGGCACCTTTAATAACATAATTATATTTATTTGTATATTTTTATGTTAATATAGTTGTAAGGAATTAATTTCAAAAGATTATTTTAATAATGATTAATTTAATTAAATTGATAAATTTTTTAGATTAATTGAGATTTCAAGTCAAAAATTAAATTTTAGACTATAATAATTTAAGCTGAGTGGCACTTGACGTGTGCCGATCCACGTGTGAGTGTATTTTAAATAGAATGTATGTGTCTAAGGCACTTTTCAAATGACATATGTATGTGTTTAGATTAAAATGCTCATATCTAATGTATGCTTGATTAGAGTTTGTGCACCGTATAGATTTCACCTTTATGCCTGACACATGCTTGATGGGTTTACATGCACCGGTTTTTCTTATATATATATATATATATAAGCCTTTTAGCCAATTTTGGCTCATTTCTACTAAAATTCAAGAGAAAAGAGATCAAGGAAGAGGAAAAGAGTGAAAAAAAAGTGAGAGAAAAAAGATGGTAAACATAAGAATATTTCAAGCAATCTTTTGGTAAAAATCAAGTGAAGGTAAATACATCCAAATCATTTCTTTTTTTATTACTAATATTTTATATAATTCTTGAATATTTCTTATTTCAAATATTGATACATATATTATCCTAAATACTTCTGCAATGATCTTGATTAATGTCTATATTTGGCCACCAGCCGATGATGTCGATGTTGATAATGATGTGAATGTTTAAGTTTAATTTAGTAAATCTTTTAAAAATTTTAATTTGATACTCTAATTTTTAGATTAAGATATTTTTTCTTACTTATAATTTGAGATTAAGTAGTTGTCGGCATTTAGAATCACTTTCGGATGTATATTTTGAATTTTATGATTTGATTGTTATATATTTACGGGTTATTTAATGGTATTTGATACAGATTTATATGTTAGTATTCATTTTGGATTTGTTACAATTAAATAAACAATTGATTTTTTGGTCTTATTCTAAATTATGGTTTAAACTAATTACAAATTTATGAATGGATGAATCAAAATTATTGGGGTTGGAGAGCATGGACAAGAGAAAGTGGTATCAGCAAGGGAAAGATCTTATTTGATTTGAAGATTTAAATTGGTCAAATTGCCTTATAATAGGTTTAAACAATGTTGGCTAAGTTCATGCCCTAAATGAGAGGAGTATCTCACCATTATAATTACAATGCCTAATGTGATGGATAGGATGTCCTAGAGACTGCAAAATCTGGAGCAAATGATATTCAATCAAGAAAAAGGGTCGCATTGACGGCATAGGATAGTTTTATCAATAAGCAAGTGTTGGAGTCTTTTGTTGACCTAGTTCTGATGAACACGAAGATTTGGATCAAACAAATTGAGAAGAGTTTTTTAATTGATGAATTACTTGGATGAAGACAATGTGAAGTTTGCTACCTACAAGCTTGATGGAAAGGCTGATAATTAGTTGGCTATGAAGAAGAGGATTACGGGGTTGGAGAAAGAGTGAATCTCGTGGAACTAGTTTTTGAGGTGTTCCTAGAGAATTACTTTCCTATAAGTTTGAGGGAACAACATAAGGATGAATTTGATCAGTAGTAATAAGAAAATAGGATGGTGGCGAATTATGATATCAAATTTATTGAATTGGTGTATTATACTTCCCATGTGTCATAGATGTAATGAGAAGGGTGGGAAAGTTTTTACGAGGATTGAATGGCACCATCCATAAGAAACTGGTGACCTCAATGTTAAAAGTGCATGGAGAAGTACTAGATCGAGTTTTATTGCATGAGCAAGAATCGAATATTGAGAGGTTTTTTGATAAGAAGAGCACAAGTGTAGAGGTCAGGGCTCGAGATCGAAGGAATCCCACAATAGGTCCAAGTCTTTTGATAATGGGAAGAAAAGGGATGAAATTCAAGATACATTGGGCCCACAACAATCAAAGTTTGGATGCTTTCATTACGAAAGATGTATGGAGGGAAGCCATACCACAAACAATAAAGAGCATGCTTCATCTGTAGCTAATTCAACCGCATGATCAAGCATTACCCCTACCATTTGAAGTAGATGGCGACAAAGCCAAATGTTTTTGAAGAGCATTTGTGGTGATGGCCCAAGATGTGAACATGTCTCCATCAATGGTTGAATGTAAACTTATTATTTTTAAGGCTTCTGTACATATTTTGTTAAATTTTGGATCTACACACTCTTTTATATTTCTAAAGATTGTGTATCATTTGTCTTCACCCGTTAGGATTAAAATTTTTTTTATTAGTGGTGTTTCCAACTATTGGGTCATTTTTAGTAACTGATATTGTATATCTAAGGTTTACAATTTGGGTGAATGGTTTTGAATTAACTATAGATTTATTTTTATTAGACATATATAATTTTGATATAATTTTAGACATTGATCAGTTAATATGTTATTATATTAGTGTGAATTATTTTCATAAAAGGGTGTATTTTACGATTTTGGATCATGAACCATTTTATTTTTTAAGAAATAAAACAAAAGCAATCAACTTATATGGTTTTGGTTTTGTATGCATGTTGTTTGATAAAAGACGGGTGTCAACTTATATGGTTTTCGTCGGAAGCCATAATGTGCCGGCTAAAAAGATTTTTATTGTGAGAAGTTTAAGGATATTTTTTTTTAGAGAATATTTCTAGTTTGTCACCAAATTGAGAGATTGAATTCTAGATAGAGATAATGCAAGAAGCAGCATTAGTTTTCAAAGCTTCATATAGAATGGTGCCATTGAAATTAAAAGAATTGATGACGCAATTGTAAAAATTATTGGAGAATGATTTTATTAGATCTAGCTTGTCACCTTGAGCTTTTTTAGAAGAATGATGGGTATGTGAGGCCATGCACAAAGTATAGAGAGTTTAACAAAATAACTATCAAGAATAAGTTCATGCTACCAAGGATAAATATTTTATTTGATCAATTGTAAGAGATACAAGTGTTTTTAAAAACTATCATGCGATTAATTTATCATCAATTAAGGATTAAAAAGAAAGATGTGGTAAATACGGCTTTTTGAATGAAGTATGATCATTATGAATTTTGATAATACGTTTTGAATTAACTAATGCTTCTATGACATATATAGACTCAATGGACCGAGTGTTCCAACCCTATATTAATAAAAATTTGGTGTTGTTTATTAATGATATTTTGGTCTGCTCAAAGACTTATAAGAAGTATGAGATACATTTGAGAATCATCCTACAGACACTTCGAGAGAGAAGGCTATATACAAAGTTGAAAAAGTATAAATTTTTGGTTTGAAGAAGTTATATTTTTGGGCCACATAATTTTAAAGAAAGGAATTTTGATCGATCCTAATAAGATTAAATATGTAACAAATTAGAGTTGACAAACAACTATGATGAAAATTTAAAATTTTTTTAAGATGGTAGGTTATTATCGAAGGTTTGTGAAAAACATCTCAAGGATTATAATGCTTCTATGGACAGAAGGGATGGTTGTTCGGTCATGGTTTTAGAAATTTAGATGTCTATTTGTATTAATAACATCGGAACAATAGCCTATGTTGATAGACTTCATTTATTTAGAGTTTAGTTGTTTTGATTGTCGATGATATATGATGTCAATGATTGAGATATATTTCTGGTTATTCACAACCATTAAATTTGTATTTTCTTTTACTTTGATTTATTATAAATATTTTTTATGCATATTTTGAGATATTGTATAACCAATATTCGTAGTCACTTTTAGATATAGTATATTAAATACTATGAGTACTTACC
Organism: Nepenthes gracilis; assembly: GCA_033239525.1. NCBI lineage: Eukaryota > Viridiplantae > Streptophyta > Magnoliopsida > Caryophyllales > Nepenthaceae > Nepenthes > Nepenthes gracilis. The sequence goes on from BSYO01000029.1 coordinate 5,992,955, forward strand.
ATTTATTCGAGCCATTGTCAATAATTGTCGCTTTTCATATCCATGTCCCAACATTTTAATTTAGGTTTTGATAAGTGAATAAATAAATAAATAAATTTTGGGTAATCAATAATTAAGAATTAATTCAATAGAACCTCAGGATAGGGATGTGACAAATTTTCACCACAAAAATCATGTGTGTCAAGTAATTCTTTTCATACATCATTAATCATCTTGATCTATACACAATTGCCCTTCCATGTTGTAATAGCACACACCCCAATCCATTCTTTGAAATATCGCAATAAATTACAAATCCACCAAGATCCTCATTGAATTGCTAAGATTAGGACATTCGCTAGGTACTTCTTTAACTCTTAAAAACTCTTTTCATATTCTTCAATCCAACAAAATCTATCTTTTTCTATGTAAGATAGGTCATATTGTGCAAGTAATTTGAGCTTGCTAAATTAAAGAGGTTAGCAAAAATCAAAGTCAGTGTGACTTAATTGTTCAATAAGATATATAATTTTTGTAATTGAATATATTAGTACATCAAGTCATGCAGAAATAAGACATAATTGAATCAGATATAATGACATATAAATTCAATAATATATTATGTATAATTTGAGCGTGATAATCAAATTCTTTTTCTTTAAAATTGTGTATTATCTAATTTTAGTTAAAACAAGCAAAACTTATAGACCAAAGATCAGTGATGGTCTCACAAATAATTGTGCGAATAATTATAGCTCAGATTATGTATATTTTTATACAATCAAAGGTCATATACTGTTATTCAAAACTCGTAGGTGGACAATCATATATATAATCCTATAGACGTGACCAAACGCTACTTTTACCTATGGATAATAGGTTTAAACTTCGATTTTTACTATAATATATCATGTTATATTATAATATATTTTCATCAATTTTTTACAATGATCCCTTATGATCAAATGAAACACATTATGATAATACAAATAATTCTTTTTAATTTTTCATACCAAAAAAATACCTTTATCTTTCAACTTATATGGAGTTTTTTCCTTAATTTTTTAAATAATTAGCATGTAGTATATCATAATTCTTGTAGAAATTTGAATATATAATTTTAAAACATATAAAAGTTATACTATAAAGTTTTTAAACATATAGAAATTGTTTATGATAAATTTTACTAAAAAATTAGTATAATTAATGTAATTTTATCATTTGTTTAATTATAAAGCATGTAGGAGCAATTAAGTATGAATTTAAGGTATATAGAATATATACATAAAGATTTAAGATATTTAGGAACCTATATATAAAAATTAAGAATACATAATAGTGTTTAAGTATTATTTTAGAACATATATGAGTATTATTATAAAAAATTAACTTAAAAATATAATATATATTAAATAAGGGCATGAATTTTATAAAGATTATATAAAATGGAATGAGAGTACATGCATATGAGGTATAAATATCTTAGATATAAAATTATAGTATGTATGAGTATATGAAATAATAAGTACCTATAATGATCAGAAAAGACAATAATAATAATAATAATAAAATTTGGATGTACTTATCTTATACTTAAAATATCAAAAATCACTTTAGATTCACTTGGATTCTCCTTCACTCTCCTCTCTCTCTTTTCTAATTCTCTCTTTTCTTCCCAAAATTAGACAAAAATGACTAAAAATTAATTAGAGGAGCCTTATATAGAAAATTAGCATATAAGCACTTATCAGACACGTATCAAATACTAAGACATAAATTATATAGCGCATGAGTATTTTTTAGCACACATCAGGCACAAGCATTCAACCACAAACATGCATGTGCGTCTTTCGAATGTGCATCAAGTTTGAATAATCTTCCTAAAATACGCACGTACATTCCAGAGACATCCTTTATACACATCTTTTCTTCTTAAAATAGGATTATACATATCAGGTATAGATCGAGTATCACTCAGTCTGATGTGATTCAGTCAGAATATTAATTTTGATCTAAATCTTTATTTAACATTAATAATTTTCTTATCTTAATTTAATTAATTATAATTTAAAATTTGTACATTATATTTTTTCCCTCCTAATAAAAATTTGGTCCCTAAATTCATACTTTATCATAGAAATAAATGTAGATATATATTTTTTTTGAATCTCGTCTTCTATTTTCCATATGGCTTATTCATATGAATGATTTTTTCATAGAACCTTCACCAATGGTATTACCTTCATATAAAATACTTGATCTCTTATTTCTAAAATTTATTCCAATTCCTCAATGTACAATAAGTCTTTATTAATCATCAGTGATTTATAATAAATAATATGTGGGGAGTCTTGAACATACATTTGAAGTATTGACATATAAAAAAAATATTATGGGTATCATCTATAATCGAAGGTAGAGCTATCCTATACATCACTTCACCGATCTTCTCCAAAATTTTAAACGGTCCAATAAATCTCAACTTTCATTTTTCTTTAATCCTAAATTGAAAGACTCCATTTGATAGAGACATTTTTAAAAATACATGATTTTTGACATCTTTTACGGCATTTTTTGCAACAATGTAGGTCCAAGTAATAGCTTATACCTTTAAAAATGTCTTGGGGTCTTACTGCACTACAAATTTAGAATAGTCACTCAGTTGTATAGTGACCATAAAGGCATTTAACTTTACCTTATCGGTTAGTTTCGATATATCTCTGGCCTTGACATTAAATTTGGCCAAAAAGAGCTTTACACTCTTGTTTGAAGCCTATCAGATCTTGACAAGATGGTTGACTATTTTTTTCTTCAGCTGAAAGTAAATTAGGAAAGGAATTGGTTTGCCAGTTTTTGAAAAAATCAAATTGAATTTGGTCCTACTCTATCAAATCCAATTCTTATATTTCCTTTTGAAGTTAAAGGGGATTAGAGGCAAAGTGCAACATCCTCCAAGTTTTAGAAATCAAATGATGTTCCAAAATGTTCTAGAAAATCTATTGAATCAGTATTTTCATCATATAGATCTAATATTAGCATTGTAAATTTATAAGGGAATTGATGCCTATTTATTTTCAAGGTAAAAGACATACGACCTAATTTGATTGTCTATCCAGTAGTATTTTTCTGAAAAATCTATTATTCAAGTCTTTTTATCCTTTTAACTAGTTCAATTGTGAATGCAATTCTTTCTTGTAATGACGAATATCTTCAACTTCAAATGATTATGAGATACATCTAATATATGCTTGGCTTAGAGGACTTTATCCTTGCTATTGCATGACGTTTTCTCTTGGATTGATGGATGTCTGGAATCTTAGGTACACCAAAGTTCATTGCTTAGTACTCTCTTCCTTGGCCTCAAAGTTTGGTCCTCGATGCTTGTGAATGGAGTACCTCTGCCTTATTAGTTTGGTCCTCAACTTTGATCCATAAAGATTTTAGCAATTTTGATATGCCTTATATTTAAGCTGCTAAGTTTAATGTTAGGATTGGCTGATTGGTTAGTACTTCCACAACTACTCTCCTCTCGAATGAACCCATGAGATGGGACATCATCAAACAATTGGCTTGATTGTCATTGTGCTCTCGTATTCACTATTTTTACTATGTCAAAGAGAAGAGAGGCTTTTTGAGAAAGTGTGTTCACGATTAGGTTGGAGCAAATGGTTTTATTATATTTTTACAAATGATGCCAATGATGTATTGTGACAACCCGAGCCCAACTTTCGGACCCGACCCAGACCATCCATGTAAAAACATCTCAAATTATCCGAATTCATCAATTATCCAATATAAATTCTAAATTATCAATATATGTAAACTAATATTATCAAATTATTAAAAATTATCATACAATAAATAACCATTATAAATATATCAATAATAATAACATTCATAATCATAAATTATTCAAAAGAAAAGAAATATTTTCCACTATTGCTCATATGCCGCTAACTCCATAATCACCTTAATCTGATGCTCAACAATAACCTCATAAATCTCGACTAGCACCTACGATACCTCTTTAATCTGGAGTCAAGAAATATAAGAGTGAGTCAAATATACAATAAGTAAATATAATCAACAATATAGGAATATAAATAAGCATTTTGGATAATAATATCAAATGTATAAAATTAATAATAGTATGCGATATGCCAATCACTATCTAAGATTCAATAACAAATCATGTCAATAATCCAAAAGCATATGAATAACTGGATATCAAGAATGCAACATGAATTCCATTGAATCCGATTATCAACTCAGTACGATATTACAACTATATGAGATAATAATAATCTCTACTATATGAGATAATAATAATCTCTATAGATCTTATTTTATCATAGTGAACTAAAGGTCACGTAGTTTTATCCCTAACGGTTGGATAAATACCACAAGGTTACCCAATATCCATGGTATCTCCACTACCATTACAATCCTCCTAGAGGTTATATCCGTAATATACTCATATCATTTCCGATACTCCTTGCCAATATTATCCTTGATATCATTCTCTATGATGGTTATTAGGCTATAAGTATCCCTCTTCAATATCGACAACCTCAATCTCTAAAATAGAATAGGTATTGAAAAAGTACAAATTATTCTAAGGTCCCATGGACTCTCATTTGCTCGGATACTGAAGAGTCTTCATACACTCTCATTTATTTATCTATAAAGTATTGATAAAATTTGCACACGTAGTTAAAATCAATGCAAAAAAATCATTTATCACTGGAATAAGGAAAAAATCCGAGAAAGCTTTGAATATTCCGATTGACTATTTTTTTAATATTATATTCGATCGTTACCGGCTCTCCCGGTATACCACATATTAATTATAAGGTCATAACATACATTCCATTTCATCGCTATTATGATGGTCCATATTTTCTGCCAAAAATTCGGTAGAGTTTTGTCTGTAATACGCCCGTCAGGCTAATACAAAAACCTATATAATCTCTTGTACAATACACAAAATATATACCAACGATTCGAACATCCGACAACATACAACAACCTCACACAAAACCAAACAAGATCTAAATACAACATAATATTTGTGGCTCCAACGCGGTATATCTAAACACTACGTCGGCCAAAGAAAGATACCATTAGGTACCTGTTACAGACCACAATAACTTGCAAAAGTATAAATAAATCCAAACACAGCGAAAATTAAACTATCTAATTATCCGTTATATGCGCAAAATACATTAAAATTTCCAAGTGAAATATGAATATATACAATATTCCATAACATATATAAAACTACAAATAGAAATCTTCGATATGATCTTCCAAGTCTAAAACCTAGTCCACTTCTAGTCTCTGCTCCGCCTCATTGGGATGAACATGTGCTAATCTGAAGGAAAGAGAAGGTAGTAAGAATGAGTAAAATATTCAACAAGTGTAATATAATTTAAAATGATAATAATATATGCAAAATAAAGTGAAAGAGAGATATAAGAGCATATTGAGGATGCGTACATATAAAACATGATCGAATGTACTTTCGAAATACAATTGATTCCATGTTTTATCCTTCTTCTTTTGGGATGTAAATTATACATATTTATTTATCATTGCGAATCAGGGCCAGTAAGCTTTATTAGCTAAAAGTGCGAGAGAACGAGGAGAGAATCGTCATACCTCACATGATTTAAGGCCGAACGATGTATATAACGTCCAATAGTAAACTTTTGCCTTATACAAGGCCAAATACTACGTGGCATAGTGGTATACTTATCACCTGGTATATAGGACCAACAAAATACTACCCTTACCTCCCGCGGTCTAGAGGCAATCATGTTCTTCCACAATAATATCTTAAAATGTGCCACGAATATCACCCGCTCCAATAAGCGGATAGGGTAATCCTAGAGTTTCCATCGTAATATTAATAGCATGCTAGGGGATGCTACCCTCAATTCATAAATCCGTGGTCCTGATTTCATGATTTCTTAATCGTTGAGGAAAGGTTTGCCAAACTTCTTTCACAAATTTCTCCATTTGGGAGAACAAATTAGTCCGATAACAAATTATGGGATTTCCTCTAAATACTTGCATAATTATTATCTTTTTTTCGAATTTAAATTTTATCATGACTTAATTCGCATATACGAATATCATAAATATAGAGAAGAATAGAAATTCTTACCACCGAGAGACAATTATAATTTTAGAGACTCCTGGACAATATTTCATTCACAATTGTTTAACGAACATATTTTTCAAAATATACAATTAAACACAAGCGATTATATATACAACTTAATTCACAATTAATTAATGTGAAAACTATGCAAAATTTACCAAAGAGGATGTTGGATGATTCTCAGAAATTTGGATATACAATGGGTAAATTGCCAGATTCAAGACTTAAGTAATCATAATCTCAAGCCAATTTATGCATAAAACTTGAAATAAATGCTTAATCGAGATCCGGGGGTATCTTAGGGTTCCGACGAATGGATTTTCACATAAAACCATCAAATTGGATATTCAATCGGTAAATTAACATATATAGGATATGAGTAATTATATTATAGAGAAAATTATTGCAAAAGCCTAAAAAATTGGAGCCCAAAATCATCCAGGCACGGGGTTAGGGTTTTGGGTGAAACTATTTCATGCGATACGAGGGGAGAATCAAACATTGAATAACAAATAATTCATGCAATAATCATGGGTTCCATAATTTACATATTTTGGGTGGGTATTGGAATGAAAATATTCGAAAGAATTTGAATAAAAATTAAAAGAGAAAATAAAAAAGGTATGAGAATATTTGCCTTGACCCGATCTACAACTTTTTCAATTAGGTCGAAATCAAAATCGGATCCAAGAGCCTCTATTTCCTCCTCTTTTCCTTCCCATGGTTTCTCTCTCCAGCTCTCTCTCTCTTTCCGTGTGCCACCACTGATCAACCCTCCAACAGCAGGCGACCACCAGCGCACACCTGCCAGCACCACCTCCTCCTCGCGGTTACTTGCCTTCCGGTAAAACCCTCCATCGTGCTGCTACAAACAAAACCCTAACCTATCACCGTTCTCTCTCTCCCCAAACCCTCTTCATTTTTGCCTTCTGCTTTTCTATTATTATTATTATTATTATTATTATTATTATTATTATTATTATTATTATATATATATATACTTATTCCTTTTTCTTTAAATCTCAAAACCCAAATCGATACTCGGGCGACCGAATGGGCGCACCCTGGGTGCTGGCCCAACAATTCTAAATATTCTCTAAAATTTTTGGTATTTAATTAATTTTTATTACATCCAAATTATTCAAAATAATAATAAATAATCTCAATTAAATCGAATAAAAATTTATGATATTACATAATCCCCCACTTATAAAAATTTCGTCCTCAAAATTTAACGAACTCCAAAAATTAAGAATAGGGAATAGTACTTCTAGATTTACCTCCGTACTCCCAAATCACTTTCTTGGTAAGATGATTGATTCTAGAGAACCATAATTATTTGAATTATCTTGATCCTCAACACCTAATACCTTTTATCTAAGATTAAGATTGAAATCTCACTATAAGACAAAGTTCCTAATCCCCATCCCAAGATTTCTGAGCCAATGGTCCATATGCTTCTACAGCGCTACTCTGATTAACCATTTATCAGGATACTAAGAATCCACTTGCAACTCATGCCCATTAATTCAAATTAGACTCCTAAGTTTCCTTGCAGCAATAAACCTAAGGGAAATCCTAAGGACATTATACGACTAAGGCAACGCCCAAAATCTTTAGATTACAATCAACCAAAGCAACGCAATTGAAGTAATCACCCATAAACCTCGAACTTGAATACGCACCAAACTTATCGTTTTGTTGGCATACCAATGAGCCAACCGATGCATTCCGGTCATCTCACCCAAATTCACGATGAATGGGCTAACCTAGTTTTCCAATTTCACCATATCCAAATGGAACCCCTAATTCTTGTTGCCCTTAATATCCTTGAAACTGAAATAGTGATGGCTTATCATCACATAATTTCATGATCTCATTACTTATGAGGCAACTCCCTCCCCTAGAACTAAAGACAGAGCTCTCCCTTCGCTTAGATATTACGAGCTACTCGAGGTTCACTCTACAATAACTCCTATAATCTATCAAGACATTCCAAATCTAAAGATTCCCATCATCCAATTATCGGCAATAATATTCTTCTTGACTGATGATGCACCTCATAAGTATGACTTTTTTAACAATTATACTAATCTATGCTACCACTTGATCAGCCCTTCATGGTGGACACCGAAACTTCACCATTACTATTCTCAACCAAATCTATTCACTTATGTTGTTGCATGGCCATCTTTTCCTACAAGACAACCTTTTAGTCTATTAGGATCGTTAGACAATAATTATTTTCATAAGAAACACTTGTAAATTTTCAAAGCAAGGGCCTCAATGGCTAACCCCAAACTATGGGTGAGGTAATTTTGATCATAGGCTTTTTCACCCTCTCAACCAAGGGCAACCACCCGTACAAGACACGAGAAATAAAATCCTAAAGCTTCCTCAAAAGGATCACACTCTACTGTAACTTATTAGACCCATCAGGGGTCAACCCAAATAATAAGATTGACAACTAATCCTTAATCCCTTCAAGACCACTCTCGCATGATCCATTTCGACGGATACTGGTTGTCTCCAAGCCAAACACCTTACGGTGCTGCAATCCTCGAGAATTACTTATTGGATCTTCCTTACGGTTTCAGCTAGACCCAAAAAAGCCGCACACCTTCAAGACATCAATCAATCTTTTCTAAATTAGCCATCACTCCAAACTCTAAGGAATCACATTCATACTATCAAAGAAACCACATGCCCAACACAACACTTCTCCTTAATCAAACTTACATCTTTTCCATAATTGAGTACACGGCTAACCATCTTTCGCAAACCATGATACGATCATCAAATAGGGTTCTCACACCCTATTGATTCTAAGAATTTATCAATGAGGCCATCCCAAAAGCACTGAAGCACCTCACAGTAAAATACTCAGTTGATGACTCATCAATTTTATACAAAGTCCTCAAAATTGGTGCCAATCCTGGCACAACTCCACAACAACCATCAATAGAACAATTAGGAGATAATTTGGCTAATCCTTTCCTCTAAGAAATATTCTCAAATACTTACACAACCCAATCTTCTTAGTGACCACAAAACAATGCCCAAGTGTGGTCTTACATGCTAACTAAACTTGGCACTTATATTTATTGAGTGACTTATAGACAAAATGATACCTGTTTATTACCACTTCATCAACTATGCTTCATGTTCAAATTTTCACAATTTGATGGCAAGCATCATATCCTACCGTCACAATTTGAGCAAGCATGACAACCCACCAATCAAGACATCCTCAATATCATATCAAGCCTTAGTGCTACAAGGCAAACAATTTATCCCAATCAACCATATCTACAGTCCAAAGAAAATATTATAAATCTCAATACAACTAATATATGGTTTACGATCTTCAAATAAACGAATAAGGTTAGAAAATACCAATAAAACATAGATTTTGGATTCCAATATAGCACATATATTGAAGCATTGAGATCCGGGAACCTTACCTCCCACCTTGATGGACGGCACTTCTATACTTGTATCGTCATCGTGAAGCCTCAATTTAATGTATTAGGCTCCTTAATTGTCCGACCAATGGGATAAGGGCAATTCCTAATCATGCGGTTGTACTATCCATACTTAAAACATGCTCCCAAAAATTTTATCGAAATAAAATATTTATCCATAGAGTATCTATGAACATATTTGACGATATCTCTTTATCCTTAAGGCCCATGATTCTATTCACATCAACTACCCAAGGCTTACCCGATAAATGTTTATTCAATTTGCTCGATTCTTAATTAGATTAACTTGATCTAATTCCCTAATTTACATAAATTTAAATTAATGGCCTAAATATCTAAATTCAATCTATTAATCCAAATTCTCTAAACTTAGTAGGCTCAAAAATTAAATGCCTACTTATTTTTTTAAATAGTAATATACTAACTAATTTTATCAATTATTAAAAAGTCATCTCCAACAAAATTTTTTTAATTTAATTTCAAGAATAAGCCTCATGATTAAACTTTCTCGTGTACGGTCCACTAAGAAATTCATCCCAAATTCTAAACCCAATTATGAAATTTTATACCAAAATAGTTACTAAAATAGATGAATAATTATTATAACTAATTTGATAATTTATTCTCAAAAAATAATAGAATAAAAAATAATTAAACTCTGTGACGGACCATATCGTAAAAGGGATCCGTTCAAATCTTGCCTGCAAAATATTCGTCAGACTAAATACAAATCTTTACTATTCACCTATAAAATATATACACATCACAAAAGCAAACACATAAGATCCAAAAGGAACAAAATCTTACGCGTGGCTCCAACGTTATATCTCCGGATACAACGTCAGTATAAAAGAGATGCCACTAGGTACCTAAAATCAAACCGTTATAACATGCGAAAGTATATAAAATCATCTATATACTGCGAAAACTAAACTCATCTGAATATCTTCAATAAAATAAAAATACATCCACATATCTATCCAACATACATATAAGCCCTCCATACATATGCACAAGACCATAAAAATCATTCTCTAAGCCTAGCTTAATTCACGAACTCTACTCCTCATCGGGTTTAAGTTGGTACTCATTTGAAGGTAAGAAAATAGTAAGGAGTGAGTTAAATACTCAACAAGGCACAATATATAATAAAGACAATGCATTATACCTTAAAAAAATCGAGGGAATACCATATGATCATGACGCAGATGCAAAAACATAAATATGATCAAACATATTTTCGAAATACATTTAACTTCCATATCTAGTTTCTAATTTTCGTTGAATACAGATATTACATTTAAATTTTTTATTTTACTTCTGATATTTTAATTCTAAAACATACAGAAATTTTATTTATATTCAGGGACCGGGGTTCATAGACCTTCCCAGCTAATGGAGTAGATATCAAAGAAACGAATTGTATTCACTTTACCTAATTGAAAGGCCTTATGTTCATATTAGAGGCTAGAACATATAGAGTTTGTCACAGAAGCCCCCGCGGCAGGGTATTTTTTTTATACCACTGTAATATCTAAAGACATGCCACAGAATACTACTTTTTAAAATACAAATTCTTGATCCAATTTCATGATTACTTTACATAGTTTGAATTAAAAACTTTGTACAAACATACGAATACTGAGAACGAGTAACGGATAACAAATACGGTTAGCAAATAACGGATATTGACGACGGATAACAAATAATAGTGTTCTAATTTCTTGTTGCAAATTCAATTTCATATTCTTACAGAAACGGGTACATATTTCCTATACTTGAAATACAGATACATAATTTCAAATTCTTACAAAAATTGATATATATTCGGTATTCTGGTGAACTTATTTGGATACGTATTTTCATATTCTTGTCAATTTAAATGTTCATATGATTTCAAATACATACATATATTAATATAAAGCTTAGAAAAAATAAAAAATTCTTCCCATATTGAGCCAAACAAAATATTCAAGCTTCCGAACTACAAATTCCTTCATAAAAGATACCCCACGTAATTTTCAAAATATACAAATTATTACATACAAAATACATGTAAATAAATATCAAGTAATTAAGGTAAAAACATTTATAAAATTAGGGCTCTAATTTTCTAAAGCCAAATCATGCATAAATCCGAAAATAAATGGGGGAAAACGAAGGGGGTGTAGAGTTAGGGTTTTCAACGAACACAATACCTCACAAAACTTCCAAATCAAATACGAAATCAACATATATGCATGCTTGAGATATGTGTATTATAAAATATAAATTTAGATCGATATCAGAATAAATATACCTAAAGGGAACAGAACAAAAAGAGTAACAAGTAAAAGAAAAGTATATAGGTGTACTTATTTCGACCTAATATATAAATTTTTCTACTAGCTCCAAGTCAGAAATGAACCTGAGAGCTTCGATCTCCTATTCTATCTCTTCTCCACCGCGCCCTCTTTCTCTCCTCTCTCTCTCTCTCTCTCACTCTCTCCCTTTTTCTCTGCAAAAGTGACAAAAAATAGGACGTAGCGATTTAAATTGCTGAACTTGCGCTCAAGCACACGTCGAGCACACTTCGGGCGTCTCTCCTATGGAATCAGCGCTCGAGCGGTGCCTCAAGTTCCCTCGAGCGACATGCTAATTGAGTTGGCACTTGAGTGGGGCTTGAGTGTGGGTCGGGTGCGGGTCAGGCCCGCGTCAGCCCTGAAGCGAGCGAACTTCACGCACGTGCTATCTGAGACCCGTTTCTACCTTTCTAATAAAACTTTTTACATTCTTGAACTCTAATTTTGATTATATTAATTTATTAAATTGTGATTACCACAATTTAAAATTCGAACCTTATTTATGAATCAATATTTTAAGGTTTACAACATCGACCCCTGATTTTGCCGATTACGGGACCCGATTTTGCCAAAATTCTACCATAAGCTTTGACCTCGATTTATTTATATTAATTTAATTTTTCTTAATTATCATATTTTAAAAATCGATACCTTGCAGACTCACTCCATGATTTGTGAGATTTGCTAGTGTTTAAAGGCTAAGGGCCCTACACTTAATTTTAACCACTTTTAATTTTTTTAATATTTTAACACCTTTTAAATTTAATTATATTTTTAATAAATGAATCATAATACAGTAAGGCTTATCTAATAAATGTTCATTGAATTAACTCGATTCTTAGTTAGATTAATTTGACCTAATTCACTAATTTACATAAACTTAAATTAATGGCCCAAATATCTAAATCAAATCTGTCAATCCAAATACTCTAAACCTATTAGGCCCAAAAATTAAATGTCTACTTATTTTCGAAACAGCAATATATTAACTAATTTTATTAATTATTAAAAATTCAATTCCAACTAGATTTTTTAAATTTAATTCCAATAAAAAGCCTCACGATTAAAATTTCTCATGTATGGTCCACTAAATAATTCAACCCAAATTCTAAGTCCAATTATGAAATTTTAAACAAAAATAGTTACTAAAATAGATGAATAATTATTATAACTAATTTCATAATTTATTCTCAAAAAATAATAGAATTAGAAATATTTGAAATGTCAAGTATATATCTCAGATTTAGATAATTATCTAAATGAAATGGGATTGGATCTTCGGGTTATAGTATCTGGATTCTATAGATTATAATGTTTAACAACTAATAAAATGATACAAAATTTACTAATCGGTATATCCTCTGACGTCTCAATTAGAAACTTTCTGAGAAATGGAAAGATAATTAGTGAATTGAAGTTAAGAGAGTTGGGACTTGTAGGACTCTTGGACAGACCATATCGTAACAGGGATCTGTTAAAATCTTGCGTACAAAATATCCGTCAGACTAAATACAAATTTGTACTATTCACCCGTAAAATATATACATATGACAAAAGCAAACACATAAGATCCAAAAGCAACAAAATCTTATGCGTGGCTCCAACGTTATATCTCCGGATACAATGCCGGTATAAAAGAGATGTCACTAGGTACCTAAAATCAAACCGTAATAACATGCGGAAGCACATAAAATCATCTATATACTGTGAAAACTAAACTCATCTGAATATCATCAATAAAATCAAAATACCTCCACATATCCATCCAACATATATATAAGCCCTCCATACATATGCACAAGACCATAAAAATCATTCTCTAAGCCTAGCTTAATTCACTAACTCTACTCCTCATCGGGTTTAAGTTGGTACCCATTTGAAGGTAAAAAAATAGTAAGGCATTAGTTGAATACTCAACAAGGCACAATATATCATAAAGACAATGCATTATACCTCAAAAAAAAATCAAGGAAATAGGATATGGTCATGATGCAGATGTAAAAACATAAATATGATCAAATACATTTTCGAAATACATTGGACTTTCATATCTTGTTTCTGATTTTCTTTCAATAGAGATATTACATATAATTTTTTATTTTACTACTAATTTTTTTAATTCTAAAACATATAAAATTTTATTTATATTTAGGGACCAGAGTTAGTAGACCTTACTAACTAATGAAGTAGATATCAAGGAAAGGAATCGTGTTCACTTCACCTAATCAAAAGGCCTTATGTTCTTATTAGAGGCTAGAACATATAGAATTCGTCACAGAAGCCCCCACGGCAGGGCATTTTTTTAATACCACTGCAATATCTAAAGACATGCCATAGAATATTACTTTTTAAAATACAAATTCTTGATCCAATTTCATGATTACTTTACATAGTTTAAATTAAAAACTATGTACAAACATACGGATATTGAGAACGAGTAATGGATAACAAATACGGTTAGCAAATAACGGATATTGACAACGGATAACAAATAACAGAGTCCTAATTTCTTGCTGCAAATTCAATTTCATATTCTTACAGAAACGAATACATATTTCCTATACTTGGAATAAAAATACGAAATTTCAAGTTCTTACAAAAATTGATATATATTCGATATTCTGGTGAACTTATTTGAATACATATTTTCATATTCTTGTCAATTTAAATCTTCATATGATTTCAAATACATACATAAATTAACAGAAAGTTTAGAAAAATTAAAAAATTCTTACCATATTAAGCCTAACAAAATATTATAGCTTCCGAACTACAAATTTCTTCATAAAAGAAACCCCACATAATTTTCAAAGCATACAAAATATTACATACAAAATACATGTAAATAAATAAAAAGAAATTAAGGTAAAAACATTTACAAAATTAGGGTTTTAATTTTCTAAAGCCAAATCATACATAAATCCCAAAATAATCGGGAAAAAACGGTGGGGCGTAGAGTTAGGGTTTTCAACGAACACAATACCTCACAAAACTTTCAAATCGAATAGGAAATCAACATATATGTATGCTTGAGATATGTGTATTATAAAATATAAATTTAGACCGATATCAGAATAAATATACCTAAAGGGAACGGAACAAAAAGAGTAACAAGTAAAAGAAAAGTATATGGGTGTACTTATTTCGACCTAATATATAAATTTTTCAATTAGCTCCAAGTCAGAAATGAACCTGAGAGCTTCGATCTCCTATTCTATCTCTTCTCCACCGCGCCCTCTTTCTCTCCTCTCTCTCTCTCTCTCTCACTCTCTCCCTTTTTCTCTGCAAAAGTGACAAAAAATAGGACGTAGCGATTTAAATTGATGAACTTGCGCTCAAGCACACGTCGAGCACACTTCGGGTGTCTCTCCTATGGAATTAGCGCTCGAGCGGTGCCTCAAGTTCCCTCGAGCGACATGCTAATTGAGTCGGCACTTGAGTGGGGCTTGAGTGTGGGTCGGGTGCGGGTCAGGCCCGCGTCAGCCCTGAAGCGAGCGAACTTCATGCACGTGCTATCTGAGACCCGTTTCTACCTTTCTAATAAAACTTTTTACATTCTTGAACTCTAATTTTGATTATATTAATTTATTAAATTGTGATTACCACAATTTAAAATTCGAACCTTATTTATGAATCAATATTTTAAGGTTTACAACGTCGACCCCTGATTTTGCCGATTACGGGACCCGATTTTGTCAAAATTCTACCATAAGCTTTGACCTTGATTTATATATATTAATTTAATTTTTCTTAATTATCATATTTTAAAAATTGATACCTTATAGACTCACTCCATGATTTGTGGGATTTGCTAGTGTTTAGAGGGTAAGGGCCCTACACTTAATTTTAACCACTTTTAATTTTTTTATTATTTTAACACCTTTTAAATTTAATTATATTTTTAATAAATAAATCATAATACAGTAAGGCTTATCTAATAAATGTTCATTGAATTAATTCGATTCTTAGTTAGATTAATTTGACCTAATTCACTAATTTACATAAACATAAATTAATGGCCTAAATATCTAAATGAAATCTGTCAATCTCAATACTCTAAAACTATTAGGCTCAAAAATTAAATGTCTACTTATTTTCTAAACACTAATATATTAACTAATTTTATTAATTATTAAAAATTCAATTCCAACTAGATTTTTTAAATTTAATTCCAATAAAAAGCCTCACGATTAAAATTTCTCTTGTATGGTCCACTAAATAATTCAACCCGAATTCTAAGTCCAATTATGAAATTTTAAACAAAAATTGTTACTAAAATAGTTGAATAATTATTATAACTAATTTGATAATTTATTCTCAAAAAATAATAGAATCAGAAATATTTGAAATGTTGAGTATATATCGCAGATCTAGATAATTATCTAAATGAAATGGGATTGGATCTTCGCGTTATAGTATCTGGATCCTATAGATTATAATGTTTAACAACTAATAAAATGATACAAAATTTACTAATCAGTATATCCTCTGACGTCCAAATTAGAAACTTTTGAGAAATGGAAAGATAATTAGTGAATTGAAGTTAAGAGAGTTGGGACTTGTAGGACTCCTGGACAGACCAAATCGTAACAGGGATCTGTTAAAATCTTGCTTGCAAAATATCCGTCAAACTAAATACAAATTTGTACTATTCACCCGTAAAATATATACATATCACAAAAGCAAACACATAAGATCCAAAAGCCACAGAATCTTATGCGTGGCTCCAACATTATATATCCGGATACAACGCCGGTATAAAAGAGATGCCACTAGGTACCTAAAATTAAACTGTAATAACATGCGGAAGCATATAAAATCATCCATATACTGCGAAAATTAAACTCATTTGAATATCATCAATAAAATCAAAATACCTCTACATATCCATCCAACATATATATAAGCCCTCCATACGTATGCACAAGACCATAAAAATCATTCTCTAAGCCTAGCCTAATTCACGAACTCTACTCCTCATCGGTTTAAGTTGGTACTCATTTGAAGGTAAGAAAATAGTAAGGCGTGAGTTGAATACTCAACAAGGCACAATATATCATAAAGACAATGCATTATACCTTAAAAAAATCGAGCAAATAGCATATGATCATGATGCAGATGTAGAAACGTCAATATGATCAAAATACATTTTCGAAATACATCTAACTTTCATATTTTGTTTCTGATTTTCTTTTAATATAGATATTACATTTAAATTTTTTATTTTACTTCTGATTTTTTTAATTTTAAAACATATAGAAATTTTACTTATATTTAGGAAATTAGGGTTAGTAGACCTTCCTAACTAATGGAGTAGATATCAAGGAATTGAATTGTGTTCACTTCACATAATTGAAAGGCCTTATGTTTTTATTAGAGGCCAGAACATATAGAGTTCGTCACCGAAGCCCCATGACAGGGCATTTTTTTTTATACCACTGCAATATCTAAAGACATGCCACAGAATACTACTTTTTAAAATATAAATTCTTGATCCAATTTCATGATTACTTTACATAGTTTAAATTAAAAACTATGTACAAACGTACGGATACTGAGAACGAGTAATGGACAACAAATACGGTTAGCAAATAACGGATATTGACAACTGATAACAAATAACAGAGTCCTAATTTCTTGCTGCAAATTGAATTTCATATTTTACAGAAATGGATACATATTTCTTATACTTAGAATACAAATACATAATTTCAAATTCTTACAAAAATTAATATATATTTGGTATTCTGGTGAACTTATTTGAATACATATTTTCATATTCTTGTCAATTTAAATCTTCATATGATTTCAAATACATACATAAATTAATATAAAACTTAGAAAAATTAAAAAATTCTTTTCATATTGAGCCAAAGAAAATATTAAGCTTCCGAACTACAAATTTTTTCATAAAAGATACCCCACATAATTTTCAAAACATACAAAATATTACAAACAAAATACATGTAAATAAATATCAAGTAATTAAGGTAAAAACATTTACAAAATTAGGGTTCTAATTTTCTAAAGCCAAATCATACATAAATCCCAAAATAAACTGGAGAAAACGGTGGGGCTCAGAGTTAGGGTTTTCAACGAACACAATACCTCACAAAACTTTCAAATCAAATACGAAATCAACATATATGCATGCTTGAGATATGTGTATTATAAAATATAAGTTTAGACCGATATCATAATAAACATACCTAAAGGGAACGGAACAAAAAGAGCAACAAGTAAAAGAAAAGTATATGGGTGTACTTATTTTGACCTGATATATAACTTTTTCAACTAGCTCCAAGTCAGAAATGAACCTGAGAGATTCGATCTCCTATTCTCTCTCTTCTCCATTGCGCCCTCTTTCTCTCCTTTCTCTGTCTCTCTTTTTCTCTGCAAAAATGACAGAAAATAGGACACAAGGAGTTTAAATAGTTGAACTGGCACTCAAGCACACGTTGGGCACACTTCGGGCGTCTCTCCTCTGGAATCGGTGCTCGAGTGGTGCCTCAAGCTCCCCTCGAGGGACATGCTACTAGAGTCGGCACTTGAGTGGGGCTTGAGTGTGGGTCGGGTGCGGGTCAGGCCCGCGTCAGGCCTGAAGCAAGCGAACTTCAAGCACGTGCGATCTTAGACTCGTTTCTACCTTTCTAATCAAAATTTTTATATTCTTGAACTCTAATTTTGATTATATTAACTTATTAAATCGTGATTATCACAATTTAAAATTCGAACCTTATTTATGGATCAATATTTTAAGGTTTACAACATCGACCCCTGATTTTTCTGATTCTGGGCCCCAATTTTGCAAAAATTCTCCCATGAGCTTTGACCTCGATTTATTTATATTAATTTAATTATTCTTAATAATCATATTTTAAAAATTGATGCCTTACAGACGCAGTCCATGATTTGTGGGATTTGCTAGTCTTTAGAGGGTAATGGCCCTGAACTTAATTTTAACCCATTTTATTTTTTTTTAATATTTTAACACCTTTCAAATTTAATTATATTTTTAATAAATGAATCATAATACAATAAGGCTTATCTAATAAATGTTCATTGAATTAACTCAATTCTTAGTTAGATTAATTTGACCTAATTCACTAATTTACATAAACTTAAATTAATGGCCTAAATATCTAAATCAAATCTATCAATCCAAATACTCTATACCTATTAGTCCCAAAATTAAATGTCTACTTATTTTCTAAACAGTAATATATTAAGTAATTTTATTAATTATTAAAAATTCAACTCCAACTAGATTTTTTAAATTTAATTCCAATAAAAAGGCTCACGATTAAAATTTCTCATCTATGGTCCACTAAATAATTCAACCTAAATTCTAAGACCAATTATGAAATTTTCAACCAAAATAGTTACTAAAATAGATGAATAATTATTATAACTAATTTGATAATTTATTCTCAAATAATAATAGAATCAGAAATACTTGAAATGTCAAGAATATAACTCAGATCTAGATAATTACCTAAATGAAATGGGATTAGATCTTCGGGTTATAGTATCTGGATCCTATAGATTATAATGTTTAGCAAATAATAAAATGATACAAAACTTATTTATCGATAAATCCTCTGACGTCCAAACTAGAAATTTTCTGAGAAATGGAAAGATAATTAGTGAATTGAAGTTAAGAGAGTTGGGATTTGTAGGACCCTGTGACGGACCATATCGTAACAAGGATCTGTTAAAATCTTGCCTGCAAAATATTCGTCAGACTAAATACAAATCTTTACTATTCACCCATAAAATATATACATATCACAAAAGCAAACACATAAGATCCAAAAGCCACAAAATCTTATGCATGGCTCCAACGTTATTTCTCCGGATACAATATCGGTACAAAAGAGATGCCACTACGTACCTAAAATCAAACCGTAATAACATGCGGAAGTATATAAAATCATCTATATACTGCGAAAACTAAACTCATCTGAATATCACCAATAAAATCAAAATACATCCACATATCCATCCAACATACATATAAGCCCTCCATACATATGCACAAGAACATAAAAATCATTCTCTAAGCCTAGCATAATTCATGAACTCTACTCCTCATCGGGTTTAAGTTGGTACTCATTTGAGGGTAAGAAAATAGTAAAGAGTGAGTTGAATACTCAACAAGGCACAATATATAATAAAGACAATACATTATACCTTAAAAAAATCGAGGGAATACCATATGATCATGATGCAGATGCAGAAACGTAAATATGATCAAACATATTTCGAAATACATTTAACTTCCATATCTTGTTTCTGATTTTCTTTGAATATAGATATTACATTTAAATTTTTTATTTTACTTCTGATTTTTTTAATTATAAAACATACTGAAATTTTATTTATATTCAGGGATCGGGGTTAGTAGACCTTAGCTACTCATGGAGTAGATATCAAGGAAACGAATTATATTTCACTTCACATAATCGAAAGGCCTTATGTTCTTATTAGAGTCCATAACATATACAGTTAGTCACAGAAGCCCCCACGGTAGGGTATTTTTTTTTATACCACTGTAATATCAAAAGACATGCCACAGAATACTACTTTTTAAAATATAAATTCTTAATCCAATTTCATGATTACTTTACATAGTTTGAATTAAAAACTGTGTTCAAACATACGGATACTGAGAACAAGTAATAGATAACAAATACGGTTAGCAAATAACGGATATTGACGACGGATAACAAATAATAGAGTTCTAATTTATTGGTGCAAATTTAATTTCATATTCTTACAGAAACGGATACATATTTCCTATACTTGGAATACAGATACATAATTTCAAATTCTTACAAAAATTGATATATATTCGGTATTTTGGTGAACTTATTTGGATACATATTTTCATATTCTTGTCAATTTAAATCTTCATATGATTTCAAATACATACATATATTAATATAAAGCTTAGAAAAATTAAAAAATTCTTACCATATTGAGCCAAACAAAATATTATTGCTTCCGAACTATAAATTCCTTCATAAAAGATACCCCACATAATTTTCGAAACGTACAAAATATTATATACAAAATACATATAAATAAATATCAAGTAATTAAGGTAAAAACATTTACAAAATTTGGGTTCTAATTTTCTAAAGCCAAATCTTACATAAATCCCAAAATAAATGGGAGAAAACGGTAGGGCGTAGAGTTAGGATTTTTAACGAGCACAATACCTCACAAAACTTCCAAATCGAATACGAAATCAACATATATGCATGCTTGAGATATGTGTATTATAAAATATAAGTTTAGACCGATATCAGAATAAACATACCTGAAGGGAACGGAACAAAAAGAGCAACAAGTAAAAGGAAATTATACGGGTGTACTTATATCGACCTGATATATAACCTTTTCAATTAGCTCCAAGTCAGAAATGAACCTGAGAGCTTCGATCTCCTATTCTCTCTCTTCTCCACAGTGCCCTCTTTCTCTCCTCTCTCTCTCTCTCTCTTTTCTCTGCAAAAATGACAGAAAATAGGACGCAGGGCTTTAAATAGCTGAACTGCGGCTCAAGCACACGTCGGGTACACTTCGGGCGTCTTTCCTCTTGAATCGGCACTTGAGCGTTGCCTCAAGTTCCCCTCGAGCGACATGCTACTGGAGTTGGCACTTGAGTGGGGCTTGAGTGTGGGTCGGGTGCGGGTTAGGCCCGCGTCAGGCCTGAAGCGAGCGAACTTCACGAACGTGCTATCTGAGACCCGTTTCTACCTTTCTAATTAAAATTTTTATATTCTTGAACTCTAATTTTGATTATATTAACTTATTAAATCGTGATTGCCATAATTTAAAATTCAAACCTTATTTATGGATCAATATTTTAAGGTTTACAACATCGACCCCTGATTTTGCCAATTTCGGGACCCGATTTTGCCAAAATTCTCCCATGTCCTTTGACATTGATTTATTTATATTAATTTAATTATTCTTAATTATCATATTTTAAAAATTGATACCTTACAGACTTCATGATTTGTGGGATTTGCTAGTGTTTAGAGGGTAATGGCCCTGCACTTAATTTTAATCCATTTTAATTTTTTTTAATATTTTAGCACCTTTCAAATTTAATTATATTTTTAATAAATGAATCATAGTACAGTAAGGCTTATCTAATAAATGTTCATTGAATTAACTCGATTCTTAGTTAGATTAATTTAACCTAATTCACTAATTTACATAAATTTAAATTAATAGCCTAAATATCACAATCAAATCTGTCAATCCAAATACTCTAAACCTATTAGGCTCAAAAATCAAATGTCTACTTATTTTCTAAACAGTAATATATTAACTAATTTTATTAATTATTAAAAATTCAACTCCAACTAGATTTTTTAAATTTAATTTCAATAAAAAGCCTCACGATCAAAATTTCTCATGTATGGTCCACTAAATAATTCAACCCAAATTCTAAGACCAATTATGAAATTTTAAACCAAAACATTTACTAAAATAGATGAATAATTATTACAACTAATTTGATAATTTATTCTCAAAAATAATAGAATCAGAAATATTTAAAATGTCGAGTATATATCTCAGATCTTGATAATTATTTAAATGAAATGGGATTGGATCTTCGGGTTATAGTATCTGGATCCTATAAATTATAATGTTAAACAAATAATAAAATGATACAATATTCACTTATCGATATATCTTCTGATATTTAAGTTAGAAACTTTATGAGACGTGGAAAGATAATTAGTGAATTGAAGTTAAGAGAGTTGGGATTTGAAGGACTCACTCCATGATGTGTAGGATTTGCTAGTGTTTAGAGGGTAAGGGCTCTGTACTTTTTTTTCCCTTCATCCCTCCTTTTTTTTATGAGAAGAATATGTTTTTATAGCCTTATTGACAATTGAGTCGTTACGTTGATTAAAAATCTAATAGTTCTACCATTTTGCATGCTCTAAGTTAAATGTCATTTTATTGAATGTATTAACTACTTGCTTTATTGGATTGTTTATTTTTTAATTTATACAACCGTTCATTAAGATTAACCGTTCTGTTTAATTATCCATTTGGTACATTAGCTTTTAATAGTTTCAACTATTCAATCATTCGGCTACTTGGTAATTGAATCTTTTGGTCGGATTCATTTCTCGGCTAGACCTAATAACTTAGCTAGCTTATACCTCTTTATAGATTTACTGTTTGTGGATCCTATATTTTAGTGGGTCGGGTTAATTTTATCTTAATCAATACCAAACAAATTGTTTACTTTTTAGAAAGTATCAATAATTCGATATTCTATATTAATTTTATACTAATTTATTTATATTTTAGACTCATTCCTTCTTTGATAAAAGAGAGGGAATATGTGAAGTTTGATTCAAGAAAAGCCTTATAAACTCCATCTCGAGTCTCTGGCTGCCTTGGAAACCAACATTGACGGTAATGATACTCAAAATGGGGGATCCTGCTTCTCCCCATTCCCTACTTCTCTTTACTTCTCCCTTTTTAGCCATTGGATTAAAATTCAATGGTTAAAATTTTAACATATTAAAAATATTATATATAATTAATTTTTAAAATTTTTTTATAATATTAATATTTAGTAAATATTAAGTTAAATATTAAAAATTTTTTAATAAAAATTTATATTTAGATATTTTTATTTAATATTTTAAATTATTATTATTGGATTAAAAATAATCTAATAATAAATATTAAAAAAACAAGATCCTGCTTCTTCTAAGGAGAAACGAGATCCCCTGGTTCAATGACACTCACCTCTTCCTCTTTATCACAGTAGACGAACGTGATAATTTCGATTGGCTTACGCAGAAGAAATACAAATTTTGAAGGAAATGGTTGAAATTTTAACCAAGTATTTGATAATTGACAAACTGTTTTTCCTTATTATTCTGTGCCGACTTCTCGTACACGATACTAAACTATAATTGAATTTTTTATGATATTATGATGATGAAGTAACAATTTTGCTGGGTAATTTGGCTAAAAATTAAGATCAATATCGAGATAACTTGTTCTCTTGTAAATGTACTATTAGATTGTATTTGTTTATTTTTTTTTAAAAAAAAAAAAAAGAAAATAGTCTTAGTGCCAAACTTTTGAATTAGGTACTAGTAGGGTTTAATAGGTTATTAGAAAGCCTATCCGGCCAGCATGAAAGTTTCAAAGGAGCCCCTAAAATAAATTTGTAGTTAAAAGGTTAAAAAATAGGCCTAGGAACTTGAATTTTTGATGTGGGGTTTCTGCTTCTTTAAAGAAAAGGTAGAAACTTGTTTCCCTAATTTATACTATTACATTAAAAAAATTAACAGCCTAAATTTAAATATTAAATAATACTATAAAAATAATTATTTTTTATTTTTTTAATATATTTAATTTAATATTTGATATATGTTAATATTATAAAAAATTTAAAAATATTGTTATCTTTAGTATACTTTTTTTTTAATTTTTAAATTCTGGCTATTAAATTTTAATCTAATAAATAAAAAAAGTAATTTTTTTTTTTTACCTTTTAAAGGAGAAATAAGAACCCCTAGCCTATGAACTTTTTGCTGCACTTACCCGCAAAAGGAACTACTTTTTTTTTTTCTTTTGCTGCAAACCCTTTTCACTTCTGATGCAAGTAAGTTTTAGACTTATAAGTTATGTAATTGCACTTTTTTTTATTATTAATAGGGTACTTTAACAATAATAATATCAATATATTATTATTTTTTATGGTAAATCTGAAATAAAAGTTTTTATAAAATAAAATGTTACATGTCTAATTAAATTATTCAATCTTTTCTAAAGTTTAAAATTAAACTTTTATTCAGCTAATTCAATAAATATCAAATAGTATTTATAAATATAAATTAAAAAAAATCCATTGATCTTAATTGTAAAAAAAAAAAAGGATTTAGCATAGAATTTGATGCATCATGGGATTTTGGTTGTGGTACGGATTAAAAAATCTTTCAATCTCCCCCTACGGGTTGATCTGGATCGAGTTCGATCTCCGTCACTATTAGCTTGGAACCTACACACCACAAACAACAAGTAAGAGGTCAGAGGACGGCAAGTGGTTATCTTACTGCAAACACTTAGACGCTCAAATCAGATATCTTCCGTAATAAACGGAGAGGTGCACTTCTAAAGGTAAGCGTGACGGGAGTGTAAAGATATAGCAATGAGAAGAGTGAGAGTGGAATGTATTTGGAAGGTTAGGCTCCATAGATACATCCGATTGAGGGAAGGCTCACTAGATAGAAGAATAAGCTCTAAAGGTGTACCTGACTGAGGAGCGACTCACTAGATGGAGGACTGATCTCTAACGGTGCACCCAATTGAGGGACGGCTCACTAGATGGAGGATTGAGCTCCAAGGGCGCGTCCATCTGAGGGGCGGCTCTCTTAGTAGAGATTGAGCTCCAATGGTTCGCCCGACTGAGGAACGACTTACTAGATGGAGGATTGAACTCCAACAGTGCGCTCGACTGAAGAGCAACTCACTAGATGAAGGATTGAGCTCCAAGGGTGTGCCCGGCTGAGGGGCAGCTCTCTAGATGGAGGACTAAGCTTCAAGAGTACACCCGATTAAGGGATAACTCACTAAATGGAGGACTAAACTCCAAGGATGCACCTGGTTGAGGGGTAACTCACTAGATGGATGACTAAACTTCAAGGGTGTGCTCGACTGAGGGGCGGCTCACTAGCTCCGTCGAGAGGCAACGGAGGGTCAAGGGAAGAGAGCTGGTTCCTACTCATCAAGAATTGAGCATGAAGGATCGAATATTAGATCTCGGTCACCGTTTTTACTTGAGATCGGACTCCTTAGTTTGCACTGTAGAGAGTGGCTCACTAAGGTAGTTCGATGAACTCCTTGGGATCAATGGTGTTTTATTGATCGGGGATCAGGCCTAGGAAATCGGGGTTTAGACCCAGAGGATCCTTTTCCCTTAGTAAGAGAAGGTATTTATAGGCTCATCTTAGAAGGCTTTGTGTGTCGGGCCTCCTGACAGGTGCTTCGCTAGGACTCGTTGGCCGCTGCTCACTGGCGCTGGCCAGCGGGGTCAGTTGTCATTTTGTGGGGGCAAGGAGATTGTTGTCGGATGCGAACCACGCCTGGTCTATTGTCTGTGTAAAGATTGGTCAAGTGGCTTGAAAGGACGATGTGCATTGCTCCTTGTAGCATTGACTCGTCTCCCCATTGCCTAGCGTCTTCTGCACTGACTCCCATCGCCTGCAGCTACCTTGGTAGACTACGAAGGCATGTTGATTGGCTTTAAGCCTCGGGTGTCACGTGGGCTACAGGCCAGGGTCTGTTGGGCTTCACAAAGGGGCTTGGACATTGCTACTCGATTGGGTTGGTGTCTCTTTGATTGGCCTTACTGCTCTTGGCCCACCTCCGAATTGGACCCAACACTAGCCCCCATGTTGGGAACAGCCCCACTGTCGGGGCCTGGTATGTTTATTGTGGTCCAGCTCACTGTCCGCATGCGCTTTCCTCAAGATGAGCTAATTTTTTTCCCTTTATGGCGTTATTTCTTCCCCATGCAAATATGTAGCCTTTCAAAGGCGGTGCAGGGATTTGAAACTCTACTAGGAAAGATTTGCCATCTAAGGTCCAACTTCACATTAATGGCTTTCCTATTCTGTGATAGATGGCAATCGAGTGGGACGTCTCTCCGAGAGCTCATCGGGCACTAGCTCGGCCGTAAATTAGGGAGTTCTTTAGCTGGGGTGATCCATACTCTACCATTCTTTGGAGAAGTGATGCAAAGCCCTTGGCTTGCCCCGCGCTCCATGGGGCTCCGCAAAGGGATTGGATGGGTTTGTGGGAGATCTGGTTTGTTGTTGAAGCCTGTCGTCACGTCCTTCTTGTGGGCGATTTCTTGTTGTAACAAGGGTGGTTCGGCCACTCTGCTATTGTCATGCACCTCCTTCAGGGTTAGCCAAGACTCTAGTCCATAGGTGGGATGCAACAGGGCTGGCACGCTATTTCTGGGGATTCTGTTCCCCCAATAGCGTGTCTCCATCATCTCTTACCGTAGCTGATAGTTCATATATGTTGCTGGGAGACGAGGTGGAACCTGGAGTTCCTTTGGGGCGCTTGCGAGTGAGTTGCTGGCCTGTCAGGACTTCTGTAATAGATGTCTTTCATTCTCTTGTGGTGGTCCCTCATGCACCTTCTGTGGGGGATCAACATCAGCGACGTCAGTCCGGGAGCAGTATCAGAGTTTGGGTGATGCTACAAGAATGAGTTGATGTGCTCAAGTTCCCCAAGCCGGTTCCCTGCAACGACATCGCTATTTTGAGCTTCTTGCTCTTTTTTGTATTTTTGCTTTTTTGTATTTTTGTTATCGCAAGTCTTGTACTTTGTAAAGAAAAGTTTTAAAGAATAAAAACAATAGTTTGCCTTTTTTGTCCGATGCATTTTATCTTCTCTTTGTCACTTTGCATGTTATGACTCAAGGGCAGTGGGGTCCTCTCGCTACCATACATGCTCGGTTGTTTGCTTGTGAATGCCTGGCCGCCATCAACCAATCTCGCTAGAGCCATCCCTTGAGCTCGTGCTTAGGCCGTCGGCGGGACAGTCCTACTGGGACCTTTCACAACTCGGCATTGTCAATCCCAGATCTAGGCATGCTAGTTGACGTTGGAAGAAGGGACAGTGATCGGGGGTCGCCGGTACTCAATGCGCAGAAAATCGTAGGGTTGTTGTGCCATAATGGCCTTCCACAGCGTCAGGTGAGTGTCGTCATGTAGAACCATTTGTCATTAGGATGATGAGGTTTCGGAGGGCACCGCTGGGCCTTGAATCCAATGGGGCGCCCAACTCCACGTGGTGTTGAAGGCCTGGGAGAGCCGACACATTTCTTTGTTGTGTCCTAAGAGTAGTGGAGGACATGGAGGCCTGAGTACAAGTTACCGTTGGAGAGGTTGAACAAACTCAGGAATGAGTGGCTCACTCTGAATAAGCATGGTTGGGGGCAAAGGCGAGGGCGTCGCAGCTGGCTGATGTCAACTCACAGGCTTAAAACCAAATCGTTGCTCTTTAGGAGGAGCTCAAATGATATCGGGAGTGACTCAGGGCAGAACATGCCGTCCATGCGCAGTAGGAAGCTAAGCTGAGATCGAGGATCAGGCTGGAGGAGCTAGCTTCCTTGCCGGAAAGAAGATTCCAGGAAGGGGTTCGGCCTAGCCGGAGAATAGCTTAGGTGCTAGACTTCCACATCGGCCACTTGGACTCTCAAAATTCAGGCATCAGGATACATTAGGAACTGACAGAGTTCTTGACTCCCGATCCTATAGAGCCCGGAGGTGTAGATATTTGTATTCATGACACCCTGAGATAGCCGATTTGGGGTTCGCTGCTGGTGAGGTCGTCCCGCCTGAGGAGGCTGTTGGCAAAACTGCAATAGGTGCTAATCTGGAGGGCGAGACAGCTGACGCGATCGAGCGGACAATGCCCCTGGGCTCCTTGAACTTTGGTGCCAGGCAGGAGCCCCTGAGCACCAGGAAGGAAACCTTTGTTGGAGTATGGCATCTTTTCCTATCAAGCAAGAGATTTTGTTCAATGACTCTATTTGTGGAGCTTTCTCCTAGATTAGGACTAATAGACGGTTCGTCTTTCTTTGCTCTTTGTAGACTATGGATATGGTGTCTCTTCCATATTCCCCTTGTCCAGCGCGATGAGCATGCTCGTTGGGCTCGGAAAGAGGGTGAACAAGAAGCCGAGTGGCGTTGGAGGAGCAAGGCTGTAACGTCCCCGGCGCATCCGCATGTAGATATTATCTGCTTTGACCCGGGAGAACTTCGTGGCATCTCCAAGCCTACAGGCCGCAGCCTAGGAGAGTTTCACGGCATCTCCAAGCCTACAGGCCTCACGGTTTTGTTCCTGGCAGATGGCCTAAGCCGCCCTCAAAACGCGTCTACAAGGGGGGAGGTGTCCATGCTCTTATAAGGACACTTCGTTCCCCTCCCCCAATCCAATGTGGGACCTTACAGTCCACCCCCCTTGGGGACCCAGCATCCTCGCTGGCACACTGGACCGGATCCCGGCTCTGATACCATTTGTAATGTTCCCGGTACATCCGCATGTAGATATTGTCCGCTTTGACCGGGAGAACTTCGTGGCATCTCCAAGCCTACAGGCCGCAGCCTGGGAGAGTTTCACGGCATCTCCAAGCCTACAGGCCTCACAGTTTTGTTCCTGGCAAATGGCCTAAGCCGCCCCCAAAACGCGTCTACAAGGGGGAGGTGTCCATGTCCTTATAAGGACACTTCGTTCCCCTCCCCCAATCCAATGTGGGACCTTACAGAGGCCGGTTGCCCGAGACAGGACGTCATTTGGTCAAGTGGGGGACACCCAAAGACAACTGGGGTCTTTCGCCGAGACTTCTGAGAGTGATGCGCGTAGTCCGAGGTTGGCTCACAAGTCCGACCTTCTCTAAAGGAGGCCTTTCAGCTCTTGGACAAAGGGTTTTGGGATGGCATACACCTGTGTTGCTACATAGCCTTCATTGTTGCTCCGGATGTTCCTGTGGGAGTCTTCGATCCCCGCAATGATGGGGTTGCTTGCATCTGGTCGACTCTTTTGGAGGAGATAGGACCCTCTAACTCGTAGGATAGCGGTCTTTGGTTCCTCTCTTGCATAGATAACTTTTTAAGAAGGCTTCTGTAATCTTTCACCTAAATAAAGGACACCTTCTTCTCTTTGCAATTTGTCTTGTAATGGCTAAGCTATTTTGCTATTATCGTTAACGCTCGAATCCAGAGCCTTCTTGTGCTGTACTCGTCCTTCAGCTGAGGATGTCATTGCATCTCATCCGTAGTGGGATGTTCGGCCCAATGGATTGGATGTCGTCGCACGCCTGGTGGAGCCGCTCAATGGCCAGCTGGGTTTTCAGGCCTGGTGGATCCTGTCTCAGTGCTCGGCTCTACTTGGGGCGTCATTGCTTTCTTTCTTGTGGTCCTAGCCTGCCAATCGTCATTAACTGAGGTTGCTCTCTTCTCTTGAGAAGGTCGCTGCAACCGTGCCTTTTAGGCCCCCTAAGGTTTTGGTGGCTGTTTCATTGGGAGCTTCCAAAGCCCCCAAGCCTGATATTTCGACTGTATAGGACGCTCGGCGCGAGATCGAGGTTTAAGTACGACCATGTATGGGCCGCTCGGTATAGGACCAAGGTTTGGTAATTGGTGAATGAGTATTCACTCGATTTAGGGGCAGTTTAGATCGCATGATTATATGCTATATTATGTAATTATTCATATGAATAGACAATATTACCATCCTATTAATGGAAACGTGACTCAAGCAGGTAGCATGATGCACGTAGGACTTACCTAGAAGTGGGATCGTCGTAGGTGCATGAGTGGTGCCTTTGTGACCAGCTTATTGTACCAAGTGCATGGTCGACATACATCTCTTTGGAGGGTCGTCAGGGTGCTTGGCTAGGCGCCTCAGCCTATGGCCCCTATGCACCGTAGGATATGGTTTCTCACCCCAGGCTGGCTGGGCAGCATATCGCTGTCATGCTAGGTGGCCTACTGTGTAGTGGTTTGGGTCCCATTATTAGATGATCCTGCCTCAGGAAAATCGGACTAATGTAGTGCTTAGCAGAATGATGTTTCCCGCAATGCGACGGGTGACAAGTTGAGCATGTCGAGCCCCCATTGCGAGGATCACCACAGCTTTTACGGGGTTTGCCGCTATAGAAGGGGCCAATGAGAGGCATCATAGTGGGATCAGCATGCTAACTAGTGCACCCTTCTCGGGAGGACTGTCAAAATTGAGGATGGCCTGTGAGCAAGGTGACAAATGCTCGAGCCGGTGGCCTCATATTCACGGCCCCTAATCTCTAAAGGGTCAAGTTCACCGCATGGGGCCAACAAGGTTCAAAGTCAGCAGTCTCTTGGCGGTGCTTTGAGTGACGTAGATCATATTACTCTAGGCCCTCATTCACGCTGCAAGGCTCTGCCGGCCTTTTGGCCTCTATTTGGCCCTACTACTCGCAGCTGCCAAGGTTACAAGGTCGCCAGGTCACTGGGTCCTCCACGGATGTTTATCTGCTTTGCTTGCTTGGGAAACAGAGGGAAAAGCCCCCAGCGTAACATCTTTGTTCGAACATGTGAGGCCCGATAATGGGTACCAAACTAAGACACGGCCCGTCTCGATTTGGCAGCGGGATAGGGCCGCGCTGGGTGCAACCCGTACATCGGCCGATCCTGGGCACAGGACGTGGTTCAGGCCGGAAGGAGCAACATTGTACTATCTAGGCCCTGAGTCACCGACTCTTCATGAGACCTCTTTGTGCTCGGAGAGCATACCGATCATCTCAAGAATGGCAAGTCACTGTTGTTTTGGGCTTTGATCTAGCCTCTCGAGACTAGATTGATCTCTTCTTTAGGAGTGGGGCCTATCACTTGGACCCCCTTGATACTGAGGCAGTCGGTCTAAAAGGGGTAGGTCCTAGGCGTCATCTTGGTCTTGAGGTCGCTAGGCTGGTTAATCCCCTGAGGATGTTGACTCTTTTTGACCACCAGGAAGTTGAACGGCAAAGCCCTTAGCATTACGTCTTCTGATGGGTGCAATTGGTCAGGGGACAACAGGTCTTGAGCACCCGACTAGGCAATGAGTGCTTGCACACTTGGAATTGACGTCCATCCATATGGCTACCCAGTGAGGGATCGTCGCCATGGGCGACTTCGCTCTGGTTGATGCAATAGCTCGCGCTCAAGGTGTTAATCTTCTTCGTCCACCCTAGAGTCACGGAACAAAGCCCCCAGGCATGGCTAACCAATGAGGGGTCATCATCATGGGAGGCGATGCCTCAAGCCATAGTGTTGGCTACAGCTCGAGTGTTGACCTTGTTTGTTTTGCTGTTGTGAGGTGGAAAGACTTTTATGCGTTGTTTCCATAGACGGCAACAATGATGCGTTTCTGGTTTTCAATTGTGGTACAGATTAGAGAGCCTTCCAATCTCCCACTCCGGGTCTATTTGGATCGGGTCTGATCTTCGTCGTTATTAACCTGAAACCTGCATACCACAAATTACAAATAAGATATCAGAAAACGGCAAGAGGTTATCCCACTGTAAACACTCTGATACTCAAATTAGATATATTCTGCAATAAACTGAGAAGTGCACTCTTAAAGCTAATCGTGATGAGAGTGCAAAGATGCAGCGATGAGGGAAGTGAGAGTAGAATGTATTTGGAGGGCCAGGCTCCATGGGTGCATCTGGCTAAGGGGCGACTCACTAGATGGAGGATTGAGCTTTAAGAGTACCCTCGACTGACGGGCGACTCACTAGATGGAGGATTAAACTCTAAGGGTATGCCCAACTGAGGGGCAACTCTCTAGATGGAGGACTGAGCTCCGAGAGTGAACCCAACTAAGGGGCAGCTCATTAGATGGAGGACTAAGTTATAAGGATACACCCGACTAATGGGCAGCTCTCTAAATGGAGGACTGAGCTCCGACAATATGCCTGACTGAGTGGCGACCCACTAGATGGAGGACTGAACTCCAAGGGCATGCTTGGCTGAGGGGAGGCTCACTAGCTCCATCGAGAGGCAATGGAGGCTCAAGGGAAGAAAGCTAGTTCCTACTCCTTGAGAATAGAAGGTGAATGATCGAATACTAGATCTCTTGTCATCATTTTTACTTGAGATCGGACTCCTCGGTTTGTACTGCAGAGAGTGGTTCACTAAGGTAGTTCAACGAAGTCCTTGGGATTAGTGGTGTTTTATTGATCGGGGATTTGGCTCGAGGAATTGGTGTTTAGACCCGAAGGATCCTTTTCCCTTAGTTGGAGAAGGAATTTATAGGCTTCCATTGGAAGGCTTTGGGAGCTGGGGCTCCCGACAGACGCTTCATTGGGATTAGTCAGCTGTTACCCGATAGCGGTGGCCAGTGGTGTTAGTTATCATTTTGCGGGGGTAAGGAGACCGTTGTCGGGTGCAAACAACGCCTGGTTTGTTGTTTGTTTAATTATTGGTCAAGTGGCTTGAAATGACGGTGTTCGATGTTGCTTGCAGCGCTGACCTGTCTCCCCGTTGGCTGGTGTCTTCTGCGCTGACTCCCACCGCCTACAACTGCCTTGGCAGACTGTGGATGCATGCTGATTGGCTGTGGGCCTAGGGCATCACGTGGGCTGAACGCCAGGATCCGTTGGGCTTCACAGTGGGACTTGAACCTTACTAGTCGATTGGGCTGGTGTCCTTTTGATTGGGTCTTACTGCTCTTGGCCCTCCTCCTAGTTGGACCCAACAGAATTTATAACTTCAAAATGAGATAGAAAAATATATATGTATACTTTAACTTTTATAAATATTTTTATCTTAAACTGTTAATTAGCTGAATATAAGTTTAACATAGAAAAAAAATAACAAAGTTGAATGAAGACTTAATAATTTAATTGGATGAAAAACGCTCAGGATGGTTTGAAAGACTCAGTAGTTGGGGGTGAAGACTCAATAAAATCGTAATACTAAAGACTTCAGTTGGCATGAATATTGTATTTGCCAACTCTCTTAATGGCGTCCATCCAATCGGCCAATGAACATCTCTTAATGACGTCCATCCACTTGGCCACTGAACATTGATGAAATAATTTATCATCATTTCCATGATCAAAGTTAAATGGATCTTAATTGTTAACGAGGTGTTCCAGGACGTCCTCAAGCCTCTAGACATTGTTGCAATTAAAGAATGTCTTCTTAATTCGACAATCTCAACATCATGGAGGTTGCACTTGTGATACGCCGATCCCTCAATATTATTTATTTATCCATTCCCACGACTTGTTATAACTTTGATATCAATTAATACTGTTTAAAATAGAAAAATGAAACTTTTAAGCGGATTAGAATAATAAGAAAATATTGGGATTAATTATTAAAAAATAAGACTTATGAGTTACAAAGGGATTGAACAGGTTCAGTATTTACTAAAATTTGATAGACTTGAAATTCACTAATAACTTATTTTCAGAATCTCAAAAGAGGCTCAAAAATAACAATCTTTTTAATAAAAAATTAAGTGTCCCTTCACAAATAAAATACCATCTAAATACATAGCAATGCACTGTGCTTTTAATATATAGGAACTCCACTTATATTTTGCGAAGTTCATGGGGCCGGTGGTTCTCGCCATGGAGAAGATGTATTAATTCATCTTCATGGCCGAACATTAAAATGTTAATTTCCCAATGCTCCCTGCTTTCCAATTCTTTACATGGTTGGTCGCCATTGAGGATCAAGAAGCTGATTTCCAAGGCCTTGTTTGGCTCAGTTGGGATAATGCTCGTAAGCCACAATCGAACCATATCATCCATTTTCGAATTCCTTTACTATAAATCCGAGTAAATAATGATTGAACTCAATCTCTAACATCTTTCAACCAGAGAATAATACACTGAAAAAAGAGAAGTTAAAATTGAAATATGTTTTAGAAATTAATTAGAGTAATGCATTTGAGCTTAATAAAGAATAAAATTTGAATCAGATCTTAATCAGATATCGAAATTTTTACTCATCTCTATTTACTCTTTTCTCTTTTGATGTAGTGCCATTATATTAAAAATGATTTTTCTTTGTAACCTTAAAATCAGGTAAGATTTTTACCCCTAAAATTGGTGTTCGAATGCACATGTGTGGCACCCATTCGATTTATCCGTGCATGAGAACCTCTTGATGTCACACGAGCGGCACCCTTTTGTCTACTTGAGCCAGAAAAGGATAATGGTTCTACGTTTGTAGGAGGGGACCACGGAGGTTGGAGTCATTGCCACCGACGGGGCAATGCCAGATGGAAGAGGTGGTTGGAGGGGAGGGCTTGGAATTTTCATTTTTATTTTAGGGAGTTTTTGGATGATATTTGTTTATTTAAAATATACAATAATAATAATAATCATTATTTTGTGTTATAATTGCCAAAAATATCTAAAATGTTTAAAAATAAAATAAAATAAATTATCATTATTTTTAATTTTAAAAGTTATCTAAATATATAAAATTAAAATTGAAATATTTTTATAAAAGTATATTTTTTTCCTTTCAAAATTAAAATAATTTTTTATTAAATGACTCGAATAGAATGACAAATTTATTGATATATATTATTAATGTGTCCCAAGGACTCGGACTAACGTATGAATTAGGGAGCCGAGTATTCTCTTCAGCAAGTCCAAATACCTTTGGTCTGATTTTTGCAGCTTCAAATTCGTGTCATATACACCACAATAAAATAAATTATAGGTAAGTGGTATACGAAACCTATTCCCTGGTATACCATCCGATGTTCAAATCAATGATCTTTCTCCTATAAAGGAAAGACTATAAAGGAAGTATTGGAAGTTGAAAAAGGATGGGCATGAACGTAAGTTAGGATGGCTTTGCTCCACTTGGTGTATTCGAACATTTGAGTGTCTTTTTTTTTTCTTTTTTTCCTCCTCCCCTTTTCTTGTTAGGAGGAGATGTGTTTATAGCTGGCCTCTTTGTCCATACACTAACCCATTTTAAGATAGATGTTGGGAGATATTATTTTTTAGCATGTAACTGCCATCCTAATTTAATAAAGAATCGTCTAGCTATTCATTGTGGGGCTGTTTCGATCATTTTTGGATAGGGCCATTTATTGGCTTATTATTATCCTTCAACTTTTTGAAAACCGACTTGGATTAAGCCTTTCCATTAATGTATTGGAGAGCCGTTGCTTGACTATTCTTATTCGTCTCTTACTCCTTTGTTTGGGCCACTGGGATTTGGGCCTCAAACCAAAATTATATTTGGCCAATCCATCTTGGGTCGTATCCAACACTAGCTTCCATGCTTGGAGGATTCAAATTCCAAGCATGTTATCGATGGGAAGCCAATTAGAATGCCATTAATGAGCATCTCTATCACGAATTCTATGGTAATCAAGGGTCTTATTTGTTAGGATTTGATTTTCTCCCTTTAATGATTGTGATTTGATATATTTGTGTGCTTAGAGATTTTAGCCAGTTGGGGGTTTGCCTCGGCTATAAATTGAGGGTCCTTCTTTATAATGTGACAGAGGACACTCCATCTCTCACTTGGGTCTTTCTTCAAATTGCGGCGTGGGATGCTCCATCTCCCACTTGGTTATGTGCCTATTCCTAGCAAATATGGCTTATTTACAATCACAAGTGGTCGATGATGAAGCTGGTGAAGGATCTCTTTCAGATTTTGAAACCAGAGCCCTAGGAGGCATTTGAACATTATTTTGATTATCCTCTATTAAAGAAAAAACTATCTTAATTTTTTTATTTTATATCCGTTCCCAAAGCCAGGCTTCTATGTTTTAATAAGGCCCTTAGCCTTATGATCCCTCTTGAGGTGATCTAGGCTGGTGTTGCAGGCATGGGCGGACGATTTTTCTTTCTTTTTATTCTTCTATGGTGCCTTTGGAGTTTCTAGAGAGGAGTTTTTATTATTTGGGTTGTTGTCCTGTGTCTTTTTTCATTTTACTCTAGTCGTACTTTTATTGTTTGAAACTTGTACATTACAAAAGGAATTAATTAATAAAATTACCTGAATGATAGTTTGTTTTCTTTGCATGGCTTCAATATGTTTGTAATTTCCGATTTGTTGTTCTTGAGCTGAGTGTTCATTCGTGTGCTTGAATGTCGTTTTGCTTTTATTAATTTTTGACAATCTGATAATTTGGACCTTCTGGCAACTTGAAGTTTTGACAATCTGGCATGTAGTAATTTAATTTAAATGAATTTGAAATTATTTAAGAAATGGATGAGCTGACCTTAATTGGAAATCAACAATCTAATCAAAATTAATTAAGTTATAGAGTTGCATGATGTCAGTCTGTGGCCTTGGGAAGCATTGCATCAAACCATCATTACTAGTGTAGCGAAATGGATGTGCTGCAGCGCCTCTCTGTGCTGATACGTCTCTCAATAATTATATCAACATCCCTTTTGGGCATTTTTAGACAGTGTTATTTTGGATTGGAGTCTTTACCTATTTAAATTTTGGTGCTCCTTCACTTCTTCATCTTTTCACATTTCATTCCTCTCAGTCCCAATTTACTTGCTGTTTCTCCTTATTTCCACGGCTTTTCGAGTGGCTACCAATGGTGTTGCTGATATTTTGTCCAGCCTCACAGTCAAGAATGTGCTGGATATTTACGATAGTTTTAAGATTCTTGTTGCCATTCCCTTCTAGGTCCTTTCACCCTCCGAGAGAGCTTGTTCTCTGAGGCTTGGCTTCATTTCCATCTATGACATCCATCTAAAGGAGGGGCTCAACATTCCTTTTGTGAGGTATCTTTACGAAATTTTGGAGGCTCTAGAAAACCTCGTGGTGTGCCTCCATCCAAATGCCATCAAGTATTTGGTCTCCTTCTGTGTTTTTCTTCACCGTTGGGAGCTTTGTCTGGATGCTAGGGTAGTCAAAGTCATTATTGGTTTAATTAGGTGAATGATTGGATTTCATTTACTCCTCAAATAAAGTAAAAGGTTGGAAGGACTGATACTTTTTTATTGTGATTTCTTTCGACTATACCCTTTCCAATGAATGGAAGTTGGCAAACCCTACCTATATCCGAAACGTTATGGAGACTAAGTCTTTCATGGCTCAACCTTTGATCGAATTAATTGAGAAAATATAGTGTCACTCTAGAAGACAAGCAATTTTTTGACTCGACAGGCACTCGTTGATGTTAATTAGGAGCTTTGGATTGGTGGAGAGGCCATTGATGATATGCCTCTATGCAAATCCAATAGAAAGCTAGTGAATATTTTTATTATGGATCCTCTGAAAATGCCAGTTGGAGAGGTAGGTTCCCATGCTCTTGGTTCATCCCATTTGCCCTCCTCTGATGTGTTTGGCAGGACAATTGACGAGGCTTATGATGAGATAACTACGTTAGAAGTTGGTGAGTCATCTTGGAGGCTAGATTCTATTCTTTCTTCACCGAGCTTCCCAATTTTTAAGCAGGGACTCATATTCTTTCATCACCCACTATTTTTAGAATAAATAACCCTGTTGTCAACGACTCAAATGAACTAATTGCTGCTCCGTTCCTAGCTAAATATGGGGCCTCTATTTTTGTTAACTTGTCACCCGATGAGCCTATTCTTACACCTCATGCTACTTTTATAGTGGAGTCTATAAATAATGAAGGGATGATAGAAAATTTTTGTGCTAATAATTCACAGGTTCCGACGGGGTTTCTTGGTTTTCAAGATTTTTCATTGGAGGTTTTGAAAAATGAAGAGACCCCTCGAGTTGATCCTTCGCCATCTAGGTATCATGAGGATTTTGATTTTTCCTCACCCCCTAGATTTAAAGTCCCACCTTTTTGCCATGCTCTACCCCTTCTATGCTTGAGAACTTCACCTATTTCCAAGTCTAGCTCATCTTCAAATCCCTCTTTTGTAGATGAGTCTTTTGTTGGTGAGGTATTACTTGTTCGACCATTTACATCTAGATACTTTTCTTGACATTATCATATCTAATTCATCATTCTACATTGTTTGGTAGTTGTAGGAGCTAATATGGTTGATTAAGGATGGGTTGTATAAACATGACATTAGAATTGTCTGCCTATCCTGAGAGTATACCGACCCTACTATGCTCAAGGAGATGAAGATTTGAGTTGAAGCCACCATTGCCGAGGTTGAACAAATTTGGGATCAAGCCACTTACCTAGAGAGAGTTATCCGAATGGTTAGGGAGATCTTGAGAGCTATCCGATTAAAATGTTGTAGCTATGGATCAGATAGCTTCACTCGAGGATAAGCTCCATGAAGCTAGCATCATTCAATTTCTGATGCTAACCTTATTGCCGATCTTTGGGATAAGTGCACTCTACTTGAGAGAGAATTAAGGATACGTCTTCGACCAAAAGAGGTTGGACCCACTCTGAATGATAGATTTCATGACAGATTCTCCCTCTACAGGTGGATCATTTCCTTAGTTGCTCTCAATTTTCCTTTAGGCTGCCTTGCTCCAAGGAATTTTAGAGCTTCATAACGTTATGATATTAGAGGTTTCTTGGTGCCAAGCAAGGGTTCATTGCTCAAGTCTCCGTCTGGTCCCTAGCCTTTGGATAGTTGGGTCATTCATGCTTAGGCAACGGGCATTGTGGTGGATGTCTTTGTGTATTGAGCTCGACTCTCCATATTGTAAATATATGTACATCTAATAAACTAGCTAGCTTTTTTCGATTATCATTGTTGTTGTTTGTATTCACACTAAATCCTTGTTTAGTGCAATCTTTATTTGTTGGCTAGGTGACGTCACCATTGTTGCAGAGCTCTTTTGGATCCTAGTCCTTTGACCATGTTTAATTCATGGTGCATATCTCGTGGAAGGGTGATGTTGCACTCATATTGATAGAATCCCCTAAGGTTTTTATGTTTTATTATTTAAATGGTACTCTCAGAAGGGATTGGACATTTGGCCTCAAGCCTCTAGGTCTCTACTTGATTATTGGCATGTGATTGCTATTCGGGTTGCTCAATTGCATTAACCAATGTCATGACCTTACTTTTGAGTAGGCCATTTCAACAAATGAGGGTCCCATCTGACTTAGTGTTAGTCATGGTAATTCAAATTCACACAAGCACACAAATAAACAATCAATGCATAAAACTAATTATAATCTTATTATTATCAGTATAGTTAAGTATATCATACAAATAGCCCATATGCAGCATACAAAACGTATCTCGTTCAAACTTAGAAGTGAGCTTACTGATAATATTTCTTGAGGTGGAGGGCATTCAATGCCCTAGGGACTAGTTTTCCATTTTAATTGCATAGTTTATACACACCATTTTGGAAGATGGCTAAAAATAGGAATGGTCCTTCTAAATTGGGGAATAACTTATTTCTGTCGGCCATCGTGCCTATAGCCTCTATGTTCCTTAGGACTAGATCCTCCACCTCAAACTAGTAGGCTTTCTCTTTCTTCTTGTAGTACTAAGCGATTCACTGTTGATTGGCTGCGGCCCATAGTCTTGCCTTGCCCAGGACTTCTTGAGTAGGTCTAAGTTTGCTCTCAAGAGTTGAGAGTTACTATATAGATTAAAGCTTTAACTCAGAGGCTGGATAATTTGATCTCCATCAGGATGACTACCTCTGTCCCATAATACAAGTTGAATGGTTTTTCTCAAGTTGGTTTCCTAGGGGTCATCCAATAAGACCATAGCATGGACGAGAGATCATCTACCCAGTAGCTCCTGTGTCCTCCAACGTCATCTTCAACCTATAAAATAAGGTTTGTTTATCATCTCCACCTACCCATTTGCCTGGGGATAGGCAATATAGGTGTGGACTAGGTTAATTCCTAAGTTTGTGCTGTATTTTGTAAATTTTTTTCTAGTAATTAGGTTTAGATGCCGGTCATTATGACCTTTAGTATCCCAAACCTACAAATAATATTCAGTCGGATGAATTTGATCGCATTCTGCTCGGTATTTTTGCCAGGGGGTAGCCTCTACCCATTTTGTGAAATAAGCTATTGCATTTATGATGAACTTTCTTTTCCATGTGGCAATGGGACTGCCAAGGCTACTATAAGGTCTAAAACTCGGTGTGAGGTCGATGAGAGACATTGCCATGGACATGTAGTTTTTGCATCTCTTAATAAACTCCATGGCATGCTTTTTCATGGTTGGTTAGTAGTAATCCTGTCGCATAACTTTGAACGCCAAATTATTACCCCTTATATCTGATCTGCATATCCTGAGATGTACTTCAGTTAGCACATAATTAGCATCAACTGTTGTCATGCACCGCATGTAGGGGATGGAGTATTCTCTTCGGTATAGCTTTTTGTCCATGAGGGTGTACCATCAGTCATCTTTACGCACTTTGCTTCTTCTAGATTCTCTAATGAAAGTCCCTCTTCAAGATACTTTTGGTATGGAGCCATCCAAGTGTCATCATCTAAGATGGGAAGTATTTCTTTTGGAACTTCTATACTTGGGGTCATGAGGACCACCCTCATTTCCCTTGCGTATGTCTCAGACTCCCAATCATAGCTGTTTTTACCAATTGATCTGCCTTCCAGTTGCTTTTTCTTGGAATGTAATGAACTTTCACCTTGTTGAATGACTTCAGCAAGTTCTTCGCTTTGGCAAGGTACTTTACCAAGCATGGATAGGACACTTCAAAGTTTTTGATCACTTGTTTAACCACCGGTTTGAAATCGCTACAGATGATTAGACCCTTTATTGCACATTCCTTTGCTAGCATGAACCCAACCAATAGGGCTTCATATTCGGCAATATTATTAGTTATTGAAAACCCGAGTGTAATTGAGTACTTTATCTCGAATCCTTCCGGGAGTTACGGGACCATGCCAACCCCACTTCTTGATTGAGAGGATGACCCGTCTACATTTATGACTCATGTTGGAGTTTCCTTATGTTGAAGTTCATCTTTACTCTTCTCGAAATCACCTAAAATAAGGGCTGTTATTTCAATTATGAAATCCGCAAAAGCCTTGCCCTTTATGGATGGCTATGCTCAGAACTCTATGTTGACCTCATCCAATTTCATAGTTCATTTTATCAAACGTCTAGACACCTCATGCCTCTACATGATCCCTTTCAGGGATTGGTTGGCTGGGACGATGATCTTATGGCCTTGAAAATATGATCAGAGGTTTCTCATGGAATGGATCAGTGCTGTTATGAACCTCCCTCCATGCAACTATCGAGTCTCCATATCTATCAAAATTTTGTTGACATAATAGACCGGCCATTGCATTTCAGATTATTACCTAACCATGACTGAACTTAACGTCGTGTCGGGTATGACCAAATAGAGATATAATTCTTGGCTTTCTTTTGGGGAGGATAGGAGTGGAGGATTGCCTATATATTTCTTTAATTCTTGGAAGGCCGACTGACACTCTTCTATCCAATGGAAACCATTCGCTCTCATTGCTCTTAGATCCTTAAAGAAGAGAAGATACTTTTCTAAGAATTTTGTTAGGAATCAGGAGAGTACAACAAGTTTCTTTGTTAACCTCTAGATTTTCTTCAAAGTTTGGAGAGGATTCATATCTATAATAGTTTTTATTTTGTCTGGGTTCGCCTCAATTTCCTGGTGAAATACTATAAACCCAAGAAACTGTTCAGAGTTTACTCCAAACATGTATTTTATTGAATTCAACTTTATCTAGTGAGCTTAGAGTACTCCAAAAGCCTCATCTAGGTCTTAAATATGGTTATTGGCTAGTACATTTTTTTATGAGCATGTCATCCACGTACTCCTCCATATTCTTTCCTATTTGAGCCTCGAATATTTTGTTGTTCAGTTTTTTTGATTCTTTCCTCCGCCTTGGAGGCGGATGCAATACTCTTTGCATTAATGAACATTCTCAACTTTGAATGATTAGTAAAAACACAAGATGCTTGAGGATAAAAATCTAATTTCTTTTTGAGAGGTCAAATGAAATATCGAAACATAAAAACCTTAGGGGCCTTTTTCAATATGACTACTACAACACCCTCCCATGGGAATGAGCACCATTAGTTAATATGGTCAATGGACTAGGAACCAATAAAGCCTAATAACAATGGTAACTTTGCCTAACCGACAAATAAAGAATGAGTTGAACAAAAACTCAATATGAACAAAAACTATATGAGCAACACTAACATGAAAGTTTAGACGAGCCATTAAATATCTGAGTATCCACAAAATGGAATCCTGAGCTTAATACATAATAACAACAATCACATTGCTCGTTGCCTAAGCACGAATGCCTTGACGATTCTAAAGCTGAGAACCAGGAGAAGACCTAAGGGACAAACTCCCATCTAGCTTCAAGAAATTCCTCATGTCAGAACATCGAGAAACCCCAAAATTTCTCAAATCAAGATATCCTAAGGGAAAGTTGGGAGCTACTAAAGAAACAATTCACTTGTAGAGAGAGAATCTGCCCTAAAATCTATCATCCAGAGTAGCGCCAACCTTTTCTAGTTGAAGGCGTATCCTCAATTCTCCCTCAAGTTGAGCACACTTATCCTAAAGATTGGCAATTAAGCTAGCATATGAAATTGAATGACACTCAACCTCCTGAAGTTTATCCTCGAGTGAGGCGATCCAATCCATATCTATAGCATTTTCATCTAATAGCTCCCAAGATCTCGCCAACCATTCAGACAACTCCCTATCCAGGTAAATGGCCTGTTCCCATATTTATTCCACCACAACAACAGCAACTTCAACTCGAATCTCCATCTCCCTTAGTACAGTAGGGTTAGTATACGATTATGATAGGCGGGTAATTTTAATATCATATTTGTACAGCTCATCCTCGATCAAATGTACCAACTCCTACAACTGCCAAACAGAGTAAAATGATCAGCTGGGTATAACAACAATAGAGAATGCTCAGAGACAAATGATTATACAAATGATACCTCACTAACAAAAGATTCCTCTTGAAAAGAGGGACCTAGAGAAGGACAAAACTTGAAAATCGGTGAATTCCTCCAGCATAAAAGGGGCAGAGTACAATACTGGTGAGGAACCTCAAACCTAGGAAAAGGTGAAAAGGTGTCCAAGTTCTTTGGACACTCAAATGGTGGGGTATCAACTTGAGGAACCTCTTCACTTCCCTGAACCTCATGCAAAAAATGGCGAGATCTGGAAACCCCATCAAAAATTCTGGGGTAACAACAAGAAAATCATCTACCATTTCTTCATTATTATTCAACTCCACAACCAGTACAATAGGAGGTGTGAAAACAGGCTTGTCA
Organism: Nepenthes gracilis; assembly: GCA_033239525.1. Taxonomy (NCBI): domain Eukaryota; kingdom Viridiplantae; phylum Streptophyta; class Magnoliopsida; order Caryophyllales; family Nepenthaceae; genus Nepenthes; species Nepenthes gracilis. The sequence goes on from BSYO01000029.1 coordinate 6,036,704, forward strand.
AGCAATGAGCTAACAAGAATAGGGACCTTGTATTTAGCTATGAACGGAGCAGTAATCAGTTCATTCAAACTGCTGATAATCGAGTCATTTATTCTCAAAATAGTAACAGTGAAACTTTGCACCCACAGTGAGTTCAAGTGGCTCCTCAAAAATAGGGAAACTCATTGAAGAAAGGATAGGACCTTGCCTCTGAGACAACTTACCAGCCTCCAAAGTGGTTATCTCAACATAGGCATTGTCAATTGTCTTGTTATAGTCATCGGAAGAGGATGGGTAGGACAAACTAGGAGCTCAGGAACCGGTCTCCCTAGCTGCCATTTCTAAAGGATCCCAAATAAAATGTTTCCCCGATTTTTTCTTAGACGTGCAGGGAGGCGTATCAGCAACGACTTCACCACCAACCCTAACCTCCCAGTTGACTTCAGCAAGTGCTTGCCGAGTCAAAATTTGCGGTCTTCCAAAGCGAGATGGCATTTTCTACTATCAATTTTGTTAGTGGTTCAGCCATAAACGCCTCAGTCTCCAAGATGTCATCGGAGTAGGCTAAATTAACCAATTGTCAATTACTAGAGAGAATCCAATTAGAAGGGACCGCAATGAAAAAATGCCGGTCCTTCCAACCATTTATTGAATCCAAATTCCCACCACTAATTTTATACTTATTCCGGGGACTAAACAATATCTAGTCACTCTCCTATTAAATCAAAAATTGACTTTGACAATCTTAGCATCTAGACGAAGTCATCAATGAGGAATGAAAATGCACGAGGAGACTAAATACCTAGTAGCGTTTGGGAGGAGATGTGCTACGGGAATTTCTAAAGCCTCCAAAATTTCATATAATTCCCTCGCAAAAGGAATGTGGATCCCCTCCTTCAAATAGACTTCATAAATGGCGATGAAGCCAAACCTTGCAGAGCAAGCCCTCTTGGAAGGTGAAGGAATCTGAAAGAGAATAGCAATAGGAATGTTAAATTTATTATAAATATTAAGCACATTCTCGACTGTGTGATTAGATGGAATCTCAGTAATACCCTTGGAGGTAGCTCAAGGAGCCATAAGAACAAGGTGAAACAAAAATCAAATTAGAGCTAAAAAAAATGGAATACGAAGAGATGCAGAAGTGAAAGAGCACTAGAATTTAAATAGGAAAAAGCTCCAACCCCAAAACGACGTCACCTAAAAATACCAGAGGGCTCATCATCATTATGGCTGAGCTGCGAGTCAGTACAAGAAGATATTGCTGCACGTCCATTTTGCTGAATTAGCTATGATGACCTGATGCAACTCTTTTCGAGGTTGCAAATTGTCATAGGTGACTCTATCACTTGAATAATTATGATTAGATGATTCAACCCTAATTAAAGTCAACTCAATTAATTTATAAATACTCAAATCTTGTGTTTATTCAGATCAAATTATTGCATGCCCAATTGTCAAAAATCTAAACTATCAGAGATTTGAGTAGTCAGATTGTCAAAAATTAATGAAAAATGGTAGTCAAGCACAGGGTCGGCACTCAACTTGAGATCAAATGCTTAGAAAATATAAACATATCGAAGCCTTACAAAAGCAAATGAATTATCATTCGAATAATTATATTCATTGAATCCTTTCATGGGGTACAAGTTTTAAACAGTAAAAGTATAACTCGAATAAAATGGAGAAAGACATAGGATGACCTAGACAAAAATCGCTCCTCTCCAAGAACTTCAAAGGCACCATGAAGGAAAGAAAAGAAAGAAGAAATCATTTGCCCATGCCTGTATGAATCGCCTAAATCACCTCAAGAGGGATCATAAGGCCAAGAATCTTGTTACAACGAGAAGGCTTGTCTTTAGAAATGAACATAAAAGAGAAAAATCAAGATGATTTTTTCTATAAAAAAGGGTAATCAAGACAATCTTCAAGTGTTTCCTTGGACTTTGGTTTTGAAAATCTAAAAGGAATCCTCCACTGACTCCAGCGTCAACTACTCATAACAGCAAAGATACCATGTTGGCTAAGAACAGTTATACAACTAGGTAACAAAAGGAAATCCCCTTGATACAAAATAAAGAAAACTCTCCAATTTATAACCATAATGAAGGTCCTACTAGCTACCAGTTCAAAGAAGATACTGAATCACAATCATTAAGGATAGTGAATCAAATCCTACCAAATAAGACCCTTCATATTCTATATATCCATGGAAGAGATGCGCATTGATGGCACCCCAACTAGCATCCCGTCAGTGATATGCTAGGAGTTTGTACTCAAATCTCCTAGTATAGGGAGCTAGTGGTAGGTATAGCCTAAGGTAGATCAATTCGATGCATATTTGGATTAAGGATCAAAACCCTGGTGGCCCAGATGAAGAAGCGGCAAAGCCAATCCAAACAATCGAATAATAACTCCTAGTTGTATTAACTGAAAAGCTTAATTGGATCTGTTAGTTACCAAAAATCGAATGATAGTCATAAGTCAGTTAATGACAATATCCAGAAAATAGTTGAAAGGAGCGTGTCATTAATGGCTAGGCAGTTACCTCATTAAATTGATATGAAAATTACACACTAAAAGTAATACCTCCCCATAACTATTCTAAAATGACTCTAGACGCATGCAACAATTTTATATGCTAACCGGACGAACAGGACCACAGTCTATAGATACATCTTCTCCCAAACAAGGAAGGAGAAGAAAAATGCAAAAAGGGGACACTCAACAACCGATTGCACCAAATGGAGCAAAATCTTCTAGATTCACACTCATTTTCATTATCTTTCAATTTGGGCATCTATTTTCTTATTATCCTTTCATCTGTTAAGAAAGATCACTGACTTTAAATATCGAAGGATATACCGAGAAAAAGTCTTACATTTCTCTTACCTTTAGTTTATTATTTTGTGGTGCACAATATTTGAATTCAGATTTATAAAGATTAGACCCGTTATAATTCGAATATCTAGATCTAACTACACAGCTTTATAATTCATACGTCACAAAAATAGACAATATTATTTAATAACAATAATCAGAGTAATATTATTAATAATAATTGTACTCATTCTTTAGAATATGTGATATAGCAATATCCGACACCATATGTGATTAATCTGATGTGCTATCAATTCTAACTAGCATATAAAAATATAATATAAATACTTATTCTTCATAATTATTGGGTATGGCTCAAGACAGACCATTCCAATATAAATTTGGTTTGAGTCCCAAATGCCAACAGTTCAATGTGAGACCCAAAAACAAAACAGTTAACGTGCTGAGCCTGCGTATACGAAAACCCAGTCCGGCCCTAGTACTCCAGCCTTGGTCACTTCGGCCTTGTAATCAAGGCCGGCTGTGATTCAAAATTAGCCCTTCTCCAAATCGGCCCGTCCAGTGAAATACGCGTTCCGCCCAAAAGGGTTGATCGACAAAGAGTGGGCCGCAGGCATGAAACTGGAGCAATTAGTTTGAGTTAATTTAATAGTAACTAAGGACGAAATAGCACTTTATTGTCAAGTTAGAATCCAACTAGACAGCAACCTAACGAAGTAAGTGAACCAACGTAGTTGCTCCAACTACCCCTCGAAGTGAAGTACGGGAATTGGTAAACTACTCTACTTACTCCGCCGAACTCCTCCTCTGTATAAACCCTGCCCTGGTTGTTGATGCAGAGGCTAACAGAAGGAAAAGAGAGTGACGGGGAGAAAGCTTCAAGGCGGTGAAAATCTAGGAATCAACTCTCAGGCAAGTTACCTCGGACGCCATTTTTAAGTTCATTACAAGTGTATTCTGCCCTGTTTCTAAACTCATGCTTCATTACAAGTTACACCAAACGCTGTTTTTAAATAAATGATTTGAGAAGATTGCAAGTGCCTTCTGCTCTGTTTCTAAATCCATGCTTTACTGCAAGTTATATCAGACGCTGCTTTTTAAATTGATGATTTAAGAATATTGCAAGTGTACTCTGCTCTGCTTTTAAGTTCTTGTTTGAGGATATTGAAGTATACTCTGTTTCTGAGTTCCTGCCTTCTGCATTAAAAATCCACCTCCTATAAGGCAAAACGAACTCTGGCCCGTTGTGTAAAATAAGCTCCGGCTCCTGTAATGTAAAATGAACTCAGGCCCCTACTGTAAAATGAACTCCGTCCCTTGATGTGAAGTGAACTCACGCCTTAAGATAAAAAGAGCTCCGTCACCTAAGAAAGGTACTCCGTCCAAAAGCACTCCGTCCAAAAAGAAGTCCGGCATGTAATATAAAATGAACTTCGGCCGAAACAAGAGAAAGAGCTCCGGCCCATATAAGAAAATGAACTCCGTCCTTTGTTGTAAAAAGAACTCCGACCTTTTTGTAGATAAAAAGAACTCCGGCTTTGCTGATAAAAAGAACTCCGGCTTTTTCTGTCAAAAGAGGAACTCCGACTTTTAAATGTAAAATTAACTCCGGTTTCACACACGAAAAGAGTTCCGTCCTTAACACAAAATGAACTCCGGCTTTTTCTGTCAAAAGAGGAACTTCGGCTTTTAAAGGTAAAATTAACTCCGGTTTCACACACGAAAAGAGCTCCGTCCTTAACACTAAATGAACTCCGGCTTTTTCTGTCAAAGAGGAACTCCGGTTTTTAAAGGTAAAATTAACTCCGATTTCACACACGAAAAGAGCTCCGTCCTTAACACAAAATGAACTCCGGCTTTTTCTGTCAAAAGAGGAACTCCGGCTTTTAAAGGCAAAAAAAATTAACTCCGGTTTCACACACGAAAAGAGCTCCGTCCTTAACACAAAATGAACTCCGGCTTTTTCTGTCAAAAGAGGAACTCCGGCTTTTAAAGGTAAAATTAACTCCGGTTTCACACACAAAAAGAGCTCCGTCCTTAACACTAAATGAACTCTGGCTTTTTCTGTCAAAGAGGAACTCCGACTTTTAAAGGTAAAATTAACTCCGGTTTCACACACGAAAAGAGCTCCGTCCTTAACACAAAATGAACTCCGGCTTTTTCTGTCAAAAGAGGAACTCCGGCTTTTAAAGGCAAAAAAATTAACTCCGGTTTCACACACGAAAAGAGCTTCATCCTTAACACAAAATGAACTCCGGCTTTTTCTGCCAAAAGAGGAACTCCGGCTTTTAAAGGCAAAATTAATTCCGGTTTCGCACACAGAAGGAGCTCCGTCCTTAACACTAAATGAACTCCGGCTTTTTCTGTCAAAGAGGAACTCCGGCTTTTAAAGGTAAAATTAACTCCGATTTCACACACAAAAAGAGCTCCGTCCTTAACACAAAATGAACTTCGGCTTTTTCTGTCAAAAGAGGAACTCCGGCTTTTAAAGGCAAAAATTAACTCCGGTTTCGCACACGAAAAGAGCTCCGTCCTTAACACAAAATGAACTCCGGCTTTTTCTGTCAAAAGAGGAACTCCGGCTTTTAAAGGCAAAAATTAACTCCAGTTTCGCACACAAAAAGAGCTCCGTCCTTAACACTAAATGAACTCCGGCTTTTTCTGTCAAAGAGGAACTCCGGCTTTTCAAGGTAAAATTAACTCCGGTTTCACATACGAAAAGAGCTCCGTCCTTAACACAAAATGAACTCCGACTTTTTCTGTCAAAAGAGGAACTCCGGCTTTTAAAGGCAAAAATTAACTCCGATTTCGCACACGAAAAGAGCTCCGTCCTTAGCACAAAATGAACTCCGGCTTTTTCTGTCCAAAGAGGAACTCCGGCTTTTAAAGGCAAGAATTAACTCCGGTTTCACACACGAAAAGAGCTCCGTCCTTAACACGAAATGAACTCCATTGTTTTTCTGTCAAAAAAGGAACTCCGGCTTGAATAAAAAACGAGCTCCGGCTCTGCACATGAAAAAGAGCTCCGGTTCTGCCCATGAAAAAGAGCTCCACCCTTAACATAAGAATGAACTCTGGCGTGAATTAAAAATTAAACTCCTACTTCGTACAGAATATGAACCACGGTTTATTGAAAATAGGCTTCCAAGACAAGAAGTGCTCCTGTTACTTTAAGACCCGGGACTGACTACAGCCCAGATAGGTTCTCCGGCATGCCTTAGGACTTTTCGGTGGTAATCGAGGATAACTCTGTCTATGGAGTTAATTGTGGTCCGCCCTGCCCTTGGGGCGTTATGGACAGAGGGAATTACAGTTACCGGCCTACCTTTGGGTGGCATACCGTACCGATCCCGTGAGATGGGATACCTATATGATAGTACTGGCCTTAGATTGTGTGGAGTGAATACAATCTATCTTCGATTATTCGCCCCCTTAGCTAGTAGGGTATACTAGCAGGGTCTGTACCGATATGATATGAAGTAATGTTTACTGTTTACTGATATATTATGTTACCGTACCGACTTCCGAATATAAAGTACCGATTACCGAATATGAAAGACTGTCTACCGATATGATATGTACTGTTCACCGTTTATCGTACCGATACCGATACATTCTGTTACTGTTTACCGTTACTGTGCCAATTACCGATTTTGAAATATAGTACTGTCAAGGTATGTTTTCTCTATTTCTTGGACTGCATCTTGGTTCACCGTTCTATTTATGCATAGTTACCTGATCCTTCTGCATCATCGTTTACTATCCATATGCATGTACCTTGCTGAGCCTCGGCTCACTGTTTTATATTTTTCCCCCACAGATGAAGTTTTAGAGCTTATACCTGACGAGCTGGGGTGATTAGACCTTGTTTGCAGGATTAAAGACCTTGAAAGTTTATTTTGGAGATATATTAATGTAATGACTTGTTGGACTTTTATGGTTAAATATTTTGGTTATGTACTCAGGAATGAACATTTTGGAATGAATATGAATGCTTTCACAAGTGTTAGTGTAACTTCCGCTTTATTTATTATGGTTAAAAGTATATGGGTCCTAGATGGCATCTGTGATCCTGTGCTGCACACAATCGATTGAGTTGGGTTTTCAATTGTGTCAGGACTGATGGAATAAAAAAAAAATCCGTTCCGTCACAAACAAAGGAGCAATAGATGGAAAAGAAAAGTCGAGCAATGGCTCTCCAATGCATTAACCGAAAGGTTCAATCCAAGTTGGTTACCAAAAAGCCAAAGGGTAATAATGAGTTAGTAAATGACCCTATCTGGACTGGCAGAAATAGCCCCATAAATAATAGTCAGATGATTTTCTTATTTAATTGGAACGGTAATTACATATTAAAAAATAATACCTCCTAACAGTTGTCTTAAAACAGCTCACCATATGGACAAAAAGGTCAACTATAAATACAACTCCCCCTAACCAGAAAAGGGGAGGAGAAAAAAAAGGACAAAAAGACACTAAAACATTCGAATGCACCAAATGGAATAAAGCCCTTCTAATTCACATTTTTCCCCATCCTTTTTTGACTTCTAGATTAATTGTAATCTTATTGTTATTAATATGATTAAGTACATCATAATAGCACCTAATATTGTAATATTTTGAATTTCTAATTGATTTATTTTGGATAGAATATTATTTTGGATAATTTGAATGTGATAAAATTTTAAAAAATATTCAGATTAGTAGAGTTGGTACTTGATGTGGGCTAGTGCTAGCGCTTGAACACCGATTTAGATTATGAAATAAAAGAAATGAAAAATAGAATATATATATATGTGTGTGTGTGTGTGTGTGTGTGTGTGTGTGTGTGTGTGTGTGTAATAAAAGAAAAAAGAAATTAAAAGGAGGAAGGAGTGTGGCATTGGGGAGAGAGAGAAGAAAGAAGGAGAGAGGGAAAGAAAAGAGGAGAGAGAGGAGAAAATGGGGAATAGAGTTTCGGCATAGCAGGAGGAGAAGGGAGAAGAGGGAGACGAAGGAGGAGATGGCATAGGCGGCGACGTGCATGGAGGAGAGGCGGCGCGGTGAGAGATGCACAGCAGGAGAGAGAAAAAGGGGATGGTTTGTGCAAGGAGAGAGAGTGGGTAGCGGTGGTGCACGGCAGAGAAAGCATGCCAGGAAGGCCAATGGTGATGAGAGAGGAGGCAGAGGCAGCGGCAGTGGCGGCTCGTGGCAAGGTGGCGTATCATAGCAGAAGAAAAAGACCACACGGGTAGAGAGAGAAAGGTGCACTAATTGGAGAGAGAAAGTGTGATTTGGATATTTTGGAGTATCCTTTCTTTAGATCTGTGAAATATAAAATTAAGGCAAGTATTTGTAGCCTCTATTATTAGTTTGATTTAATATTTAATATATTTTAGATGCTATTTAAAATTTTTACTAAATGCATATAATTTTATACATTCGATCTATTTATTCTAGACATGTATGTATGACTCATTGGCTACTTTGGAGGTTTCTGGTTTGGGTTTTATGATTTTGAAGAATTTACTATTTTTCTAAAAACCTGAAAAATTTATTAGACAATGTGTATTTTTATACTTGTATATTTGTATGAATATAAGATAAAATTTTACATTGGCCATATATTTTCACATGTAAATGTCAAGTTGTGATTACTATATTTGGATTTATTATTGAATATTCTAACTAACTCCTGACAGAAAGATTTATTATTTGAAAATCCTTTTCCGCTAATAAGAAAGGCTTGGATGTAGTGACCATTCCCTTTGGAGGATTTAATTAGACCTGATAATATATTTTGATATCTTAATATATCTGATAAGACTGAGGATTATACCCAAAGATGTAGGTAGTAAATTATAGTGAGTAACCTTACCTATAGGAGATAAAGTACATAGGTGGCCAAGCATACTCGCTAATTTACATTTGAAATAGCCTAAGGTTACTGGAAGTATGTGTGACCATTCCTCAAACTATTCTTTAAATAATCAGAACTCAAATTTGGCGTATAATTTATATTTTTACATAGATTTATATTGGACTTTCATTTATACGTAGATTTTGGTTTGGATTTGATATTCACCGATTTTGCCCATAGACGGGGCTTGGTATATCTCTTACAGATGATTTTAACTATATATTTTGATTTGAAACTTTGAACTATTTGTTGCAATACTACTTCAACTTTTGTGTACACTATTGGATCATCTGGCTATCAAATTCTGCCCCAAATCATGAATTGATCAAATTTTGGACTTGAACTTGGACTTGGACTTGGACTTGGACTCAGACTTGGATTGGACATCTTCTTATCAGAATTAGTCCAGATAACTTATATATATATATGTGCACATCCCGATGAGGATTGTTTTCTAATTGGACATTTATTTTGGATCTGAATATTTAATTTGAGTACGAGACTACAATTGAATTTTGGATCTTGGAATTTGGATCTTAAATTTCTATTAAATTTATTATATCGTCGATTTGCATTTATTCTATTATTTGATTGGATATTTATTCATTTGATCCTCCATCTGATTTATTGGACCTATTTACTTATGTATGATACTTATTAGGTTTTAGGCTCATATTTTATATTTTGTCCTTTCAGAATAGAAGGCTTGAACGCATTATAGGAGTATGGACGTGATGTGTTAACTATTTGTCCAATTTGGAATGTTTTAGTTTCGTTATGATTTAAATTAGTATTTGTTGTGATTGAATTTTAGAGTTAATGGAATATATACACATGGTTACATTTCAAAAATAGTGAGGGTATTATATTATGTCTGATTATGATTTTGGTTTTGTTGACCTCCGTTACGATAATTGTAGAACATGTCATATTTATATTATCTGGACGGTTGTCCAATAAGATTCTGTGTGAGTTTTAATTTATCGGGTCTTGTATATTTTATTTATTATATTTAGATTTTAAAATTTAGCATTATTTATTAAATTTATTTGGGATTTTAAATTTTAGAGATAATAATTAATTAGACCTACTAATTTTCGAGTCATGACAAATACATTGTGTTCAAAAGATACCTTTATTTCGTTGAGGCTTTGAAGTGAGCTTAGTGGTAATGTGACGATTCGGAGTTAAGTAGGTCTGGATAATTATTATTCATAAATTAAAAATCCCAGATAATGATAATAATAAACACTAAATTAAAAAAAAAGGAAAAACCAAGTGTGACATGAACTAAATACAAGACCCAACAATCTCACCCGTACAGAATCTTATCGGATAACTGTCTGAACAAAATATATTTGACCTGCTCTATGAACTGCCATAAGGGAAAAAACAAAATCAAACCTTGAATTAGGAAATCAAATATGACCGGTTCCATCTGAACTATATGAATAAAAATACTTACCAAAAAAATGCGATGCCACGTCAAATCTAGCCCAACTCTTATAGCATATCCAAGTCTTCCACTTTAAATAGAAGAAAACAAAAAACTTGAGTTAAAGGCTGGGCAAGTATCATCACACACATGTATAAAAATTGTACATATAAATTTGATGGAGAGCTCATATAAAATTAAATATCAAAGTAGATAACAAATCGTGCTTTGAAATTTCACCACATATACCAAAACCACCACACACCCACCTCAGATGTAAATCAAATCCAAATCTTAACTTCATAATGACTACATTTTAGGCCGACAATTTTAGGTCATCACATAAAACTGACATCTGGCTACATTTTAGGCCTATAGCTCTTAACTGCCTTTTCATCACTATCGGCTATAATTTAGGATTGCAGCTCTCAGCCATCTTTTCATCGTTATCGACTATAATTTAGGCCTACAACTCTCGACCATTTCATATTATTGGATCCTAGCTATATTTTAAGCCTGCAATTCTCGATCATATCATATCATCGGCTTCATTAGTCTGGTTATATTTTAGGCCTGTAACTTTTAGCCATCACATATTGACCCACTAGGGCCTCAAACCACCATGGTCCAACACATATGCCAACCCACCATTTTCAAACTCCACCCATTTCATACATATATATTGATACAAAATACACAACCTCAAATATTTATACTAATTTTCATAAAATCATAAAAAACTTCCAAAACACGTATAAAAAATATCATATAATAAATCAGATCAAAGATGGAGTTATAAATACTTGCCTTGATTTTATATCAAACAAGTCTAACAAAAGGATGTTTTTAGGTATCTGAATTATGCGTTCTCTCTCCTCTTTCGTGTGTCCTTTCTCTCTCTTCCTGCTCTACTTTTCTCTCATGCCATGAGCCTCTTCTCTGCAAGTCGCCACCTTGCCTACAAGCTGCCACTTCCTCTGCCTCCATCTCTCGGCCACCACCAACCTTCTCGATGAGCTCTCTCTCCTCGTCACACATCGTCACTGCCTCTACCTCCTCACTCGGCCGCTTTCCCTTCTCGGTGGGTCACCTCCTCTCTTGGCCGCACCGGCCTTCTTCCTTCTCCTCCTTTCTCCTCTTCCTCTTTTCCTTTCTTCTTCTCTCCCACATTGCCTCACCCACTGCTGCTCTTCCCTCTCTCTTTCTTTTCCATTCTTCTCCTTTTTCTTTCTTTTTTTTTCCTCCCTGCTAGCTACCCAAAAAACCCCTTTTTATTTTCCTCCCTTCCTTTCTTACCAGCCGTGGGTTTCCGTCCACGGTTTTGCATTTTATTATATATATATATATACATATAAACTATAATATCTCACCGACGCCCGAGTGCCACGCCACAATTTTGATTTTTCCATCAAAATTTTATAATATATAATTAATTTTTGTCAGGTCTAAATTACTTAAAATTATAATTAATATTAAAATAATTCAAATGGGGATTCGAAATATTACATTTTTTCCTCCTTATAAAAATTTCGTCTTCAAAATTTACACGCCGCAATCCTCAAACAAACAAGGGCATTTTTCTGAACTTCATCTTCACGCTTCAAAGTCACTTCTTCAAGATGTTTTTAGAAATATCTGACCATCCATATTGAATCTCAAATCAAATTGCAAGTTTCATCTTTTGGTTTAAACCTCAAATCAAATTTTGTGACTGTCGGTTGTTTGCCTAGACGCTTCCACTGCACAATTCTGATCCATTATCTGCCTTGGATCAGATCATAATCAAAAGCCTCAAAATTAGAATACCTTACAATTTTCTCATCTCAATAATATATTAATGGCCAATCTCAGGAATGACATCCTATTTGGCAAGCGATGAGCTGACTTCATCTCCTTATCTATCATCATCCAAATCGCCACCAATTTCTCGTTGTTTGATGGAAACCCAAAATAAAATCTTGAATGCTTCTTCTTCTCGGCTTCATCCTTTAGGCACAAGATGCACCTCGCCACATAAGCTGCAAGTTCATGCCTCATATTCATTCGGAATCCAATCCTTACGAAGAGAATAAGTTGACTTGGTATGAGTTTCTTCATCTTTCTTTGTAGCTTCCAATCTTGACGAATCTTCCTTCCCTTACTTAAACACAATGATCATTCTTAACTTATCATTTGAAGAAACAGTCGGGGTTTGCTGAGTAAGAAAATTAAACTTTTGAAAAATTATGGGCTTGCACTTCATTACCTCCACTCCACTGCCTACTTCTCTGCCGACTAAAACCTCATTCTATCCCATGAGATTTCATATCAGCCCAACAAAACCTCAACATATTTGCAGATCTAAAATCTCCACTGACTCCTCCAAATATGATAAATCCTCATTAATTACCAAGGGACCATAATCAATAACATGTGCCAAATCGTAGACATACTTCCTCAACATCGATACATGGAAGATGTTATGCACCTCAGCCAAGTTCGGTGGCAACAAGAACCGATACGCCACTTCTCCAACCTTCTCCAAAGTCTTGAATGGTCCAATATAACGTGGCCTCAACTTGCCTTTGACACCAAACCTCATGATTCCCTTCGACGGTGAAACTTTAAGGAACACAAAATCACCTACCTCGAATCGGAGCACTGATCTTCTTCAGCCTGCGTAACTCTTCTGCCGACTCTGGGTAACCCTCAACTTATTAACAATCACCATAATATTTTCTAATATCTCTCTAATCACATCAAGCCCCATAAAATGTCTATCTCCAATCTCCTCCCAATAGATCGGAGATCGGCACTTCCTACCATATAGTACCTCAAATGGAGACATACCAATACTTGCTTGGAAGTTATTGTTGTACGCGAACTCCATCGACGCTAGGTGATCATCCCAACACCCTTTAAACTCCAACACCGTGGCCCGAAGTATCTCCTCCAAAATCTGAATAGTCCGCTCCGACTGACCATAGGTTTGGGGATGATACGCTGTGCTAAAATTTAGATTTGTCCCTAATTCCCAATGCAAGCTCTTCCAATATTTAGAGACGAAACATGGATCACGATTGAACACAATAGATGTTGGCACACCGTATAATCTAACAATCTCGCTGTACAGTTATGCCAGGCGATCATGAAAATACGTAGTCCGGATGACTATGAAATGTGCAGATTTTGTCAGCCAATCCACGATAAGCTAGATTGCATCGTGATTCCTCAGAGTCCTAAGCAAATAGGAAACAAAGTCCATCGAAATGTCTTCCTACTTCCAACTCGGGATAGACAACGGCTGCAACAAACTAGAAGGCTTCCTCCTCTCAGTCTTAAGCTACTGACAAATAAGATATCGCCTAACAAAAGCAACTATCTTCATTAAATATTGGTACATTTTATTGATCCCAGGGTGGAAAGTGTACCTGGTTCGGTGCGCCTCCTTCATGATTTCTTCCTGTGCTCCTTTATCGTCAGGCACACATATTTGCCCTCGGAATCTTGAAATTTCATTTGCACGAATACTGAAATCAACTCAAAAATCTCTACCAAGATCGTCAACAATGTCCATAAAAAACGGATCACTCACTTGCCCTTCCTTAATCCCCTGAAGGATCTCGGGCTGCACCTGTAAGAAAAATAACATCATACGATTGCCCTTGACGTAACGTTGGATGTGGCAATACTTTAGACAATACAACATCTCCATCTTCTTTATCTGCATCGTTGTCACCAAACAAGTTCGGCGACTCAGGGCATCCGCAACCACATTCACCTTCCCCGACCGATAATGGATCTCACAATCATAGTCCTTAAGATACCCAATCCATCGTCGCTGCTTCATATTCAACTCCTTCTGCGAAAATAGATACTCTAGGCTTTTATGATCGGAGTACACCAAAAATTTTTTGCCATACAAATAATGTCTCCAAATCTTTAATGCAAAAACTACGGCGGCTAACTCCAAATCGTTGGTCTGGTAGTTCTTCTCATGACCTTTAATTGCCAAAACCCATAGGCAACTACCTTCCCATTATGCATAAGAACACATTTGAGTCTGACTTTAGAACCATCGTAATAAATCTTGAAACCACTAGAATTATTGGGAAGAGTCAAAATCAGTACAGAAGTCAACCGATCTTTCAACTCTCAAAAGCTACAATCACACTCCTCGATCCAATCAAATCTTGTTTCCTTCTTCATCAACTAGGTAAGCGGTAATACAATACAAGAGAAATTCTCCACAAATCGACGATAGTAGCCTGCCATACCCAAAAAGCTACGGACCTCCATCACGGTCATCAGTCGATCCCAACTAATCACGACTTTGACCTTCTTTGGATCTACCGAGATGCCTCCATTTGAAATCATGTGGCCGAGAAATACAACCTCCTCAAGCCAGAATTTGCATTTCTTTAACTTTATGAATTATCGATGCTCCCTAGAGGTTTAGAGGACAATCCTCAAGTGCTCCTCATGCTCCACAGCACTCCATGAATAGATCAAGATATCACCAATGAAAATCACTACAAATTTATCCAGATAGGGCTAAAAAACCTAATTCATCAAGTCCATAAATGCAACGGGAGCATTCGTCAATCTGAATGGCATAATGAAAAACTCATAATGGCCATACGTCGTTTGGAATGCCGTCTTCGCTACATCATCTTGCTTAATCAAGAGTTAATGATATCCCAACTGAAGATCGATCTTTGAGAACACTTAGGTTCCCTGCAATTGATCAAAGAGGTCATCAACCGCAAAAACGGATACTTATTCTTTATCATGATCTTATTCAACTCACAATAATCCATGCAAAACCATAAGGTCCCATCCTTCTTCTTTACAAATAGGACTAGAGCACCCCATGGCGAAACACTGGGTCTAATAAAACCCATATCAAGCAAATTCTGCGACTGTTGTTCAATACTTTCAACTCAGCAGAGGCCATACGATAAGGGGTCCTCGATATAGGTGCCAATCCTAGTACAAGATCAATTCCGAACTCAATCTTACGGTGTGGCAGTAGGGTAGACAGCTTATCGGGAAACACATCCTCAAACTTGCACACAACTGAAATATCCTTCGCAGATAATTTTTGACTCTCCACAATACTAGCATAAGCTAGAAAGGCTTCACAACCGCTATTCAACAGATGGCGAGCCTAGAGAGCTGAGACAAAGCCGGACTCCTTTAATCTCTAGATTCCTTGAATGTGAAAAGGCTCACACTTTGGAATCACAAAATTTACTCTCTTGTGGAAGCAATCAATAGTTGCATGATATCTGAACAACCAATCCATACTCAAAATAATATCAAAATCATGCATCTCTAGAAGAACTGAATCGACAACCAAAGATAAGCCATTAACCTCAACGACACACCCAAGGTAAGAAATGTCGGTGATAACAGAAGATCCCGTGGGTATCGATACAACCAAAGAGAAGTCAAGAATCATAGGAGAGGATGCAATATGACATACAAACCGTGGAGAAACAAACGAATGAATAGACCCAGAATCAAAAAGTACTGAACAAGAAATGCCACAAATGGAGATAATACCTTCCATCACATTATCTGATGCATTGGCTTCACTCGTGGACACTGCAAAAGCCTTTCCTTAGACAATAGGCTTAGAAGTGCAGGCCTTCTGTGGATGAGAACCACAATTAAAACAGCCGACTGTCAATCTAAAATAAGGCTTGCTCTCGTGCATCTTCCCACAATGCTGACACGAACACACAGAAGCTTGAGAAGATGATGAAGTCTAACTACCCTTCCTTTTAGAATTTGACTGTCTTGTTTTCTTGGACGACCTCTCAGAACTTGCGTTGGAACTAGCATCGACCCCACTCTTGCCCAGTGAACGCTTTTTGAATAATCCCTCCTTTGCAAGTTCTTGCTCAAGGATCAGGGCACGATCCAACACATCTACGTAAGTTATTAGCTTTAGGGTTACCAACTGCTTGCGGATGTCATCTCGCAAGCCTTGCAAAATCTTCCTCGCCTTCCTCTCCTCGTCATCGACCATATAAGGGGCAAATTGCAACAACTCAATAAACTTAGCATCGTACTCGGCCAAGGTCCAACCACCCTGCCTTAAACAGATAAACTCCTCCTCCTTTTAGACACAGAGGCTGAAAGGAAAATATTTCTCCATGAATGCCTCTTCAAATATCAGCCAAGTCATCTCATCCTCAGACACCCCTAATGCTCTCTTTTTCATTAGCCACCAGTGATGCGCCTCATCCTCCAATCGGTAGGACGCAAACAAAACCCTGTCCTCCTTGGGGCATCGAATCCCCACGAACACTTTCTTTAATCTCTCAAACCATGTGTCCGCTTTGATAGAATCGGGATCCCCCAAAAACTCTAGGACTTGCTCCTAAATGAAGCAATCATAGGCAGAAGGTCCCTGATTAGTAGGTGGTTATACAGGAGCCAGAGCAGGAACAGGGGTGAGATTTTTTTGCTCCATGTTCTCAATACTGTTTGTCATTCATCCCAACAGATTCAAATATTCTACCTCCCGGTCTCGTGGTCAACCACCTCCACGCAGACCCCTCAGTCTAGGCGGCGTGATCAGCTTCCAATGACACTTCTCAAACAAGAAGAATTACGAATTAGTCAAAATATTAGACTTTAATTAAGACATTGTAATCTATGCAATTAAATAAGACTATCGCCCTAACTTAGTTCTAGTCTAAGTTATGCGAGCTAGGGTAACTAGGGCTATCCAACCTAACCTAGTCATTTTATACCTACATTCACCTATTCAGTCTTAGCCTATACTATCCTAAGCTTCCACATAAGATCCAAATCAAATTTAAGCCATCTCTTTCTCTTATATTAATTGTGACGGACTTTATTTTCTATTAAAAATTTAGTAGAGTTTCGTCTAAAATACAGACACTCGTCAATACAAAACCTGTACAAATTCCTGTACAGCAATCACAAAATACACACTATACACACAGGATCCCAACTACCACAATAACGAGTGGCACCGACGTCATAACTCCGGTACGACGTCGGTTCAAATAAGATGACAACTAGGTAACAAAATATAACCATAAATAAAACCTACGAAAGTACAAACATTCATCATATACGGTAAAAAACTAAACTATGTAACCATCATCATCATCATCACATACATCAGTAACCATGAGTATCAAAATAAATAATACAAGTTCTCTGTCTCATACAAAATCATAAAACTAAGTCCCAAAAAGCTATGCAATCAATATCTACTGCCTATCCTGCGCTTACGGCCTACTCAAACTCGTCAGGTATAAAAGCGTGCTCATTTGGAAGGAAGAAAGAAGTAATGTGAACTAAATGCTCAACAAGTACAACATAAACAATTATTAAGCAATATTTTCAAATGAAACGAGAATTAGGATAGAAGCAATATGTAAGGATGCATGAAGATATGAAACATGTTTTAATGCACTCTCTTTATTACATTTATCTTTGCAGATCAGGGTTAGTAAACCTTACTAGCTAAAGGTGGGGAAGAATGAGGAAAGGATCATGATATCCCACATGATCTAAGGCCGAATAACGTACATGACGTCCAGTAGCAAACTTTTTCCTTATACAAGGCTAAACACCACATAACAAGCGGTATACCTATCATCCGGTATACATGGCCAATAAAATACTCTTTAACCTCCCGTGGTCCAGAGGCAATTTTCGTCCTTCCACAATAACATCCTGAGACTTGTCAAAGAGTATCACCCACTATAATACACGGTCAGGATAATCCTTAAGTCTCCACTGTAATACTAATGGAATGCTAAGGATATTACCCTCCATAATATAAATTTGTGGTCCTAATTTCATGATTTTCTATTCTTTGAGGGAAAGTCCATCAAACTTATTTTATAAATTTCTCTATTCGAAAGAATAAATCAATCAAATAATAAATTGTAAAATTTTCTTCGAATATTTGCATATTTTTATCTTTCTTTTAGATTTAAAACTTCTCACAACTTAACTTTTATGCATAAGTATCATATAACATAGTAAATGTGAAAATTTTTACCACCGTGAGCCCAACTCTACTTTATGGCTTCTGGATAACGATTATCTTCACAATTTCTTAACAATAATATTTTTCGGGATACACAATTAAGCATAGACAAATATGCATAACTTGAAGGACAATTAAACAAAACGAAAACATGTAAGAAAATACTCATTAGTCTTGGGTGAACAGTGACCGCATGTGAAGTAGGGTTCCCAAATGCTCCAAATTGGTCAAAACTTAGAAATCGGACACCAAAATTGATAGTTGCTTACATTCAAGACATTAGTTAATCACAATTATAGGCAAATCATGCATGGGAATCATATTAAATGGGAAATTACTAGTTAGGTGTCGGTTAGGGTTTTGACGAAGCCAAACCCACGCGAAACATTGGGAAATCAGGCACCAAACGGTAAATAAATTATACTATGGTCATAGTTTCCTTAAAATACACATTTTGAGTAGGTACCAAAACAAAAATACTCGAGAAAAAACAAATAAAAATCAAAAGAGAAAATAAAAAGGATATGGGAACACTTGCCTCAACCCGATCTAATACTTCTTTATTTGGCTCCTGCCTGAAATTAGATCCGGGGACCTCATTTTTCCTTTTTTCTCTCTCTACCTGCCGGTTCCTTCTCTCTTTTCTCTCTTTTTCGTGTTCAGCTACCCGAACCCCTATTTTTTTCCCTTTTGCGTTTCTATTATTATTATTATTATTATTATTATTGTTATTATTATTATTATTATTATATATTTATTCCTTTTTCTTCAAATCTTAAAACCCAAATCGATACTCAAGTGATTTAACGGGGGCACTTCGGGCGCCAGCCCAATAATTCCTAATATTCTCCAAAATTTTTATAATATTTAATTAATTTTTACCACACCCAATTTATCCAAAAATAAATGAACCTAATTAAATCAAATAAAAATATTCGGGATATTACACTATCTATTTCCACCTAATCTAAAACATCCTCGATCCTAAACCTGAAATATATGATACATTACAAGACGTAGAATCACTAATGATATTTCAAGTCCTCAAGAAGCGCTATAAAATTTTTCTTGACCTAAAATAATCACTGATATATTAAATTCTTGAACCACTCAAATTCAAATTTCAGAATACCAAGCCTTAACAGTCCTCCAAAATACATACTATTCTTGACCCAAACTTAATTTATTAGAAACAAATCTAACTCCTCAAATATCATTGAATCGTCGAATATCCTCAAATATTATCAAATCCAAAAGATTTTCAAATGTACGCACAAAACCTTAATTCTCTGATATCATAAAGTTGTGATGACCCGAATCCGAAATTCATAATTAATATCCAAATCTGATCATATAGAAAAAATTCAAATCTCAAATCAATATATAACACATTCACAACTGATAAAAACATAAATATAATAATCTAAATATCTTTACACAAACAATAAATTTGAGAAAAATACATAACCCCATAAATCCTAACAAAATAAAGCAAAATATCAAAATATATCTCTAGAGTATAAAATCAATACTCTTTCTCGTTGGACTTCAATCTCTCTTGCGACAACCTTCTATCCAACTCTAAAGTCATCATCGCCTACATTTACTACTCTGAAAGAAAGAAAAATAGTAAGAGTGAGTTAAATACCCAATAAGTGATAACAAATCCAAAAATAATAGGAAATGATAATAAATTTTTTAGAAATACAATACATAATATATGCCAAGAGTTATAAACAATAATACAATATCTAACTGATAAATATATTAAAGAATTTATATTTCATCGCATCTACGATTCAAATGCATAAGAAATGTAGGTCACTCCAAACTCTGATGTGACAAATATTATAAGATTTCACAAATAAGAGATGAAAATTCCTCAGAATCCGATCTTACAAGAAATAAAGGAATCTACTAGTCCGAATATCAGCGTGAACGACCAGAATATCAAATAACCATAAATGATATGGATTCTACTGAATCCGAATATCGTAGAATCTGACACATGGATTCTACCAGGTACAGCTCGTGGATTCCACCGAATTCCAAACTCAAGAGGTATTAACAATTACAGAAAAACATAATGAATATCCTTGAAACTTATTCTGCCATCATGAACCAAGGATCACATATTTATACCCCCAACGATTAGATAAATGTAACGAGATTATTCATGGTATCCTCGCTACCCCTACAATCCCCCCAAAGGTTGTACCCATAACATGCCCATACTATCCGTAGTACCTCTCACCAAATGATATCCATGGTATCATCTCCTACGATAGTCACATGGTTATAAGTATCCCTCCACAATAAACAATATACATCATTATCACAATGATATGGAATCAATATCGGATAAATGTAGACTACGCTAAGGTGTCGTAGCCTCTCATTCGACTAGATACCTTAATATTTTCATATACTCTCCTCAACCTTGACCGTAAAAAACCAATAATCTAAATACTCATGCAATCGAATATAACGTAAAAGAGGTTTTACAAATATAACGATAGAAATATCATTTTGTGCTAATAAGGACCGTACTCATACTATCAAAATTAATACAAAAGAATTTATCACATAATGATGAAAGAATAAAAGAGAACTAGGAATAACATATTTTGACTAATTTAACATTTAACTAGTTTGTTTCCAAAACCTTACTAAGGCCACAAAATATCCTTAATTTTATCATTATCGAACTAACTCACGATTCTCATCTTATTTAATTATCCCGATTAATTTCACGAAGATCAATTAAAATAATAATTACTATTAATTTTCTCCTCAATATACATTCACGTACACATAAATTATATACATCTATTTTTCCCATAAATATACATCAACCCATATAATTAAGCACATATATATAAATATATACATCCTACCTCATATATATATATATATATATATATATATATATATATATATACTCACACTATACTTCTCATATATTTGTATATACATACATACATACCATGGCATACATGCACATGCGCATATATCACACGTGAAAAGACTGGAACGCATCGCCACAGTTCACGGAAGTCCTGTTCTTCCTCAATAGAAGCCATCAGTTAATCACTAAATTATTTCAGCAGTACAAGCCAAGGATTTACAGTTTAATGGGACTACAACAACACATTCAACAATTTAAATGGTTTATCGCTGCGATTAACACCAAAGCAATTGATTTTCCATTAGCTTCTGACAATGACCGTAGAGATTTCAAACAGGGCTCAACATACAGAAAATCCTCAAACAAAATAATTGAATATACATCTCCTAATGAACCAGAGATTTATATAGCTACGCTCCAAAAATTTTTATTCACACCGGTATCCCTAAACAGAGCTCCGTGCCCTGTCTTATCCCAACAAAATCGGTCCATGAGTATGCAAGGGAAACCCAACCTTTTCTACTCCAATGGGTAAAACAAAGAATTCGTAGCATGAACCCAAAATATTTAAGTCCCCAACTCTTTCTGAGCCCCTCGACAAAAAAAATCCGTTTCCCATCATCCCAAGCCAAAAGGCTCTGTTTCCATTACCCGGGTCGATCCCAACGATGACAAGGGAAATTCTAGGTTTTCGGCTTCAAACAAACGAAAATGAGAAACTTGTGGTTTACACCCATTATTATTCATGCCTCAAATTATCATGAAGCCTTCAAAATTCTTCGTTTATCACTGCCCCAGTTTTTCCCCAATTTGCGCTAATACATGAATTAAAGGAGCCGAGGAATACGCCATACCAATTTTCACCTTCTAATAATTAGAAAATGATGTCTTTAGTATAAACCTATTGATTATTACGCCTCAAGCTCGCGATTTCTCACCACTCAAGCCGCAGGCTCTGTAGTACCTGATTTTTGGCTCAAGACAAAATATAATTGAATCCCACAAAATCAAGGCATACATCAAAAAAATCAACATTTACAATGAGAATGGAAGAATTTTCTTGCAAAAAAGAAGAATTTTACTTGCGAAGAAAATCTCAAATCAACTTGCAAAATAGGAAGATCATAAACAAAATCTGAAATCAACTTGCCTCAATTTCGTATTCTTCTTCCCGCAATGACAGCAACAGTGCAAATGGAAATGGCGGCAACACAAACCAACGATGACGACGTCGGCTCGAATTCACGATGATAATTAGCAGCGGCAACGGCAAGGAACAGCGACGATGACATCAACTGCATGGCTAGGGTTTCATGACAGCAACCACTTCTTACATTGCGCGTCCTCCCGTTCCCATCTTCGATTCGTCCTACCCTTTTTTAAATAGTGGGAGGTTATTTTGGCGTCAGTTTCCTTCCTTCTCTTCTTTTTCGTTTTCTATTATTATTATTATTATTATTATTATTATTATTTATTTATCATAAATAACCCTTTATCAATGTTATTATAATATTTAATAACATATATTATTATTATTATTTTATATAAATATTATAATTTATTATCGTAAATAATTATTATTATATGTATAGTTATTTATATTTATATATTTATTTATCTCTAATTAAAATGTTAATTAATTATTTATTTGTTTATCCTTATAATAACACTTAAAATTTTAATATTAATTTCAAATTAATGGTTTAAGTATTTAAACCCAATTCAACAATTCAAATACTCTATGTTCATATTTTAAACCCAATTATCAAATTTTAAACCCAAAATAATTACTAAAATAGTCAAATAATTATCAAAATTAATTAGATAATTTAGTTTTATAAAATAATAAATTCAAAAATATTCGATATGCTATAGGTTATGTTCTGAATAAGTATACATGAAACTTAGTAATTCGTGCCTGAATGTTGAATCTACTGACAAATCAACTTTTGGTAACGAAAAACTATCTTTTGGACATGCCTTATTCACGTTAGTGAAATCAATACACATCCTTTATTTTTCATTATTTTTCTTGACAAGCACAATATTGGACAACTAATCTGAATATTGGACTTCCTCATGTAACCCGCATCAAGTAATTTTTTAATTTCCTCTCTTCTAGCAATGAGTTTTTTTATAGAGTGGTTTCTCCGTTTCTCCCAAATTAATTTGTATCCTAGAATCGGTTCCAACTTGTAGACATCACACCAACCGATATTCATGGCATGTCTGCTGGTGTCCATATAAACACATCTCGGTCTTTTCCAACGAATGCCATCAGTTGCTCTCTCTGTTGAGTAGGAAGAGAAATTCCAACTTGTACGTGCCTCTTGTGGTTAATTAGATCCAGTGGAATTTGCATGGTTGATTCATTAGATTGGCCTTATTGTAGGGTTACGTCATCTCAATGATTAAAATCCTCAATCGGTTGATTTGAGACCGACTGGCCTGCCTTGGCTAAGTTGCAGGTTTGGCCTGTGATATGGTTGCCCAGCACTTTCCCTATCCCGCATGAACTTCATTTTTAAGCGTGGTATTGACATTACTGCTTTGAAAGCCATTAGGTGAGGTCTACTCAATATCACATTGAAAACTAAGGGTACATCCACCATTAAGAATGTCAGCATTTGAAAAACTATTTTTGGATATGTTTTCAATATAATTTCTAACAGGATGGTTCATTATACTAGAATGAGTTCGTTGTTCAGCCCATATAGAAAACCTAGGCCGACTTCATTTGGCTTCTTTTAAATTCAAGCTTAAATAAAATATTAAGATAAAGTAAATTTTGAAGACTTTTATTATCATTAAAGACTTGTTTTAACAGGTAATCAATAATATCATCTGAAATAAGTATAGATACAATAAGAGAATTAGAGTAGGGAGTCATTACATGATTTATATTTGTCACGATCTGAAAATTAGAAAATCTAATTAATTATTATTTCTAAAATAATAATTAATATTAAAATAATCTAAATGGGAATCCAAAATATTATAATATCATTGTCTCCAAAATTAATTAGTAGGTTTAATTAATTACCACGAGTTCATTAGTTTCATAAGTGGCGATATATGTTTGGGTTATAGTCATTACCTTAAAAAAGGTTTTGGACTCTTACTAAACTAAATATTTAAAAACTCACCCAACCGTACAATTGCCATGAAGGAATTTAACTTTACCCCATTGGTAAGTTTCGATATTCCTCAAGCCTCTGCATTAAATCATACCAAGAAGTGTTTTAAAATTTCGTTTGGACCTTATCGAATATAGACAAGGTGCCATAACTACTTTTTCACCCTTCTATTAGAGACAAATTGTGACAGAAACCTATTAGCTAACTGCTAAAAAGACTAGATCAAATTTTGTGCTACGTAGTAAAATCAAATTTGAGCATCCCCTTTTAGGGTTAATGGGAAGTAAAGACATAAGGCGGGGTCATCCAAAACCCAAAATCTAACAAGGTATAGAAGTGATTCAAATGATCAATTAGATTAGAATTTTTGTGATAAGATTCTAGAGTTAGCATTTTGAACTTGAAAGAGAACCAATGCATCCTGATCTCCCATGTAAAAGGGGAATTTCCTAAATCAACCAAATGTCTGACCGTGCTTTCTCGAAATAGTTTTTGTTCGATCTTTTTGATTCTTTCCTTCACCTGAGAGGCGGATGCAATCTTCTTTACATTAAGAAATGTCCTCAACTCTAAATAATTAGCAAAATATATGGGGAGCCTGTCGGCTCGAAGCATTGTTTGGCAAGCTGCTGCATGAAGTCTTATCCTGAGCCGAGGGTCTTTCCATATCTCAAGAGCAGCATGGATTTCATCACTCAGAGCTTTCCTCTTGGGCTTTAAAATTAAGCCGACCCTTGAGCCAAGTTGGGATTTTTCAATCAAGGCTTCTTCAGCTTCTGAGTCTCTAGGCTACGAGGTATTCCCCTTAGAAGGATGTTTTTCCTTTGGTTTTTCCCTTTGGAAGTGGATGCTTGTGAATTGGAGGATAGAGCTCCCAACAGGTATTTCTCCAAACTATTCCAAAGAGATTTCAGTATTTTAGACATGGAGATGACCTAAGCTACCAGTGTCTTGATGTTTACGTTTGTGGGCAGACGGACATTCCCATGACTACCCATTGTTGGGTCGTCACTATGACAGTTGATGCCCTGAGTGGTAAACTCGATTGGGCCCTTGTATTAGTCATGCTTATTTTGTTGTATTGGTTGTGATCAGATTTTTTGTGTTGATGAGAACGAATAGTTTTACTACCTTTCCACTGATAGCGCAAATGATGGTCTTAATAATTTGGATTTAACGTATGAATTAGAGAGCTGTATAATTGGATCTAGATATCCAAATTATAATGGGTGTAATTTTTATAAATTTAAATTTGAATCTTATGCACTATAAAAGAATAAATGAGTTGTAAGAAAAATACGGGATTCGCTTATCTAAAAATATTTCAACATTCAGATCAGTGATCTTTCTTAATAGATGGAAAGATAATAAGGAAATAAAGGTTTGAATTGAAAGAGGATGTGGATGAGTATAAATTTGGAGGGCTTTACTTCGTCTGGTGCACTTGGTTGTTAAGTGTCCTTTTTTTACTTTTTTCTCCTCCCATCTTTGTCTGGGAGAAAATGTATTTATAGCCTATGGTTCTATTTGTCTAGTCAACATTCAAAATCATTGCATGTGTCCAGAGCCATTTTGAAATAGTTATAGAGAGGTGTTATTTCTGGTGTGTAACTGTTATCCTAATTTAATAAGGTAATCATCTGGCCATTACTAATGGGACCGTTTCAACCATTTTTTAGATCGGATTATTAACTAACTTGTGACTATCTCTCAGTTTTTGGTAACTGACTGCTCGACTTAAACCTTTCAATTAATACCTCTGGAAGCTATTATTCGACCGTTTTGACTGGCTTTGTCACTTTTCGTCTAAGCTATTAGAGTTTTGGACCTTAATCTAAATTTGTGTAGGGCTAATTTACCTTGGGCCGTATCCGTCAAATATATAAATATTTATATAAAATTTTATAAAATAATATTTAAATATTTAAATATTAATATAATAAAAATAAGAATAATAGAATCTATTACTTTTATATTTTTTAATATTATTTTTATCTAATAAATTTTAATCTGATGGATAAAACACTGCATCGTCTAAACACACTGCAGTCCCTTTACCCCTTTGAAATAGGGATCGAATTAATCGTGATTGGTCGCACTGATCGTGCCGTCGTTACGATCAGGATACGCTGACGGAGGCAAAATCTTTACGGCCGTAGCTTAAGCCGAGCCATGGAAAAAAGCCCAGCCGTACATCTCCTTCCTGTTATGTTGATGACAGCCCAATTTATATTCTATTGTGATGGATCACATTCAACCCGAAAATATCTCCCGCAACCAAAACTGACTGAAAATGGGAACTCGACCACCGTCCAGTGCAAGCTGGTCAGACTGAATTTGCTTTTGGGGCAGAAGAAATTTGAACCATGGTTGCACCTAACCTGAGTCAGAATTTAACCCTACATCTGACCCAAGTTGATTTATTTAAAGAGAGAGGGAGAAATGTGGTCTGCGTCAATTCTCTTTCTTCCTCCGTCCCATCTCCTCTCTCTCTCTCTCTCTCTCTCTCTCTCCGTAAGTTCCATTACAGCTGATCAACAATCAGACTCTTTGTTCTAAGTGGATTGAGGAATGATGAGAGACAGGAGAACTGATGTGTTTAAGAGAGTTTGATTGTTTCTTTTCCGGGTTGGGTTTGTTTTAGCGGTGTTTGAAAGCCTTTTTCTTATTATGCCTGTGGAATTTAAGTATATGTTGTTTCCTCTGTGTAGGTTGAGAAGGAGAAGAAAGTCGAAAAAGGGGACCAGATGGTAAGGGCAAGAGAGGCAAATCGTTCCATTAGGCAACTTTTACGCACGGCTGACCAACAATTTGGTCTTCTCTACTTGGGACTCTCATTTGCATGTCTTCCAAGTGAAATGATCTTCTACGATCTGCTAATTGGTTGATACTCGTTCCGCCCCCCTCCCCCCCTCCGGGACACCATTTTTTCTGTTATGAAGAGACCTGGCAGCTCAGACTCCTCCGGTGCTTGGATGTCTATACTCATAGCAACAGGTTCCAATTCTTAAAATGCAAAACCTACTCTTGTTAGCGACTTATTTACAAGATTTAGACATAGTTGATGTTGTTACTAAATTTTGTCAACGCTTATTCATCTTCCAACGTTCTGTTTTTCTATTCTTCATTATTTTTTTCTAGTTTTAGTTATTTTGGAGAATATCGAGAATATTTTCCATTAATTCTTACTCCAGTTTTGGTCCAACTGTTTAGACGAGCATAGCCCACGAATTAACCATGGGTACAGTAGGGAATTTCATTCCATGTTGGATGGCCTTGATGAAGAAGAATGTTTGTATGAACCCGGCCACGCCCCGGAGAAGAAACGCCGGCTAAGCGTTCTTCAGGTGAGGACCTTGGAGAAGAATTTCGAGGTAGAAAACAAGCTTGAGCCAGAAAGGAAGGTGAATCTCGCCCAAGAACTTGGTCTACAGCCTAGACAAGTTGCAGTTTGGTTCCAAAACAGAAGAGCCCGGTGGAAAACCAAGCAGCTGGAGAAAGATTACAGTGTTCTTAAGGTCAATTATGATGCTCTTAAGAAAAATCATGAGTCGCTCCGCCGTGACAACGAAGCTCTACTCAAAGAGGTAAGTTTTCTAGCAGTCGGCCATAGGGGATAACAAGTACCTAAATTTCATTGTAACCGTTCTCGTATTTATTACTTAATCAGCTAAAAAGGAGAGGGAAAAAAAAAACCCATCTGCCCGTTTGAAATTATATTGGATCTTATGTACTACCCCTGGTATACCAAAGTTTGATTACGTTTTGTCGTGCCATTTGATAATGTTTTTTGGTTAGATATTTAAATGTAAGTAGATTTCTGAACTGCTTGCAGATAATAGAGTTGAAATCATCAAAGCTGGATGGAGAGAAGACTGAGAGAAACCTGTCAGTCAAAGAAGCGGCCAATAACAACGTAAAGGAAGTACCGAACACAGTTGCTGGATCTGAAGCAAAAGACTACATCAGCTTGAAAATCCGAAATGCCGCGGGAATCTCAGTTTTTGCTGATTTCAAAGATGGGCTGTCAGATAGTGACTCTAGTGCGATCTTGAACGAGGATAACAGCCCGATGACTGCTAGGTATTCATCATCTGCGTTTGTTCAGAATCAGCCAATTTTAATGAAATCTTCATCGTCCTTCAGATTCAACAACTTTTGTCCTTCTGCACCGTCTTCTATCAACTGCTTCAAGTATTCAGAGTCTGGAGAAAATCTGGCATGTGCCCAGAAAGCATGTCTGCCGCAGTTGGTGAAGCTGGAAGAACACGACTTCTTTAGTGGAGAAGAGGCTTGCAATTTCTTCTCCGATGAGCAAGCTCCATCTCTTCACTGGTATTCCCCAGATCAATGGACTTGAAAAAGAAGCTGGGAAAAATATGGATATGGTAAGATCGAAATACGGTGGACATATATGAATTCCTAATTAGCAGCACTGATTGTATATAAGTGATTGTCTGCCAAGGGCTGATTCAGTCAGGAGAGAGAGAGGGAGAGAAGTGCTGAAAGGTGACGGCTTGATGGCATGCATGTGTGAGGCCGTGCGTGAATGATTAGGTAGTGATTGAATTGAAGCAGGATCAAAAAGCTCGTGGTTGGTTTAGACTTGGGTGGCGGGTGATGTTCATTTGTAGGGTGGGGAAGTAATAAAAAGGAAACTCCATTAGAGACTGAATTGACGAGATGACCCTGTAATGTTACGTGGTGAAATAACCATGGTGGTGAAGGAAGTGACGCTGGCTTTAATGGTTGGGTTTTTGCTTTTTAGACTATGACAGATTTGCGTGAGTTTTTAAGAAAGAGAAGCTTGCTTTTTCAAGTCTGGTTGTAGATCTACTGAAGCAGGATAGGGAAAGTTTTTTTTTTTTTTTTCTGGGTAATTGAGATATTAATAGTTAGATCGTTTGTACAATATATTAATAACAACGATAATAATAAATAGTTAAACTTTTTTGTGTTGATTAATTATCAAATTTGCCATGATCAATGGGTGATGCCTTTTCTACGAATCCAAATGTGGCCATGCTTGCATGCATTGGATCACACCACGGACAAAGTGGGGCGTCGTGTACCAGAGGCTCGGAGGTTTAGGCAACTTTTGTTTGCTAAAAAATAATATATTAGAAAATATTTTTTATATACACTTTTTTTGTGCTTGGTACAAAAAACTTTTTTAAATATCCTTTTTTATTTGACACATGTAAAAATATATTAATAAAATTTAATTTTCTAATCATAAAAAAATAAGACTTTAATTTTTTTTAATTATTTTTTAAAAAATAAAAAATTATTTTTTAGAATTTAATAATTATTTAATAATAATTACTAATATCCATTAATAAAATATGTTACTTAAAGATGATGTAATTGTGGCTTATAATATCTTAACCGCGGTTGGACATTGATCGGCAGTGCCTTAGGCTGCCACTGTCAATCATCGGAATCGTCGGATGGCACGCAACCTATCGTCACTCTTTGATAGGCATGTGATGTCTCGAACCTTTACTATCAGTTGCCAGCCATAATGTCTCTGAACACGTTGCTAGCCATTGGACAGTGATACTTTTGGCCACTATAATTGTTTGTCAATTGGCACAACTTAAAATACCGTCACCCAACACCATGAAAACCGCTCTCTCCCATCAATCATTGACATCCCTTCTTCCAATACCAATCATCGAATGATGATGCCTCATATCGTTGTGTCAGTCGTGGGACAACTCTTCATGACCCTATTGCGAGAGTTGCCGATGGCAGTTGTTAGCCATCATTGCCTCTAGCAAAGCTATAGGTCATTAGCCCGCAACGTTCCTAACTCCAACATTAAAATGAAGTGTGAATATATTAAAGATAGATCATCGGTATATTTTAAATATTGTTTCAATTATAAAATATTATTAGTATCTTAAAAATATTTTTATAATTAATAATAATAAATATCTAATATTATTAATTGATTTGTGTGATATTTAATATTTTTTTATATATGTCAAGCGCTGAAAAAATATTTCAATGAGAAATTATTTTTTTAAAAAATATTTTTCACAAAAAATATAAAAAATGCTTTTTAAAAAAATTTATCTTTTATAAAAAATAATTTTCGTTGGATAAGTATTTTTCACCAAATAAATGCAGCCTCAGGGCTAAATAGGATTTTTGTTTTCCTACTAGATATATATATATTTTTTTCTTTTTTATAGTATCTTCCAGAGTTTTTAAATGAAAAAACAGATTATAAATATACCTTGTGTTAACTTAGTGTGCGTAATTTGTCATTTAAATATATTTTAAAATTCACTACGATAGAATTAGAATGTGATTAATTAATTACATATTGTTACAACTCTCATTGTTGGATCTTATAAATATTTTCTATCAACAAAAGGAACATTTAATAATTGTTATCAGGGCAGTAGTTATTATTTAAAAATTTATCAAAAATTTACTTCTTAAATCAAATAGTAGATACTTTTTTTTATTTATTCAATGCCAACAATCTTACACTTACATTACATAAAACTTTTCTTTCCAATTTACATCCCGATGCATACCTAATGAAAAATCTTTCATTATATGGCCAACTTAATCTCAATTATAGTAAATTTCAATTTGCCAGTATCACCGTTGACTTTGGTGATGTTTCTCACAATGGTAACACACCGATCAAAAGTGTTATGGCTTTGTTGAAGACGATCGAGCTCCAATAGTTTTGCCATTGTCTTACACCTTAGATTTTGAATGGGATCATTCAGACAGTGAATTTTGACTTCTATGGCTCGTTGATCTCTTCTTATAGAAATTAGCTCTCTCGCTCTCTTCCTTAATGCGTAAAATTCGACCTAGCATTTTATTAAATGTCGTTAATCATAACAACGTCAATTGCTCCTAAATTAAATCTTAAAATATTTGTAGAAATTTTTTAGCCATCTTTCCCTTATCCACAACAATGTGTGGTGAAAAGCGAAACAATTTTGTAAACTTGGTATAACACTGTAACACCATCCTAATCTCTTGCTTCAAAAGAGTAAATTTATCCTCCTTCAATTAGTATATACTTATCAAAAAATATCTTTCCTTGAAAGCATTTAAAAATATATTCCATGAAATCCCTTCATTTTCCACACCCAATGTCTTCTCTTCATCACCCACCAACAATCTACCTATCCATTCAGTTTATAGGTTGCAAATTTAATATTTTACTCCTTAAAATAGTTAATGACCTTAAACATTTTCTCTACTATGTAAATCTAGATCTCAACTTTTGTTGGGTTCAAATCACTCAAAAATTCTAGGACTCCCTCATTATTGAAGTGATCAAAGGATGTCATGCTATGCCTGAATTCTTACCGCCTTACCTTTCCTCAAGCACTGCCTCTTGTCATTAGACCATCTAGTCCATTATATTTGTCATATTGGCCATTGTCACCCAATAATCATCCTCCCTACTAGAACCATCTCATCTTCATCTTGACAGTTTTTATACTTATCAAGCAACAAATTTTAATATTTAGTTCTTCAAAATCATATAAAATACTTCCCATATGACATTCTATGATATTATTGTTGTTATGACATCGACATGAGTAGGTAATATATCATAATAAAGAAATCCAAATAAATATTTTTTTTATAAATGATTAAATTCCAAATAATGCAGAGATAATGTCATACATAACAAACCAATAATAACCAAAAAAAAAATAATATCCATAAATAATAGCGAACATAGGACTTGATCTAGCTGAAGCCATTTAGCCTCTAAATAAAATATAACAACCTACTCAAACCTAAACCTGTATGCAACAAAAAGCATCTAATAGATATCCAACCATAATATTATAAAATTTGCAATAAAGAGAAGTATACGACATATCCTAACATAAGTCCTAAATACAAGTCAAAATACAAATATAAATAAAACTTTTTAAACATTCTTTGTCTAAATCCTACAAGTATCTATAACCATCTAATATGAAAGACATAAAAATATAATAAATGGTAAGCCTAAAATTTAAAAAATATTTATATACAATATACTATTTATATATATAAAGCAAATGAAAGGACCAAAAATCATAAACATATGTAATCTAATATATCCAATGTTCTAACTATATAGTCCAAATCATAATTTTGTATATAAAATTCATAATACAGATACAAATATCAAATTAAGAAATCTATTTAAAATCATCCAAAATCCCAGTCATAGGATTCTAAAAATCTTAAGCGTCTAAAGTCAATTAAATTAGAATATTGTATCAAACCTATAAATTTTAAAAGGCTAAACATTTTATAATATAAAATACGATGTTGGTGATAATCTTCAAAAATAAAATCATATCAAATCAGAAAATTAAAGACCAAAATATTAACTTTAAGGAATGGTTATATATACAATGATACCCTTAAACGAAAATATTACTATTTAAACTTATAGGTAAGCCATCTATAAATTACTAATTATAGACAAAGTTAAACATCACTTTATTTTATCACTCATAGGTAATAGGTACAGTTCTCAAGTAAACCAAATATATTTGGATATTCAAATATATTGATTTTATCAATCCTTAGTGTTGTTTTTAACAAAATAACAAATATACAAAACTCTATAATAAATATATAAAATTTTTTACCATACTAACTATATAAATTCATATCAAATATCAAAATAGAGTTATAACTGAATACTTGTATAGATTATCAACGTATAATGCCAAATATACAAAATTTTATGACTTTTTTCAAAAATAATTCAATATTTAAGCATAATATTTTAAAATATTTGCTTATTTTATTAAAAAAAAAACGAATCCAATAAAACTTCAAATGTTTGGTAAATGATGCGTCACTAAATTCAAACTTCAAACAGATTTGAGTTGACTTGATCGTTTGGATCCGATTCCGTTCATTGAGTTTGAATCATGTACACTACTTCACCAAATGAGAGATCAGGTATCGGCGAGATGTTATCCCATTGAAAATACTCTGATACTCAAGTCAATAATAGGCCTTCGACTTTTAAAAAGAGACATTGAAATGAGAGTAGAAAGAGAGGGTGGACAAGGAGTGTTTGAGATGAGTGTTAGATTTCAGACGTGAGAAGCATTCTAGTGGCTTGTGATGAACACACTTTGTCAACTTTGTATTCGTGGGGAACGTAGAGAGAGAGAGACTAAGTCTTGTAAGCGTGAAAATTTGAAGGACTGTCAGCACACTGTGATGGCTTTTGAAGGGAATGGCATCTCTGAAGTCTGAAAGATAAGTATGTGATTATAGTAGTAAGCGTTTGTAGACTTAGAAGTGAGCATGCCCTGGAGTGGAGATTCCATAGGCTCTTTATAGATGAAGTGTTGGACGACCTTCCTTGGGCAGGAAGGCGTGATCCCTACACTCCACTGGGCATCCTTCCTTAGCAGGAAGGCCTGATTTTAACAATCTATTGGGATTATTTTCTTTCCTGGTGGTTAACGGCTGTCAGGATTACTTGCCTTTCTTCTATATCATGTTACTGTTATGGTTTACAGTGGGCAGGAAGAGAGAATTTGGCTCTTTCCTCGTGGGACGTGCGCTGAATCTGCTAGTACTTGTTACAGTGAGGATTGTTTTTTGAAAAGGCACAAAGCCAGGGAAGAGAACCGTTGCTAGCCGTGTACGGAGGAGTGGGCCCCACTGGGCCTGGCCCACATGAGTTTGCTCTCATGGGCCGGCTTACTGTAACCTTTCCGGTCAACAGAAATGTTGACCGTCTCATGGGAAACCTGTTGGCCGCCCAACTTGGCCTCTCATTCAGTCAACGCTTGGCGTTGACCATCCAGGCGCACGTATGGGCCTTCGTGAATCTGGGCCATTTCTCTTACTAGGCCGGCCCACTATGAATGTACCCATCATTATCCCCCCATACCGGTGGTATTAATTCTGGCCTCCAGCATGCTCATGATGGGAAGTGTTTGGTTGTTGTTCGTTAAAGGTGACAGAGTTGTTGATCGTCTAGCGCGGAGCTGGCGTGTTTCCTAGACTGTTGACCAAATTAATTGACCATTTGGGTTGAACTATGGAGAACTTGGAAAAGAAATATTGACGGAATTTGTTGACCATCTAGGTCAAATTTGGAGGACTTGGTTAAAGGAACATTGATCGAATTTGTTGACCGTTTGGGTCAAATCCAGAGGACTTATGGGAATTAGAAAGACGCGCCATCATTAACCGGCTTGTCAGATGAAAAGTGGCCACGTGTTTGTACGTAGCGAATTCAGGATTTTGATAATTAATGCGTTAGAGAATCTGATTCAACGACGTCCTTTCGGGAAACGACACATGGTAGCAATGATGGCGTTCGTTCACGAGGCGGTTAGTGGGCTCTATTCACACTAGCCTTTAAGCTGTCCGTCCGTTTTATTTTAAATTTTTTCACACTTTGCTTCGTCTTTCTTAGCCTGAAAAACCCTAACCTCACATTTGGCTGGAGGAAATAATGTGAGAATAGAATTTCAATTTTCTAGGAATAGATATTCCTTCGTTTGATTACAAATTTAATCAGGAATAAATATTTTCTGAGAATTGTTATTTCTACATTTGTGAGAATAATAATTTTTATATAAATGGTAAAAATTACTATTCCTACAAATGTGGGAATAATAATTCTCACATATTATTATTATTTCATATTATTATTATTATTATTATTATTATTATTATTATTATTATTATTACATATTAGTATTATTACTATTATCACTATTATTATTATCACTATTCTTACCTTATTTCTCGTACTATTGTACGAACCAAATAATTGAATACTCATTCCCACCTTATTCTATTCTAATAACCAAATATGGAAATAATAATTTTAACTCTATTCCTATCCTATTCTATTTCCTGAAATAGCTATTCTATTCCCACCTTATTCCATTCTAATAACCAAATGTACCATAAGTGCTTTACTACCTCATCTATTTTCACATCCATGGCTTCCCCTGTTACTGATATTATTTCGGTCCTCAGAGAAAATAACGTGAAGGAGTTGTAAGTAAAGTACAACATTAGCAAGAAAATTGCCTTCCGAGTTCTCGAGAAGGAGGACAGGGCGTTCCTACTACCTGAAAGCTATGTGACAATCTACGATGCCCATTTGAGGAGTGTGCTTCGTCTTTTAGTCCCTCAAGAGTTGCTGGATATCCTTGCTGCCCTTTGGGTGCCCATCGCATAGCTCTATGCCAATGTCGTGTGATATCTTTGTTCCCTTTGCATCTTCATGCATCATCACTCTCGCATGATGACGGTGGGCGCTATTAGAGTGATATTCCGATTCAATCAGAGTGCAGACTGGAATTCTCTGAGTCCTCGAGACCTTCCGATTACCCATGCTATCCATGACTTGTTGAAGAATTGGAACGGTCGCTTCTTTTTCGTTTGCATTGCGGAGCCGTGGCCCTTGTCTTGAGACTGGGGCAAGGTTCCCCAGGCCTTCACCGGGGCACCGCGGAATGAGGAGATTGTCGCCATGGCCGATCTGTTGGAGTTGGTGAGAGAGAACCTTGAGGATTTCAGGAGGGACCACCTGGTTTCTCGAGAGGAAACCAGGAGAGCATGATAGGGGACTCCCTCCCCAGTCTAGAAGTTCAGGGCTCTTCCACAATAGGCCCTATGGAGGAAGAAGAGGACCGAAGCCACGCTTATAGGTGCTCGTTCTCCTAATACTCTGCCCACCAGTCCAAAGCAAAATAAGGCAGCCACGGTGGCGCCTTCCTCGTCATATGGCCGCTAGGCGCCTTGCGGGAATAGGCAGAGTCTTAGGGATTGAAGTTGAGCTGGCTTTAGAGGCTTATGACGCCATGTTGAGCGCCAAGGCGAGTGGCATCGTTATTTTGGTGCAACCTGTGCTAGTGGAGTTGACGTCAGACCCTCAACCTAAGCTGGAGGAACTGACTCTCGAGCCATCTATTGAGATGCTCGTGCCAGCTGGCATGCCGCGAGCCGAGCCGCAAGAGCCATCTATTGGGTCTCCAGTTGTGAAGCTATAGGCTGAGCTGTAGGAGATAGTTTTGGAGCCTTCTACCGTGCCTGAGGAGCTAGCGGAGATGAAGGACCTTTTGGAGGAGCTACTAGAGGAGCTCGCGGTAGAAGCCACTGCCAGGCCTGCCTAGGAGGGGTCCACTTCTAGTCCACCGCCGCTGGGGCCAAAATTGCACGTCAAACCAAATAGGCTAGTGTGAAGGATCTAGCAGGTATACTTTTATTACTCGCCTTGTCTTTAACTTTGCCGTTACTAACCTTTGTCTTTTTCGCAGGCTAATAAGGTTGTAAGCGCAGTTGTTAAGGCGCTTGGGTAGAGAGACAAGGTGATCTATGATAGGGATATGGAGATTTCCTAGCTCGATTTGGAGCTAGAGGCTCTAAAGGCGAAGCACCGGGAGGACGCTGTTGCCTTGGAGTCTGTACTGGCTGGTATGGAGGCAAAAAATGTCAATTTAAGGGAGGAGGTTGCTACCTTGAAGGACGCTGTGGTGGTGGGCCTGGTGGAGGAGATCAACCGCCTGAAGGAAGAGAATGCCCGCTTGAAAGAGGAGAATGAACGGGTCAAAAGGTGTCTTGACCAGCTTGTGGGGCAGATGACTACTTTGGAGAATGAGCTGAACCTCTGCATTCGCCCTCACGAGGTCTCGGATATGATGAGGGTGTGGTTACTAGAGGGGATCCTCATTGGCCGGCGTATTGTGCGGCAGGGTTGATCCTAAGTTTTGGTGGAGCTTATTGACTTATCGAACCCGGTCTGTTCGGCGCGCGAGAGCCTCGTGGGGGATCCACGGAGTAGTCAAGGGCCACCACCGCCTCTTAGTTTTTGTGACTTTAGTTTTTCTTTGTTCAGTGATGTAAATGTATAAGCAATAAAATTGGTATTTTCATGGATGTCATGTGCCTTTTCTTTTAGTGCTACTTTTAGCTTATTAATCGTTGTATTGGCCGATTGACTTGGTGTTCTTCTTGTGGTTTGGTCGTCTGCCTTGTTTGAGGTGCTCCTAGCACTTCGCGAAGGACTAGGGTCCTTGGGATGGCCTCAAGGCTATTGTTGGCATCAAGCCTACTCGGTACTCGCTCATGAGTAAGGCTTGATGGCGCGACCCAAGCGTTGACTTGGGCGGCCAGCTTCGAAGGAGTATTTTGCTTCCGTCGACCATCATTAACTGATTACCCTATCTCCTTGTGAAGGAGGTTGTCGTATGTGCGGTGCTAGTCCCCTAAGATTTTGACCGCAAATGGGTCACTTGGATGACCAAGGTTTAGATACAGCCGCTTATGGATTGCCTGGTTGATCAGGGTTTAGATTCGACCAACTACGGGCCGCTCGGATGACCAAGGTTTGAATTTGACCGCTTATAGGCCGCTTGGATAACTAGGGTTTAGATACGACCACTCATGAGCCACTTGGATAACTAGAGTTTAGTAACGAGCGGATAAAGACCCGCCCGACTTAGGGACAGTCTAGGTCACCTAGCCCTGCAATAAGAAAGATATACATGCATACAATATAAAGGAGAAAGCAAATACAACATGCCAAAGAGAAATACTTATTTTATTAATTAAAATTTGAATACAAGTAGTTACATACAAACAAGCGGACAACCTACCTGAGCCCTTATTGGAAATAGCATTTGAGGTGGATTGCATTCCACGTTCGTGGGATCAACTTTTTGTCCTGGTTCCGGAGCTTGTACGCTCCGTTTCTCAGGATGGCAGAGGCTAGGAAAGGCCCTTCCCGGTTCGGGCAGAGCTTATTTTGGTTGGCGATCTTGCCAGTGGCCTTGATACTTCTCAAGACCAAGTCCCTAACGTCAAATTGCGCACTTTTACCTTCCTATTGTAATAGCGGGCGATTCGTTATTAGTAGGTTGACATCCGCATCTTGGCGGTGTTGCGGGCTTCTTCTAACAGGTCTAGGTATTCCCAAATTTTTTGGGAGTTATCTTGCGAGTCAAAAGATTCAACCCTAAGATTTGGAAGTCTGATTTCAACCGGGATTACTACTTCAGTCCCATAGTAGACGTAAGAGAGCATCTTACGAGTTGGCTACTTTAGAGTCGTTCGGTAAGACCAGAGGACGAAGGGGAGCTCATCTACCCAGGAGGCCCCTGCATCCTTCAACTTGGTCTTAAGTTCGTGGAATAACGTGCTGTTCATAACCTCCACATGTCCATTCTCTTGAAGGTATGCCACCAAAATGTGGACCAATCTAATGCACAGGCTGGCACAATACTTGGTGAAGTGCTTTCCTAAAAATTAGGTTTCGTTATCAGTCACTATGACCTCTGGAATTCCAAATCTGCTGATGATACTTTGGCGAATGAATTAAAGAGCGTTATGCTCTGTGATCTTAGCCAGCAGGATAGTCTCGACCCACTTGGTGAAGTAGTTGATGCCTATAATGATAAATTTCCTCTGCCCTGTCACTATGGGAAACTGGTCAAGAATGTCAAGTCCTCACTGCGCGAACGGCCAAGGTGCCTGGAGGGGCTTTAGCTATACGAACATCTGGTGGTGAAGGTTACGGTGAAACTGATAGCTCTCACACTTCTTTACAAACTCAAGTGAATCCATTTTCATTGACGGCCAATAGTAGCCTTGTCGCATGATTTTGAATGCCGAGTTCTTGCTGCCAACGTGCGATCCGCAAATCCCAATATGGACTTTGCCCAAGGCATAGTCGGCCACCTCAGGGGGTAGGCACCGGAGATACGAAGTCGAGTAATGCGATGATACAGCCGTCCATTGACTACAGTATACCAGCCAAACATTTCTTGATCTGCTTGGCCACATCCGTGTCTTGCGATAGTGCTCCGTCCGCCAGATACCTTAAGTATGGCGTCATCCAATTTTTTGTTCTAAAGATCCGCATCACTTTCTGTTTCTCTATGCTAGGAGTGTTCAGAGCCTCCCTCATGTCCCTTGAGTACTGCTCTGAGTTTTTGATCGCTGTCGCTCTGGCCAGTTGGTCGGCCTTCTAGTTTTTAGTCCTCGGAGCATGGACCAGGATTAGCTTGTCGAAACTCTGGGTTGCCTCCCTTACCTTGGTCAAGTACTTGGCTAAGTGTGGGTTGCTTGCCTCAAAGCTCCCGTTAACTTGGTTGATGATTAATTCAGAGTCGTTATAGACAGCAGTCACTTGGCTGAGTACTCTTTAGCCAACCTTCACCCGGCTAACAGGGCTTCATATTCGATGATGTTGTTGGTGGCAAAAAAGTTGAGTCTAAGGGAGTACTTTACCTCAAACCTGTTAGGGGTCATTAGGACCACTTCGGCTCTACTGTCTGAGTTTGTAGACGATCCGTCCACGTGGAGGACCCATTCTGTCACTCCCTCATGCCGTTCTATATCCTCAGTGGGTTGTTCTTTGAGAATTGGGGTTGTAGTCTCAACGATAAGTAGGCCAGAGCCTACCCTTTAATGGTAGTTCTGAGCAAAAACTCGATGCCAAACTCTTCCAATTTAATAGCCCACTTTACCAACCGCCGAGAAACGTCGGGTTTCTTGAGAATACTCTTCAGGGACTGGTCGGTGAGAATGATCATGTGGTGCACCCGAAAGTATGGCTTTTGTTTCCAGGCAGAAAATACAATAGCGAAGGCTAACTTCTCCGTGCATGGGTAGCATGTCTCTGGGCCGATCAATATTTTGCTTACATAGTAGACTGGCCGCTGAGTGTTGGAGTCCTAGCGTATGATGATGGAGTTGAGGGACACCTCTGACACTGCAAGGTAAAGGTACAGCTCCTCTCTATCCTTGGGTGACGTTAGCAATAACGTGCTAGCTTGATATTGCTTCAACTCATTAAATGCTGCCTCGCAATCTGCCGTTTATTGGAAACCATTTGATTTTATCCCCCTTAGAGCCTTAAAGAACGGCTGATACTTGTCATCAAACTTTGCTAAGAAGTGAGACAATGCTACCAATTGTCCGGTCAGCCGCTAGACATCCTTGATACTCCACGGAAGAGTCATGTCTGTGAGGGCCTTGATCTTCTCTGGGTTTACTTCAATCTTTCGTTGGAAGACGATGAAACCTAAGAACTTTCCCGAGGCCACCCTGAAGATGCACTTGGCCGGATTCAGCTTTATTTGATGTACGCGGAGCACTTCGAATGACTCTACCAAATCGCATATATGGTCACCGGTGGTTCTGCTTTTGATGAGCATATCATCAACGTACACTTCCATATTACGATCGATATGTTTCTCAAACATTTTGTTTACGAGCCGCTAGTAGGTGGCTCATACATTCTTTAAACCGAAGAGCATTACCTTATAGCAATAAGCGCCCTAGTCCGTCATGAATGAGGTGTGCTCCTCGTCCTCTGGGTTCAACCATATCAGGTTGTAACCTGAGTATGCGTCCATGAAACTCAACAGCTCATGTCCGGAGGTGGAGTCTACCAATAGGTCAATCCTGGGTAAAGAAAAGTTGTCCTTCAGCTAAACTTTGTTAACATCGGTAAAATCGACACACATTCACCATTCCCGCTGCTCTTCTTTACCAAGACGACGTTGGAGAGCCAATCGAGGTACTGAACTTCTCTGATAAAATCGGTGTCCAGTAGTTTCCTTACTTCCTCCCGGATGGCGGCCAACTTTTCTACCGAGTAGTTTCTCCGCTTTTACTTGACAGGCTTTCGGTCAGGATTGAGGCCCACCTTATGGACCATTACCCTAACCAGAATCCCAGGCATGTCACTGGGAGTCCATGCGAAGATGTCAGCGTTCCGTCGCAGGAACGCGATCAACTCATCACCTAGTGTACTAATGAGTGAGCCGCCAATCTGCACTGACTTTTTTGGATTCTCTGGGTTCAGTGGGACCAGGTAGGTTGCCTTGTCGGACTGTGCCTACCGTAAGATTGTTTCGTCTCGATGGTTGAGTTCTCTTACCGTTCTGGTGCTGCCGCTAGGAGCAATTTGAAACATGTAACATGTCCACCCAGTGACTTGGTCACCCAACACATCGCCCACACCGTATGACATTGAAAATTTTATTTTGAGGTGTGGTATTGAAGTGACAGCCCCGAATGCTGTTAGGCATGATCGGCCTTGTATAGCATTGTATATGGAGGGTAGGTCGACTACTAGGAATGTAAGTGTACGACTTGCCGTCTTCAGGTATGTGTCTAATGTGACTTCTAATTGGATCGTCCATTGGACAGGCACTAGTTCGTTGTCAAGGCCATACAGCAAGGCCTTAAGAAGTTTTAATTGATTCTTTTTTAATCCAAGTTTAAAAAATGTATCAAGGTAGAGTAAGTCACATGAACTTCCATTGCCAATGAATACTCGTTTCAGTTGGTAGTCAACGCTATAATCCAAACGAGTGTGGATACAACAAGGGGATCTGCATGGGGGAAAGTTACATGTGCTAAGTCACTGTCACTAAAACTAATGACATTGTCCGCGGCGCGTTGCTTCTTTCTCCTAGTCCGCTACTCCTTGTCCCGCCGGGTTCTCGGCCGGTCGGGTGGTGATCATATTGACAACTCATGTCGCTACCCGATTCTGTGGAGGGGAAGGCTCTGACTCTTCTCCGCCTGTAGTGCCAGAGCTCTGGCTAGGGCTCTTGATGAACCTAGTGAGATGGCTCCTCCAGATTAGTTCTTCTATTTTC
This sequence comes from Nepenthes gracilis, assembly GCA_033239525.1. Taxonomy (NCBI): domain Eukaryota; kingdom Viridiplantae; phylum Streptophyta; class Magnoliopsida; order Caryophyllales; family Nepenthaceae; genus Nepenthes; species Nepenthes gracilis. Next base: position 6,078,577 of record BSYO01000029.1, read on the forward strand.
CGCTGGAGAGTCTTATAGTTTTCTGTGGAGTGTCCGGGAGATCGATGAAAATCGTAATACTTAGCAGAATTTCCTCCCTCCGCTTTCTTAAGTGGTTTTGCCACTTAAGAAATTTCTCTCCACGAATTTGTATGAGGACGTTTGAACGCATGTCGGTCAAAGGTGCTAGGCTGATGGGCCCGTAGTCCTTGCGCTCTGGTGGTCCTGTCCCGTGGTACTTTCTGTGGGAGTGATCGCCACCATTAAACTTTCTCTTTCCCTCTCTTGGGAATGAGCAAGGTTACTCGGTCCTTTTCGGACACTTAGCCTAGTTGGCTTCTTCTACTGCCGCGTAAACCCAGGTGATAGATTCTGCTTCTCGAAAGGTCTGCGAGTTCTTGTGCGCTAGGTGCCTAAGAAAATCTCCGTATGTCAACGTGGAGATGAAACTACCCAACTTCCATCTCCTCTGTGAGCCTGGGAATCCGCCTGGCCTTGGCCACAAAGCGATCCAAAAACTTTCATGGATTCTCTCCCTACTTCTACTTGATGTGGGAGAGGTGCCACAACTATTTTTCTTCTCGGTGACTGGAGGCGTGCTGGGCCAAAAAGAGGTCAGTCAACTCCCTAAAGCTCTTGATTGAGTTTGAAGGGAGGTAGTGGAACCATATACGAGCATCCCCCTTCAAGTTGAGTCGGAAGTAGCGGCACATTGTTGGATCCTCTAGCCCTTCTAGTGACTACTGGAGGTCGGTACAGTGACTGCTGTGGGCAGAGCCCCCGGCTGTGAGTGCTCCTGTCAGGAGCAGGGTATCTGAAGCATATTGTTGGTATTCTTCATATCCTCCACCAGATGCTGAAAGAAAGGTGCGGGCACCCCGTAGACCATTCCGTTGACCATGGTACCAGTAGCGTGGTCCAGGTAGGGAGAGGTCACGTCTTAGCTAGCTTGCGCTCTTGTGTTCACCATTCTGGTTAGTTTGGAATGTGAGAAAGTTTTCTGGATGTGTGTGTAGGCTTTTCGTAAGCGTTTCTCACAGACGGTGCCAATAATACGTCCTTGGATTAAAGTTTCAAACAAATTCGGGTTGACTTGATTGTTTGGATCCGACTCCATTCACCGAGTCTAGATCCTGCACACCACTTTAGCAAACAAGTGGTCAAGTGTCGGCAGGATATTGTCCAACCGAAAATAATCCGACGCTCAAGTCAATAATCGGCCTTCAACGTTTAAGAAGAGAAATTGAAATGAGAGTAGAGAGAGAGGGTGGACAGAAGTGTTTGAGATGAGTATTAGATTTCAGATGTGAGAGGCATTCTAGTGGCTCATGATGAACACTGTTTCTCAGCTCTGTATTCGTGGGGAACATAGAGAGAGAGAGAAAGACTAAGTCCTGTAAGCATGAGAGTTTGAAGGACTGTCAGAGCACCGTGATGACTTTTGAAGAGAATGGCGCCTCTAAAGTCTGAAAGATGAGTATGTGATTACAATTGTAAGCTTTTGTAGACTTAGAAGTGAGTATTCCCTAGAGTGGAGATTCCACAGACTTTTTATTGATGAAGTGTTGGATAACCTTCCTTGGATAAGAAGGCGTGATCCCTACACTCTGCTGGGCATCCTTCCTAAGCAGGAAGGCCTGATTTCATCAATATATTGGGATTGCTTCCTTTTCTGGTGGGCAACGGCTCTCAAGATTATTCACCTTCCTTCTGTATCATGTTACCGTTATGGTTTGCAGTGGGTAGGAAGAAAGAATCTCGTGCATTCCTCATAGGACGTGCGCTCAATCTGCTGGTGCCCATTATAATGAGGATTGCCTTTTGCAAAGACACGAAGTCAAGGAAGAGAATCGTTACTAGTCGCGTACGAAGGAGTGGGCCCCACTGGGCCTATCTCACATGAGGTTTGCTCTCATGGGCCGGCTTATTATTGCCCTTCTGATCAACAGAAATGTTGACCGTCCCTTGGGGAGCCTATTGGCCGCCCAACATGGCTTCTCATCTGGTCAATGTTTGGCGTTGACCATTCAGGCTCGCGTATGGCCTTCATGGATTTGGGTCATTTCTCTTATTGGGTCAGCCCACTATGGACTTACCCATCAGTAAAAAAAACACATGCATGAAATAATACTTGAAATATAAGTATAAAGAGTAACATGCAAATATAATATATGTAATGTACATGTCTCAAATTTATATTTTTTAAATGATAAAAAATAAGATTAAATTGATAAAAATATCAAGGTTAAATGAGATTTTCGGTTAAAGTTAACTTTTTAATTGGGTCATATCAGTCGAGTGATACCTGATTGACACTTGACGCATATATATGTATATTTTGAATAATAAAGATACATTTAAAAGATACTTTTAGGATAATTATACGTATTTTAGGAAGAATATCCATACCCAAAAATGCCCTAAAGATGCACATAAGTGTTCAAGGCAGAGACATGTATGCGTCCAAAATATGTGTATATTTTAGATAATAAAGGATGCACCTAGAAAATACCTTTGAAATGCTTATATGTATTTTAGAATGAATATTTGTGCTCAAAGTGTGCCCAAGAGACGCATGTATGTATTCAAGGCAAACTGCATGCGTTTAATACGTGCTTGATAGATGCCTGTGTCGCATACGATTTTTGTCCTAGTGTCCAATACATGTCTAACAAGCCCATATATGTCAGTTTTCAATAAAAGACCTACTTTGGTCGATTTCAGTCATTTTTTTTATGAATTTTAGAAGAAGAAAGAGAAAGAGAAGAGAGGAAGAGAGAGAAGCATAGAGGAGGATTCAAGTGAGATTTATGAGATTTTAGGTAATTTTAAGTTTAAAGAAAGTGCATTCAAGCATATCTTTATCTTGTTACTACTCTTTTTTAATTGTCATGAGTCTTTATTATTTTAAATATTCATATATGTAATATTTTTATAATTAAAAATTGTATACTTTATCTGTATATTATTCTACTTTAATTTTATAAAATATGTGCTTTTAATTCTTGTATATTGTGTATGAAAACTAAATTTTAACAACCATGTTCACACATGCCTTAAATCATGTTCAAATATTCTTACATATCTTATACTTGAAAATAATTGATGAAACTAAAAGAATTATACCGGTTTTCTATAAACCCTATAATATTATACTTACATATCTTAAGTCTTTAAAGTATAATATAAATTGAAATTTCATTAGTTATCCCTATATGTTCTTAAAAATGTTCATAAATAATTTTGCATATTTGTATATTTCGAATGTCATAAATTTGAAGAAATGATTAGGAAAAAACTCTACATAAGTTAAGGATAAAAATATTTTCTCTGATATGAGAAAATCTAAATGATATATTTAAATATGAGTAGATTTTTTATTTGATTATATATGACCATTGTAGAAAATTAATAAAGATATATTATAATATGTCATAATATATTATATTAATAATCTGGCTTGAACCATCATTCGCAAGTTGAAAGTAACGTTTGACATTATCTACAAGTTTATATATATAACAACTTACCTATTGATTTTGAAATAATAATGTATAATTTTTAATTATGTAAAAATATATATAATTCGAGTTTTGATAATCGCCTCTTTATCAGTGAGGCTACTATTAATCTGTAGTCCATAAGCTTTTACATGATCTAAACATATTTAAATGATACACAGTTTAAAGAAGGAAGTTTGATCTATCATCTTCAAATTATGTATGATATGTTGATGAATTTATGTCATTATTTTTAATTTTGTTCATATTCTATTCTAACATGTCTTTGGCATATGTATATATGTTCAAATATAAAACTTTCATATTTTGTTGATGAATCAGCTCATTCTTACTTTGATTTTTACTAATCTTTCAAATTAGATTGCGCGGGTTAATACTTGTAGGTGATTGAATTTAAAGGACGACTGTTCAGGATTTAGATTTAGAAAATTGATTAGTTTTTTGTATTATTAATTAGAAATGAACAGCATTTTATGTAAATAGGCTTTGTTTATTTAGAGTTTGGTTGTAATTAGTTGACGATGATATATTATGTTGATGGGTGAGTTTTGGTTTTTTATTTTTTTATAGTAGTTTAGTTGACTTATGTTTTCATTTATTTTGATTTAGTACGGATGTACTTACCTATGTACGATCAAGGTCATGTGTTGGTACTTGAAATCTCTTTTGAATGTGGTATTTCAGGTCCTATAAATTAACATATCTTTTTTTAATTTTATTTATTGGTTTATGGTATTTTTAAGTTGCATTCGGGTAAAGTTTTAAGTTTTGGATCAGTAGAATAAATAAATAAATTTTTAAAATGACAAATGTTGGGCCCCAATATAAGGGCCCATAAATCACGGCCCAAATGAAAGGCCCAAGCGAAAGGCCTCGAAATGCGCCTGTGAGCCAAGAAGACTGGACAGCCTAAGAGGGCCAAAGTGGAGGCTACTATCCGAAAGGCCAAGGCTACAACAGAAGTCTGAGAGGTCCCGTCAGCTCACAAGGAAGCTCGAGGGCATCACTAACGATATCCAAACTCGAGAACAAGAAGAAGCCCGAGAACCCCAGAAGTCCAGCCAAGTCTCAGATCAGTACGAGAAGTCAAAAAGAGACTCGAGGACTCTCCTCAAAGGATCCTCCGAGAGCTGCCTTCTCCAATGAGTCCACGAACCCACAAAGTAACAAAGAACGTCACACAAGGACGAGGACTGCCCCATACACGGCCGAGAATGCTAGCTAGGTAACTTCGCCGATTCCCAAGGAACCAGCAACCACTGCCAGTCGCCGTCTAAACAAGGCATGCCTGGTCAAATCAAGGCTGACGCCAAGACCCCGCATGCCTGACACGCCCAGGCCTACCAGCGGCGCCAATAGCGTGCTATCCCACACACGTCAGCAGCATTAAATGAGGACAGCGGGACACTGCATAGTTTCTCGACTGCTCGGTGACTGCCACGTGTCCCCTCTCCAGCAGCACATTTTTCCCTATAAATACTCAGCAAAGGCTCTTGCTAAGGGGATCCTTCTCGGCCCATTCCTTCCCACTCGCTCCAGAGGAAAAACTCTTCCTTCCAAGCCGTCCCAGGCACAATAGGAAAATGACTTAGACGCTTCATTAGCACATTCCACCTCCCTTCTCAACAAGAGAGAACAAAGGAGTGACAAAGCTTCCCAACGAGTGAAGCCCTTAAGGAGAGAAATACGAAACAAGAGACAAGGAAGGGATCCACCCTAAAAACTTGTACTTTGTAAAGACTTCCACCTAAATAGTGAAGCATTTCTGAAGGCCCAGAGCCTCATAGTTTTTTCTCCTCATTTAAGAGGAGGTTTTCCACGTAAAAATCTAGCCTCAATCTCTCTCTCCCTACGACTCTAAATCTCAAACACTTATGTTGCACGTGGACCCCGAGTCCCAAAACGCAATATTGGCATCGTCTGTGGGAAGCTGACAAAAAGCTCACAAGCTTTCCCCCCCTTCAGAACAACAAACACCCCGAGGATGATGAGCAGACAAGATAGTACGTCCACCCGGGAGGAGGAGCGCTACGACAGGTGCCTCCCGTCGGGCGGCAGGATGAGTGGCGGCCTCGGTACTAGCGTACTCAAGATAGTACAGAAGGTGGACAGCCTATCAAGAGCCGTCCGTACCCTTCGCGAGAGGGTGGACGAGCAGTCCAGGGGTGCGCACCCCGAAAGCCCGCATCCAGCAGCATCCCAGAGGTGACAAGTGACCCGGGCTTCTGGCGATTTGAGGGACTACCTCAACAGAAAGAAGTCCATGAGCCAAGCCCCAACGAAGAAGGGGCTCAAGAGGCTCTGGAAAACGGTCTTCAGGCCCAAAACCGACGAAACAAGCCAACCGGAAGGACGAGAAGACCCCCTGTCCCCAAGGACAAGGGAAGGAAAAAGGAGGGCGAACGCCCAAATGAATACCCAAGGACCGTCCGGACAAAACAACCCCGAACGGTTGGTCCCTGGAGGAGAGGGGCCATCAGGCCCGCCGGCTCTCACTGAGTCCCTCACCAACACCCTGAGGAAGATCAGGGACGGGGAGTTCCTAAGATGGCCCAAGGTGCTGAAGAATCCAGAAGGAGGCGACCAGTGGGAGTACTGCCATTATCACTGTAGCCGCGGCCATGACACCGAGGACTGCAGGAAGCTCTAAGCGAAAATCGAGCTGCAGGTAATAGAAGGCTATCATGACCGCTTCCTGCCACGACCTGGGCATGGCCCTAGAACAGCAGCACGCACCCGGTCGCGTCGCTCAAAAGGCAAGGCCATAATGGATGCGGAGCACGCCTGACCACCCACTGGGGGCGCCAATACCGGCGGGCCCACACACGTCGGAAGGACAAGGAACGGTGAAAGAGGAGCATGAAGGCCCAAGCGCATGGAGTGATGTAACGGAAAGACCTAAAAAGGCCCTGGAGGCCACTCAATGTAACATGTGTACATCAATAAAAACGTCCCTTTATCATACCTATTATGAAGCATTCTCATACTCCCTCATCAACAACAAAGTGACTCACAGCTCAACTCCAAAAACTCGGCAGTAGCTGAGCGGCCACAGAGATCGAACTCTAAAAACTCGGCAGCAGCCGAGCGGCCCCAGAGGTCGAACTCCAAAAGCTCGGCAGTAGTCGAGCGGCCCCAAAGGTCGAACTCTAAAAACTTGGCAGTAGCCGAGCGGCCCCAGAGGTCGAACTCCAAAAACTTCGGACAAGAGGCTGAGCGGCCCCCAGGTCGAGCTCCAAGCTTCAGCGATCGAGCGGCCCAGAGATCGAGCTCTAAAATTGACAAGAGTCGAGGCGGCCCAGGTCGAACTCCAAAAACTTCTAAAGAGCCGAGCGGCCCCAGAGGTCGAACTCCAAAAACTCGGCAGTAGCCGAGCGGCCCTAGAGGTCGAACTCCAAAAACTCAGCAGTAGCCGAGAGGCCCCAGAGGTCGAACTCCAATGCCGAAAAACCCGAGAGGTCAAAAGGTTAAAAAGCTAGAAGATCCTAAAAGGATCATACGCTCAAACCCGAGAAGTTAAAAGGCCAAGGATCTTAAAGAGATCACGCGCTCAAAGCTAAGAGTAAGGTGCTGTGCATCGCGCCGTAAAAAAAAAAAGGAGACACTCGTACAAACAAGACAAAAAGAAAAGTCCAAAGCCTTGACGCAGAAAGGACAAGTCTTATTCATAAAAATGAGCTTATGTACAAGTGTGACAAGATAAGAAAAAGAAACAAAATGTCAAGGGAGCGCCACTTGACTCCCTTCTCCTTGAGCCTCTTGAGCTGCTGAAGATCCCGCCTGATCGGCCGGAACTGGCTCATCGGGTGTAAGAGGTTCACCTTTAGGCCCTGCCCAAGGATGCCCAGGGAATGGCCTCCCAGCAATGCCATATAGGTCTTCTACGCTTAAGGCACTGGCATTCCTGGGATCGAGGACGACCACAGGAAACCGTAGACGGATCAGTCGCGCCACTCGGCGGCACATGCGGATGCTATCCCAGTACTTGCCGTCCAACACTGGTGCCATCTCAGCAATCTGTACGGACGTCCTCAACCTCTCCTCCTGGTGAAGGATCCGATCCTGGAGGAGGTTCTGCCGAAGCTGCAGGAGCTTGACAATATCCTCCAAAGAGGCAATTTTCTCCTTAGCTTCAGCCAGCTTTGCTTCTGCCCGTTGCACAGCTTCCCGGGCAGCCCTTAAAGACCCAATTTCCAAGCAGGACTGGGCGACCTCTCCCACCAGTTCACTGAGGCCTCCAATCAGACCCTGGAGCTGCAGCGGAAAGGCTCATCAAAATACGAACAGCTGGGAGCAAGGCGAGAAAAGAAACAGTGGGTTACCTTAGAAACAAGATGATCATCCCCTGTGCCACGCTCCCCAAGGACCTTGGACTCCTGCAGAGTACTCCCAGGCACCACAGGCGCCCCCTTGGACTCAGGCTCGGCGGCTATAAAAGGCATTGGAGAGCCTGCCTCAAGATCAACATCCCCAAGAAGCTCAGACGGTCACTCGACTTAGACCACGATGAGGCGCTCAAAAGGATCAAGGGGCATGAGCTCGTGGACACCTAACTCCTCGACCTCTACCACCTCTCAGACCGTCTCAGCCGTCATTCCCCTCTCAGCATCCACCATGGAGTTCCCGCCTCCTATCCCTTCGGAAGGATGATCAGTCCTGTCCAAGACATCACCAGGCAAATCAACGGAAACTTCGAGGATAAAATCATCATATGGGGGCTGGACATCCGGGAGCTCCGCAATCTAAAAAATTGCCCCCGAGGACTCAGCAGGAGGATTAGCAGTGGAAGTGAAGGCGAGACCTTTAGCCCCCGAGGACTGAGCAGGAGGATTAGCCGTGGAAGTGAAGGCGAGACCTTCAGACCCCGTGGACTAAGGCAAAGAGCCAGTCCTCGACCTCTTAAGCAGAGGAGCAGCCACATCATCGTCGCTCAAAACATCGATGTTGAAATCATCATCATCATCATCACTGGAGGAAGGCTCAACGACGGCCGCCGGAAGCCCCGAGCTCTCGGCGAGGAGGTTTTCTCCCAGGCGGTCAGCGAGACCCCAGATCCTCAGTGTCCCAGCTCTCCTCCTCAGTCTCTTCTTGGACTTCTCGAGAGGAGCTGCGGTAGAGGCCTCGGCCCGTGGTCCTCACTTGGCTTCCTCAAACTTTTCAGGGGACAACCAGATGTTGTGCTTGTTCAGGTGAAAGCTCCCCAGATTGGCCAGCACCAAATCCGTGAACTCTTTCACACTCTCCCTGTCCTCCTTCGAAGGGTCAGAGCTATACTGGCTAGCCACCTTCCCCCACTTAAAGGGAACGGCTCAATGCTCGTGAACGCCAAGGAAGAAGAACTTATCCTTCCACCGCTTCGTGGAGTCCGGGTTACCCCCGCACATCAAGGAAAAGTCCGGGCGGGGGGTCATTACAATCCAATCAAGGTTCTGTGTAAAGGGAAACATCACCTTAACCGTAAGGGCATTCAAAAGCTTCTCATGACACCGGAAAAAAACACACATGGACACCAGATACCTTACTGCATTTGGCTGAAGCCGAGTGAAGGGCACTCCAAGTGCCCTCATGACCACGTAAAGCTCCTCTGCCACAGGAAACCGTAGCCCACCTTAGAGGTGGACTTTATAAACGGTGATGAAGCCGTCCTGAGGACACCATATCCCATCGTGCGACTCTGGGATCATCATGGCTGTGGACTCAGAGATTCGATATCGAGCTCGAATCTCCGCAAGCTGGTTGAGTGTCACCGTGGAGGCAATCTGTCTCACTCCAGGCGCCATGGATGTCGAAAAAAAAAAAAAAGTGGAGAAGAAACTCGAGCGAAGGAAGAATGGAAAGCCTCAACACTTAGAGGAGAAAATGAAAGGCGGGCGCAAAGATGGAAAATCGGGGCAAGGAGGCGTTTAAATACTCCTAGAATTCAAAAGAGCGCACTCATTACCCTTGCCACGCGTCGCCCGGCCGTTCATCTCAGAAGAATGGTGGCCTTTCCTTACTGAGGCGCCTGTCAGCGCGTCACTTCAGCATTTAATGCATTTCAGAAGCCCAAAAACGGCAGCGCTGGAAAGGTCTCGGACCCGGAAGAAGCCTTGGCACCATCTCCCACCATGCATAACGCCGCGCTCACCCCAAGGACGTACGTGCTTGGACTGCCACTATAAAGGGCCTAATCCAGAACACAGACTGTCGTACTCTGGCCTTCTCAGGAACGTCCCTATAGAGTTATAGGCACGCGCACAGCCAAATTCGAGCAAGAAGCAACCAACTCCTCTAGCAGATCGGCGACTTCATACCAAACGGCCGAGAGCCTCGGGCCCTTTGGCATGGAGGGCTGTGTTGGGCCCCAATATAAGGGCCCATAAATCACGGCCCAAAGGAAAGGCCCAAGCGAAAGGCCCCGAAATGCGCCCGTGAGCCAAGAAGATTGGACAGCCTAAGAGGCCCAAAGTGGAGGCTACTAACCCAAAGGCCAAGGCCACAACAGAAGTACGAGAGGTCCCGTCAGCTCACAAGGAAGCTCGAGGACATCACTAACGATATCCAGACTCGAGAATAAGAAGAAGCCCGAGAACCCCAGAAGTCCTGCCAAGTCTCAGATCAGTCCGAGAAATCGAAAAGAGACTCGAGGACTCTCCTCAAAGGATCCTCCAAGAGCTGCCTTCTCCGATGAGTCCGCGAACCCACAAAGTAACAAAGAACGTCACACAAGGACGAGGACTGCCCCATACATGGCCGAGAACACCAGCTAGGCAACTTCACCAATTTCCAAGAAACCTGCAACCATTGCCAATCGCCGTCTAAACAGGGTACGCCTGGTTAAATTAAGGCTGACGCCTAGACCCCGCATGCCTAACACGCCCAAGCCTACTAGCGGCGCCAGACGTGTGCTATCCCACGCACATCAGCAGCATTAAATGAGGACAGCGGGACACTGCACAGTTTCTTGGCTGCTCGGTGATTGCCACGTGTCCCCTCCCCAATAGCACATTTTTCCTATAAATACTCAGCAAATGCTCTTGCCAAGGGGATCCTTCTCTGCCCATTCCTTCCCACTCTCTCCAGAGGAAAAACTCTTCCTTCCAAGCCATCCCAGGCGTAAAAGGAAAACGACTTAGACGCTTCATTAGCACCTTCCACCTCCCTTCTCAACAAGAGAGAACAAATGAGTGACAAAGCTTCCCAACGAGTGAAGCCCTTAAGGAGAGAAATACGAAACAAGAGACAAGGAATGGATCCACCCTAAAAACTTGTACTTTGTAAAGACTTCCACCTAAATAGTGAAGCATTTCTGAAGGCCCAGAGCCTCATAGGTTTTTTTCCTCATTTAAGAGGAGGTTTTCCACGGGAAAATCTAGCCTCAATCTCTCTCTCTCTACGACTCTAAATCTCAAACACTTGTGTTGCACGTGGACCCCGAGTCCCGGAACGCAACAACAAAATATTAGAAAAATCTTGGATGATTATTGATCAAAAGTTGCTTAAACTTCGTAAACAATTAAAGAATTAATAATTGGAGCTTGGGATAAAAAAACATTATAGTACATACAAAAATATAGGAAAATTTGAAGGATTGTAAAAATAGAACAAAGAATTAGTATAGAATTATTTATTTTAAACATCTGTGATAACAAATTTGACTTGACAAAGTTTCAAAATTTCTTCTTTTCTCATTCTCTCTTTCTCTCTCCCCCTTCTTCTTCTTCTTCTTCTTCTTCTTCTTCTTCTTCTCTTTCTTTCCGGTACCAAAATGTATGACAAACGGTACAGGTGATCTCATATACTTAAATAGCATCATGTGTCAATATAAGTGCACCTTTGGCACAACTTAGGTAGCACTAACTACTTGAAACATGTGTGACTACTCTATAGGTGCTCATCAGATGTACATCTACTACTTTAAGCACGTACAATTGTGGAGACAAGCGCTAATCAAACATTGTGCCTAATTCTCCTCAAATTTGATTATTTTAAATTTTTATTATATAATTATTTTTTAATTGATTCAATGCATGTTATAGTGATGTCATAAATTATAAAAAAATATAAGGCATTACACATATCTCCATTGAGATAACTACTTCTGTTTTATAACACAAATTGAATAGTGCCTCCCTAGTTAGTTCTCTTGGAGATGCTGTGTGGGCTTAGAGTATGAATGGTAGTTTTGTCTTTTTAGAAATTACTTATCATTTAGTTAGTCACATCTACTTGTCTATTTGTTTGTAGGTATGAAATTGGTGTATAAACTAATTGAATTTGTAGGCTCTTGGAGTATTTTGTGAACCTTTTTTTCTAAGAATTAATTTCAATTGTTGGTAATTATAACCTCCGGCATCCAAAATCTGTAGAAATACTTTGGCACACAAATTCTATTAGTATTTTGTTCTGTGATATTGGTTTGCGGAGAGGCTACTATCCACCTAGTGAAGTAATTGATTGCAATAGAAATAAACATTTTTGACCTACTGTTAGAGGAAAAGGATTTAGTATATCTAGTCACTATTATGCAAATGGCTAAGGGATTTGTAAGGATTAAAGCACAGCGTGTGGTTTCTTGGGGACACTGCCATTGATTTAACAATTGTTGTATTTTTTGACTACATTAAATCATTTCTTATTGTTGGTCAACAATAACCCCACCTTATAGTCTCAAAGTCCAATTTCTTTCATCCATAGCATTCCACATATACCGAGATGTATTTCTTTGAGAGCGTAGTTGACTTCCATTGGGTTTAAGCAATGCATATGACATATTGAATATTCCCTTCTATATAATGATCCATCTACTATAGTATACCAACCCGTGATTTTTATAATCTGTTTTACCTCCTTTAGATTGCTCGTCAACAATTCATCTTTCAGGTATTTCAAATAAGGGCTCATCCAAGTTATTTCATCCAATAGTTGGAGAATTTTGTCCTACTCCTTGATGTTCGGTCTATGGAGAACCTATTGCATATCCTGTACATATTGTTTTAGGCAACCTAATGATGCCAACTTAGAAAGACGGTCATCATTCCAGCTATCCTCTAGAGGGACATAGATGATTTCAAATTTATTGAAGAAAGACAAAAGAGCTCGGACCTTATAGAGATATCTGGCCAATCCTAGGTTTTTTTGCCTCAAATTAGCTAATATTTAATTGACTATCAACTCATAATTACTACATTTGGTTAAATTCTTGACAAAACATCTTTTAACCAACTTCAATCCGATTAACAAATTTCATATTCGACCATATTTTTTATTACTAGGAATTCAAACATTATCAAGTATTTGATCGCAATTCTTTTAGGTGAGGTCGGGATTATTCCTGCTCAACCACTTGTATGAGAAGATGCTCATTCAACATAAAGAATCCATTTGAGTATCATTACATTAATGGTAGTCCCAAATATTTTTCAATGGTGACATCTAAGATTGGGGTTATTTTTTTGATAATAAAGTCCATGATGACTTGTCCCTTCATAGAGGGTTTGATTTGAAACTATATATTGAACTCTCCTAATTCAATTGACCGTTCAATTAGATGGTTAAACATCTTTGGCTTTAATAGTATCATTTTAAGGGTTAATTTATCAAGACCACAATTTTATTGGCCTAAAAATATAACCAAAGCTTTCTTGCATTAAAAACCAATGCCAAAGCAGCCATGTCTGTTTCAGTTATATTGAGTTTCAAAATCAGCTACGATTTTGCTAATGTATTATAACAATCGTTGTACTCATGATTATTCTCTGATCAAACTGTACTTAGAGCAATTTTTAAAATGGCCAGATAATGATATAATTTCTTACCCCTATTAGGATGAGTTAGTTAGAACAGATGTGCCAAGTATTCTTTTAAATCTTAAAATATTTGTTGGCATTTATCCATCCATTGAAGATTGTTTTCTTTATGTAATGTTCCGAAATATTTTTATCCGATTAAATTGAAATTATTTATTATTTTGGGTAATTTTGAATAATTTCGGTATGAGAAAAATTAATTTAATATTATGAAATTTTGGAGAATATTTAAAATTATTGGGCAGGTGCCCGAAGTGCCCCCATTCGATCGTTCGGGTATCAAATTAAATTTTGGGATTAAAAGAAAACGTAATATATAATAATAATAATAATAATAATAATAATAATAAAATAAAAAAAAATAAAAGCAGGAAGGAAAACACAGAACAGAAGGCAGCATTAAGAGAGAGAGATGTTCGGGGAGAGATGGGACAGCATGAGGGTTAGGGTTTCGCGGGTGATGGTGGGCATGGCCAATGATAAGCGGTGGCTAGCGGTGGTCGGCATTGGCTGTTCGACAACAATAGCATGTGGGCAAGACGGTGGTGGCCGCAGGTGAGGCAGCTGCTTGCGTAGAGGCCGGCACGACGAGAGGAGCCACGCAAAGGAGAAGAGGAGAAAATGGAGGCCTTTAGGTCCGATTTGAGCTCTAAGACAGTTGGTTAAAATGTAGAACACGTTGAGGTAAGTATTCTCATACTCACTTCTCGTTCTCTTTGAAATTTTACTTAATTTATTTCCGGTATTTTTGTATCAATACCCACCCTAAATATGAAAATCTGTAAACCCATGATTAGCGATCGATGAATATGTAGCTATTTGTCCAATTTGTTATCCGATTCACTTGGTTTGGTATCACCAGACCCTAATCCCATTGCTTGCTTGGATCCCCCCATTTCCTCTTTGATTAAATGTCAAAATGAAATGTGAATTATCAAGTCCTAATTATGTATATACTTTGGCCAGATGTCCAATTTCACAATAATCGACCCGTTCGCGGTGTCCAGAAGCATCAAATGTGTACTGGTACTGTTCATACGAAAATAAATGAGAAAATTGCATGCTTCCACCTGCATATTATGTTGAATTGACCTCAAAATATGAATCACCACGTCCCAAATATGCATATTTATTAACCGAATATCCGATCTCACAAGTATTGACCTATTTACGGCGTCCGGATGCTCTAAAATGCCCCTGACACTGTTCATCTGAGTTTGAATGGGACATTTACATGCTTTGCCCCCATTTAATTGTTATGAAAATTATAACTAATTGTTTAAATGTAAATGCAAGCTTTGAAATATGAATTTATGCTCCGTTCACAAAGAAATGCATTCTGGAGGACCCGAAAGTGAGAATTTGCATGATGTGGTAAGAAATTTCTATTCCTCTTACACATTATGATATCTGTACATTTGAATAGATTTAAGAGAGACTTAAGTCCAAAGGAAAGAATGTAATCATAAAGGTGATCGAACATGTAATTGGAGAAAAGTCAACCATGAATATGCATGAACGTATGGTTCTCCCGGATGGAGATAATATGAGTTGAAATGAGTTATGGTGGACTTTTCCTCATATGATCAAATGGAATGTGGAATAATGAAACTAGGGCCATGGATTATGCTACGATGGGTGATATTCTTGGGCCTAACGTGAGTATCATAGTGGAGACTCAAGGATTATTCTGGCCAAGTACTCTAGCTGCTTATTGAAATAGGTGATACTCTTGTCAAGTTTTAGGATATTGCTGTGGAAGAACGAAAATTGCCTCTGGACCGCGGGAGGGAAGGGTAGTGGGTGACACCGCTACGCCACGTGGTGATGGGCCTAGATTGGCCATACTGACGCACAGCAGGTGCAATCTGCTGGCAGCGCTTCAGCAGTCCATAACCCGATTTTTCTTCTAATACACATACTTATTCGTTTAATAGGCCTAGTATTTATTATTATTACATTGATTTTCTCATATTTATTATATTTTTAGACCCGGAACCTCACAGGATGACTCGGACTCAATTTTAGTGTTTGTAAATCCGAGAATGGTGAATTATGACCGGTATAATAACGATTAAGTATTTGAATTTTAAATGACTCAAATTCCGTGGAAGTTGAGATGTGGATCATAAGTATTGAAATGGTGTTTGTAATAGCCTAATGCTTGGGAAGATAAGCATGAGTGTTCTTTAATCGATAGGCATTCTTCCTGACAAGTTAAGAAGTATGATTTTAATTGTAGTCAATTCGATCGTTAGATTAAGGAATATCCTTATCCATGGTCGGATGGTGAAGAGGTCCAGTGTTTTAAATTGAGATTCTAAGGTATTAACACAAGGTGTTAAGTGTCACCTGTCGTGATAAAAGGTAAGGCTCTTGGGTTTGATATTATAACTTGGTATCATTTTGGGGATTCCGAGCCTATGTTTTCATTCTGTTTTCAAGTTATGTGTAATTGGATGATCTAGGCTTTGCAATAACAGCATAGAGATCTAAGACATTTTGGGTCCATAGATATAATTGGTTGGGTTAATCTGAATCATTTTATGGTGCCAACCTTGATGTGACATTAAGGATAATTTGGTTAGTAAGTCATTGAGCTGATATAATTGGGTTGATAAGTACATTATGTCTTACAATTAAATTGTATAATTTTGGATATGAACCTAAGTTAGTTAAGGTATTAATAAATTATTATCGTTTTACCTATAGGTCGTGTTTCGAAGGATCTATGTTAAGTTTGTCTAATAATGAGGCCACGCCTAGAAGTCATCTCGTGGTCATTAAGAGACTTTAATTGCATAAACATTTGAGAATGTTTCTTAAAGGAAAAGATTAGATTGGTTGATCTTGGATCGGTAGATTAAGACTGTCGATTTCAACATCGATCTTTAAGGACGTCGTAGTTGAATCGTTTGATCTTTTGTAAGGGCTTGATGATTTCTAAGAGTGATGATTTCTAAGATCGATTTGTACCCATGGCGTTGTCGATTGTGAACAATTGAGAACTATTCCTGTGGCAGCCATCGAGATAAGATGGGGCCGTTGCAAGTTTCAATGATGTTGTTTTGGTTTGTAGATTCATTGGCATGCTTATGAATTATATAGGCTAGATCTTTCGGCCATAATTGGGTCAGTATTATGATAGTCTCGTTGATGAGCTCAAGGAGTTATAGGAAGTGTGATCCTTAGTTGTGGGCTGTGTTATGAAATAAGAAGGCTATTAGTTGCATGTTTGGTTGAGGTCAAAGTGTTGGTTTTGGTAAGAAAAGATATCGTATCGGGTATGTGGCATCTTTGGTGGCACAAATGTAGGGATTTGAACGATAGTTAACGTAGGGAAGTTGGAGTAAAGTCACATGGGTGCACAGTTCCCTTGGGCTTAGTTGTGTCAGATAAGATATTCGTTAGGAGTTCTTCGAGGTTCTGTAATGTCCACAGAGCCTAGACTTAGAAGTGATCGGCATCCATCAGAAGTAAGGTATGTGGGAATAACCTTTTAGGTTTGAATGATAATTATTAACTGTGTCATTTGGACTGATCCCCGATGGACCAAGGGTATTGTAGTAATGCGTGTTGCCTTTCCTGTATCATTTGTGGGTGGTTACCCTCTTAATAAGTGGGGGAGAAACCCATGATCGGGATTACTCTAACCATGCTTCGAAGATAGCAATTGGGGACCATTGCTTCAGGGGTCTATAGGTTTGCTCATGGATGTAGTTACCGTTTAACTAATTCTAGAGGTTTGAATAGTCAAGTCATGCAAAGGACATGATATTGCACTAGTGTAAATAGGTAATTTGTTTAAATGATGATAAGTCATTGTGATTTTGTTTCGGGATCGTTGGTATGCCCACGAAATAATAAGTTTGTTGTGTAGATAGGTTCCAATGACCTAGGTGATGATTTGAGGCTATGCTGAGTTTTGGGTAATTATTATAGTGATAGTATCTAATTTAGCTATAATTTAAGAATGGTGGGATTTGTCATTATGGTGAAGGTATTTTAAAATGCGTTCTAATTATGGCTGCTGTACAATATAAGTGTTTTGTGCGGATATTATATTTTAGAAAAATGTCGGTTTGATGACATACCAATGAAATAATGACGATATAAAGTATTTCGACCTTGAGGTCTGATTGCAATATGAGGTTTATGCCGAAATCTTAGCCAAGTTGGATCAAGAAAATTTAGGTATCGAGTTAAATTAGATGTGCTAAGGAATTACAATTTGAGGATTTGTAATTAGATAAATAATCAGAGTGGCATAGTGGAAATAAGGTGAACCTATATAAGATAAAGTTTAATCTGGGATTTAGAAGGAATAGTTCCTTTCGATGCTTAGGGTAGGTTGAAGCAAGAATTTTCAGTCGTTTCAGATCTTGAGCTAAGTTGATTAAGTAAGTTAATGAATTTGGGTTGTCTTTGAACTTGGTAGAATTAGATTTTTGATCTAACGCATTGGGTAGTAAGAATCAGGAGAGTTTAAAATACTCGAGGTTCCTTAAGGTAATTGTATAATTAAGGAAGTGATTTAGGAATACTAGAAAATCTAGAAGTTTACCTTCGATTATGAAAATTTGAGACTCGTTAAATTTTAAAGATGAAATTTCTATAAATGGGGGAGAATGTAACGTCCCGAAATATTTTTATCCTATTAAATTTAGATTATTTATTATTTTGAGTAACTTTGAATTATTTGGGCGTGAGAAAAATTAATTCAATATTATAAAATTTTGGAGAACAGTTAAAATTGTTGGGTTGGTGCCCGGAGTGCGCCCATTCGATCGTTCAGGTATCGAATTAAATTTTGGGACTAAAAAAATATATAATATAATATAATATAATATAATATATACGTAGTAGTAGTAATAATAATAATAATAATAATAATAATAAAACGTTAAAAAGAAAAAAAATAAATAAAAGCAGGAAGGAAAAAATGAAACAGAAGGCAGAATTGAGAGAGACAGACGTTCGGGGAGAGATGGGACAGCGTGAGGGTTAGGGTTTTGTGGGTGACGGTGGGCATGGCCGACAGTGTGCAGTGGCTGGCAGTGGTTGGCGTCGGCTGTCCGGTGACAGCAACAGATGGGCAAGACGGTGGTGACCGCAGGTGAGGTAGCTGCGTGCGTAGAGGCCGGCACGAGGAGAGGAGCCACGCGAAGGAGAAGATGAGAAAATGAAGGCCTTCGGGTCCAATTCCGAGCTCAAGGTAGTTGGTTAAAATGTAGAGCACGTCGAGGTAAGTGTTCTCATACTCACTTCTCGTTCTCTTTCAAATTTTACTTGATTTTTATCCAGTATATTTATATCGATACTGACCCTAAATATGGAAATCAGTAAGCCCATTATTAGTGATCGATAGATATTTAGCTATTTGTCCAACTTGTTGTCCGATTCACTTGGTTCGGTACTACCAAACCCTAATCCCGTAGCTTGCTTGGGTCCCCCCATTTCCACTTCGATTAAATGTCAAAATGAGCCCAAAATATGCATTATCAAGTCCTAATTTTATATATACTTTGGCCGGACGTCCAATTTCACAAGAATCGACCCATTCGGGGCATCCCGAAGCATTAAATGTATACTGTTACTGTTCATCCGAAAATAAATAAAAAAATTGCATGTTTTCACCTTCGTATTATGATAAATCGACTTCAAAATATGCATCACCATATCCCAAATATGCATATGTATCAACCGAACGTCCGATCTCACAAGTAGGGACCTGTTCACGGCGTTCGGTTGCTCTAAAATGCCCCCTGACACTGTTCATCCGAGTTTGAATGGGACATTTACATGCTTTGCCCCCATTTAATTGTTATGAAAATTATATCTAATTGTTTAAATGTAAATGCAAGCTTTGGAATATGTATTTATGCTCCGTTCACAAAGAAATGCATTTTGGATGACCCGAAAGTGAGAATTTGCATGATGTGGTAAGAAATTTCTATTCCTCTTACACATTATGATATTTGTACATTTGAATAGATTTAAGAGAGACTTAAGTCCAAAGGAAAGAATGTAATCATAAAGGTGATCGAACATGTAATTGGAGAAAAGTCAACCATGAATATGCATGAACGTATGGTTCTCCCGGATGGAGATAATATGAGTTGAAATGAGTTATGGTGGACTTTTCCTCACATGATCAAATGGAATGTGGAATAATGAAACTAGGGCCATGGATTATGCTACAATGGGTGATATTCTTGGGCCTAACGTGAGTATCATAGTGGAGACTCAAGGATTACTCTGGCCAAGTACTCTAGCTGCTTATTGAAATAGGTGATACTCTTGTCAAGTTTTAGGATATTGCTGTGGAAGAACGAGAATTGCCTCTGGACCGCGGGAGGGAAGGGTAGTGGGTGACACTGCTACGCCACATGGTGATTGGCCTAGATTGGCCATACTGACGCTGGTGAGGGCAAACGATGATGGACATTGGATATGTCATATGATCTTAGATCATGAAGTTTATGATCCATTTCTTGTCATCCCGCACCTTTTAATAGTAAAGCCTATTGACCCTGGCTCGCAAAGAATAATGTAAATGATGAAAATGAATAATCCGTAACCAATGTAACCATGTGATCCCGATAATCCCAGATGTCCCCTTCCCCTGTCATGTTCCCTTGTTATTGAGATTATATGTCTTCTCCATTCAGTTGTTACTTTTACTTTTATCTACCTGTAGTTAATAATGTATAATTTTATTTGCTGAGCTGTATCTCACTCTTACTATATCTCTTTCAGATGAGAAAACAGTGATACCTGATGAGACTAAATAGGCCATAGACGTGAAATAGACAGCTGATTACCTGGACAGAGCTTGAGGATTTAGCTTGATTATACGTATGAAATAGGGATTTTGTTCTACTTTTATAAACTGTATAAGACATATATGGTGGTGATTAATGATGTTCAATGTGGATGAACAATTGATTAGTTTTTGCTGTATATTGTGGTTATTATCAGGGTTTCTAGTTGGCATCTTTCCTGGCCGGTGTTATATTGATGTTATGATATCGGTGCCACCTCTGTGGGTATAGCGGTTGGATCCTATGTAGTGTGTTGAGTGTAAGATTTTGTTGTTCGTGTTATGGATTATTGTGCAGGGTTATTTTACAGGTATTTCTATTTTGGTAATTGTCTGATTTACAGATGAAACTCTACCCAATTTTCTGCAGAAAATTATAATATGAATTATGTGTATTAGATTATGTTATTATTGGTGGAAAGTTATTTAAGAAAAATAATCCGGTCCGTCACACTTTGCTCCTCTCACCACTTGGAAAACTTGTAAATATTTTTAGTTGATTTGGTTATGAATTGGGATGGAGTGCAAGCAATTTGATTAGCCTTTAGATATCTTTAATTATTTGAGGTGACTCCATATCCATTATCCCTTTAATCTTCTCTAGTTGGTTTATATCCCACATTGTAAGACTATAAAACTTAAGAACTTATTGAAAATTATCCCAAAGATGCATTTGGTTAGATTTAAGATCATCAGGTTTGTTTTGAGTATATCGAGCGTCTCTATTAGATCATTAATATGATCATCAGTAAGTATGTTTTTTACGAGTATGTTATCAATGTATATCTTCATATTTCTTCTGAAATGTTGTTCAAATATTTTATTTACCAACATCTAATATGTTACTCATTTTTTAAATAAAAAAGTATAAATTTGTAACAATTGGTTCCCTAATGATTCATGAATAAGGTCATCTCTTTATCTTCTAATTCATCTGGATCTAATTATATCCGAAATATGCATCATTAAAACTTAATAGTTGGTATTCAGACATTGAATCTACTAGCTAATTGATATTCGAATTAGAAAAATATTTTTTGGATAACATTATTCTTGTCTATAAAGTCGCGTAACATTTTTCATTTCTTGTTTTTCTTCTTTACCAGGACGACATTGGATAACCAATTTAGATAATTAAACTCCTTGATAAATCTTGTGTTAGTTAACTTTTTAAACTCTTCTTGAATAGACATGAGTTTCGTAAATTATGAGTTTTAATTTATAATTTTGATCATATGATTAATTAATCTAAGATAAGAGAAATTTTAAGGTTAAATGAAGAATCATATCAAAATTAATATTCTAATTAGGTTAGATCATATAATATTTTGGATATTTTTGAATTAAATATAAATTATATAACAATTATTTGATCATTTTTTAAGGTAAAAATAATAATATTAATAATAAATACAATATAATAATAATAATAATAATAATAATAATAATAATAATAAAAGAAAAGAAAGAAAACAAGAAAATAAAGAAGAAAAAGGAAAGAAAGAAGGGAAGGAAAAAGAATGAGAGGAAAGAGGAAGAGAATAGTGGTTGATTTTGCTCCATGATAACTTCCTCTTCTCCAACCAATCGGTTGAAAAATCACCTTCCTTCTTCCTCTTCGTGGTCAGCCTTATTTTTCTCCATTTTAGTTGCTCTCATTTTCTTTAAAAATGTTGCCTTCATTTTCTTCTTCTGGATTGTTATGGGTAAAATTAGAGAGAGAAAGTAAGAAAGGGGTAGTCAAAAATCTTCTACTGTTGCCACTGTTGTTAATTGGTGCCAGAGAAAGAATTGCTGGGACTATTCAAAGCGGCCACCATCGGTATTTCTCGTCATTGCTACATTGTCATCGCAAAGTAGGCAAGTTAATTTGTGACTCTTTTGCAAGTTATCTTCCTATTTTTGCAAGTATTTATACTAATTTACCTACTTATTTTGTAAGTGAATCCCTATACTTTTACTATTTCCTCCGATTGGAAGTAATTTTCCTTACTATCACTATCTCTTATATTTACAAGTAAAATCTCTCTCTCCTTTGCAAGTAATTTTGTGACCTTCCTTTCTAGTGAGTAAACCCATTCTTTCCTTCTAAGTGATAGTAATTTCTTACACGTGTGATGAAATTTGTGGAGAATCAACTGTAGTTGATGTCTAATAAAGAAATAGGTGAAACAAAGCCACATCTTAGATAACATAGAAATCGAAAATTTAAGGGTTGCCACTGAAATTGGGACTTGATCATTTGTAGGATTATATTATAATTTCTCTTTATTTGCATATTTAGATATGAAAGTTGAGATTTCCTTTTCCTTGATAAGAATCAGACAAAATGTGAATAAATAGAGGGCTATGCTCTATTTTGCGAAATGAGTATAGTAATGGTTGGTAAACAGGGAGCATGTGATATGTGTAAATCTGTTGCATGTTTTTGAGAATATTTGTATAAAGATGTGTATGTCACATATATGTGTGTGAGTATATATATATGTGTGTGTGTGTGTGGATGCATTTGGACGGTATTGTATATATGTGTTCATGTATACATATATATAGTGTGCAATGCTGTGTGTGTAAACAAGTATGAGTATCTAAAATAAGTGTAAGCTGGCAATGGTATATGTAAAACTTGGTAGCATGGGTATGAGTGACCATGTGTGTGTGGGTGTAAACTGCCAATATAATGGGTGTACTGGCAGTGGGTGTGTGTTGGCAGTGTGAAGAGGTGCTACTGTAGGTGGGTAGCGGTGTGTGTGTGTAAGAGAGAGCTGCCATGGCGCTACTATGTGTGGTAATATATGAGTTTATATATATATATATATATATATATATATAAAGGATTTAATAAAATATTATGACATTTAGTCAAATATTCAAACTATTCTTGATACTTTTCATCTTTTCTGACAATGACATTATTTGCATTATCTTCGATTGGGTGTGTATAGTCGTTATCAGCACCAGACAACATTTCTATTATTATAATTGCAAAGCCTTCTTTGTATCATACTTGATTGAGTGAGTATTTGAGTTATTAACTATTTACTGTCAAGGTTAAGGAGAGCGTATAAAAATATTAAGGTATTTAGTCGAATTAGAGGTTACGACATCTTAATATGGTCTACACTTATCTGATACTGATTTTTATATCAAGATGGTGACGAGGTATATTGTTATTGTGGAGGGATGATTATAATAATATAACCATTATAGGAGATAATATTAGAAATATCATTGTCAATGGGTATCATAGATGGTATGAGTGTACTACAGGTACAACTTTTGAAAAGACTATAGGGGTAGTAAAGATACCATGGATAATTTCGTACCACTTACCTAACTATTGGGGGTATAAATATGTGGTCTTTAGTTCACGGTAGCAAAATAAAGTCGAAGAGATTACTTGTGATATTTCCTTATTGTTAATACCTCTTGAGCTTGAAATTTGGTGGAATCCATGTGTTGTATTCGATGGAATTCTTGTGTCGGATTCTATGATATTCAAATTTACTGGAATCCATTGTTGTTTATTGTTATTTGATCTTCAAGTCATTCACGCTGATATTCGAATCAAGATATCCCTTTATTTCTCGTGATGTCCAATTTTGAGGGATTTTTACATATTATTGGTAAATCTTATGATTTTTGTCATATGAAGATTCGGGGTGACTTACCTTACTTTTACTTTTAAGATATGATTATGACGTGTTGTGGATTTTTTGATATGGTTAGATTTTATATTACTGCATATTTCTATTGTGACTTTTAGCATATATCATTTATTATATATTTGAGATATTTATTATTATTATATATTTTTATTTTATTATTATTTGTTAGATATTTGACTCACTTTTAATATTTTTTTTTCTTTCAAAGTAGCAGGATTAGAGGAGGATAGCTCTAGAGTTGGATAGAGTTGGGACAATAGAGATTATGAAGTTTAACTTGAGAGAGTTTATTTTATACTCTAGAAATATATTCTGATATTTTTTTTGTTTTGTTAGGATTTTTGGGGCTATATTTTTTTTCAAACTTTTGATTATATGAGAATATTTAGACTATTATAGTTTTATTTTATCATTTTGGATATGTTATGATATTGATTTGAGAGTTATGGTTTTTTTCCTACATATTCGAGTTGGGCGATAGTCATGTACCGGGTCTGGGTCATCACCATTGGGTTAAGTGAGCTAATTGGCTTCTGATATGTGTATATGCCTGTTTTGGGTAGAATGGTTGCTCCTGAATACACCCCTTTGGATGAGTAGCAGTTGGGAGCTCTTTCCTCCCACTCCCAAACTGCAATATTCGAGCGGAGCAAATAGAGGAAAAGACAGCTTATTAAGAAGATTTAGTGGGCTGACGGCCTTGAGGCCCGAGCGGCCTCAAGCAATAGGCTCGGACATGGCTGGGAGATCGACTAAATCTCAAAGCGTGGGACAAAAGCCTGAAGCAACGGAATCCACACTACTCTCGAGTGACAGGAGGCCTTCAGCCCGAGAAGAAACTTCGTACAGCACCCAATTGAGGAGGGCATATAGCCGCCCAGTCCAACATATCTTTCTAGACCACTTGTAATTAAGGATCTTCTTTATTATCAAGAGGATTGTGTCCTCCTCTAAGATGGAGGAGAGGACGAGGAAGATCGAGCAGCGGGTGTTCAGAGGAAACCCTGACAGACACTTCACTGGCCTAAGAGGTTACCATTCTTGAGGGAGATCCAAAAGTAGTCCCTCCCTCACATGATTAAGAGGCTGAACCTGAAGGTCCACGATAGAAGTTCCGATTTGATGGACTATTTGGATTACTTCTGCACTGTACTAGGCTCCTAAAATCTTAACAATGCCAAGGGCATAAAAATGACAATAGGCTGGTACTCCACCATGGATGGTAGATTGTACCGATAAGGATACCTAGTTTCTTATGTGCGGTGTTCAACCCTAGAATAAGCTGACCATGCACTAAGTGGGTACACCTCGGTATCTATAGGTCATATGCCGTTAGTAAGAACCCAATATTCAAAATCATGCGACAAAGCGGTTGCTAGCCAGTGGTGAAGAAGGATGCCATGTCATTCCTAAAGATATGTGAGAGCTGCCAATTCCATTGCAACATTCTCCACATCATCTGCACGCAGAACTGCAAACCCCACAATCGCCATAATGGTTCATGTAGTGGGGGCTCTGCTTCGTCAAGTCATTCCATAACACCTTTGGGTAGAAGCCATCCCACTGGCATGGATCTCAAGTAGAATGCCCACTGAATTTGCTTGGTAGAGTATTGTAGGCAGATTTGGGATTCTTAAGATCATCATCACCGACAATGTAACCACATTTACTAGTTAATGCTTCACCCAAAATTGTCCAAGTTTGGGAATATAGCCGGTTCACACTTTTACTGCCCATTCGCAAGCGAGTGGGCAAGCGGAAGCAATGAATAAATGCTGCCACAGGGTTCAAGGCGGAGCTAGAGGACATAAGAGGCATCTAGGAAAATGAACTACCTTCTGTGCTACAATCCCACTGGACAACACCAAGGGAGTCTACAAGTGATGCACCCTTTAGTTTATATTGTGGAACTAAAGTCGCCACCTCGGTGAAGATTAGTCCGCCTGACCTTCGACCTGAGAGCTTTAATTCACCAAGCAATTCCTAACAATTTAGAAAGTATATTGACTAGGTTGAAGAAGCCCAAGATGCAACAAGGCTACGCATAGCGGCTTCTTAGCAGCGGATTGCTTGGTGTTACGACTGGAAGGTGAAAGTATGCTAATTTAAGGTGGAGGACTTAATTTTGTGGAGTGTAGAGGCAACCGATAAAACCGCCGACAAAAACAAATTACCTACCACTTGAGAAAGGTCGTTCCTAGTCTCCACAATCCTCCGTAACAGAGCACACAAGCTACACACCTAGAAATAAAAACCGATCATGAGGGAGTAGAATGCCATACACTCCAAAAGCATATTCGCAGACCGCCGCCAAGCACAGGTAAGTCAGGTGCATCCATGCAAACTGTTTGAATGTCGTAAACATGTTTAATTTAATAAAATAATTATCTATTTCATTTATCATGCCAATCATTTGAATGCCTTTGTGATTACATTAATCCATGGTCTAAACTGCCCTTAAATCAAGTGAACTCCTTCACCTGTAGCACGATCAGTCATAACCCAGTCAAAAATCCAGTTCCAATAATTGAGTGGCACAAGAAAGGTCAAACTCTGAACCTCAGTTTTAACCATCGAGTGGGTAAGATAAGGTCGAACATCACGGCCTGGAGAGCTTGTGGATTAAAATGGACCCCCTTAATAGGCGGCCGTAAAACCTTAGAGGGCTTTTCAATATGTGTTTGGCAACTCCCTTCTATGGGGACAAGCACCATTAGTCAACATGGTCAACAAATTAGGATTAGACGTACAAAGGTGATGATGCCTACTAATAGGACCGACCACTGATATCTCGTGTAGGCGACGATCTAGGCTACACTAGAGCTCAACGACTGTGGCAACCATACCCAATTGACCCCAGTGAGACTCACCAACAGGCATGCTTCGATATCCTCCAACAAAAAATAGCATCACACTAGAAAGCCGAAGTGCTATGACTTTCTCTCCCATGAATGAGCACAACCAGAAAAAGGCATCCACTTAAGTCCGGTGATGATAGTAATAACACTTAGTCGGCAAATAAAACCAATGTTGGACAAAGACAAATCGACACATACTCGAAGATATCAACAACAATGATTAAAATAATCTAATTAATTTATTGAAGAATCAAAGTATAGATCAAGGACAGTCTGTCCAGAGAAAGCAAAAATGCTTCCTATGCCTATGGCCCGAGCGAGTGATGATCCTAAGGATTGGGGGACCTTGGGTGAGCATGGCATAGGCCCCCCTCCCATCTCAGGAAAGTCCACTAGGTCACCTTTGCATCGAGCTCTGACATTCTATGGATCGAGGAAACCAACAGGGAAGCCTGAAACTGTCAAGGCAGCAATTCGCCTACTGAAGCAAATGCCATCTTGGTACATCTTGTCCATTGTGCGGCTGACTTCATCATGGCAAAACTAATGTGACAGAACAGATTATTTTATCTAATAATCTCTATTAATAAACAAATAAAACTAATGTCCAAAATTTTAAAATATTAAATTTTACAGAAATTTTGGCAGAGTTTTATTTATAATTGGACCAAAAATTATTTATACAACATACTTAATTAAAACTTGTACAAGTATATAAATCCTGATACTTCAACATTCAACACAATGCATATACAGGATCGACAAATGCTATTTCATCCTTGATTTCAACACAGTATTCACAAGTTTCACATTAGATCTAAATAAATATATCATCTAGGTCTAAACAAATCCATAATCAAGCAATAGTAGAAGCAAAACTAGATACATCAACCACTTGTGGTAATATAATAAAATCTACAATAATACATATCATATCATACCACATTCTATTATACAATATAAATCCAATTTAACTATTTTTATTATATTACATTAAACATATACAAAATTATAAGTCCTTTGAGTCTAGCCGATCTCTTCAGTTTATCTCTCACATTACTCTAACTAATCGAGTATCAGCTCGTAGATTAGATTTGCAAGAAAGAAGAGATAAGAGTGAGCTAACAGTTCAATAAGTATATCATATCGAAATAATAAATAATAATAACAAAGTTAAGCAGAAGAAATATGTGAACATGGAGATAAGCATGACAAAACTTAATTAAGCATACTTAGAGTGCAATTGATTTCTTTCCTTATTTTTATTTTCTTTAGGACGTAGATTAAGTATAATTCTCATCTTTGCGGACCCGAGCTAATAGACCGTACCAGCCAAAGGAGTGAATAATTAAGGATAAATTGTATTCACTCTATATAATCCAATGCCAAAGTTTTAAAGTTTATAGTTCTCATTTTTTAAAATTCAAAGTTCAAAAGTTTCTATTCTCTCAATTTAACGCCCCAAGGAGAGGCGGACTACATATTACTCTATGGATAGAATTATCCTCGATTACTACTGTAAGTCCTAAGGTATATTTATAATATCACCTGTTACAACATGTGGCCAAGACAAATCCTTAGTCTCCACTGTCACACTAGTGACATGCCTGGGGCATTACCCATCAAAACATAATTCGAGTCCTAATTTCATGGTTACTTATTCTTTATTTGAGGGAGGATTTCACCAAATTTCTTTCACAGATATCTTAATTTGGAGATCAAATTCATCAAATTCTAAAATGTGAAATTTCTCTCCAAATATTCATATACTTATTATCTTACTTACGGATGTAAGTCTTTTCATTACTTTACTTTCATACGAATATCATAAGTATAAGAGAGATTTAGAATTCTTACCATTGAAGAGTAGATTGGTTTTAGAGCTTTCGGATGCGAATTACCTTTACAATTGGACATATCGAAGCTTCCAAATTGTTCAAATGAGCTTATACAAATACAAAACATTTGATCAACATTTAAACATAGAAAAATTATGTAAAATATCGTTCAAAATTCTCCGGCGAACAGTACCCATAAACAGTGCACATTAACAGTACACTAATGCATATATTGATTTATTCTCAAAATTTCGGACATCTAACGAGTAATTTATCGAATCCAAGGCATGGGTAACTATAATCCCAAGTCAATTTATACATTAAACTCTAAATTGAAGCTTAAATGGTGTCCGGACGCTGGTTAGGGGCTTTGCAAATAAAAATCTATACATAACCACAAATTTGGATACCCAATCGATAAATTAACTTACCCAAGCCATGGATAATCATATTCTAATTCCAAATTAAGTAAAAGTCCTAAAAATCTGTGGGTTATTTGACCGAGCGCGGGGTTAGGGTTTTTATCATCCGAATCCTTATCAATACTACAAATTTGGACATCAAATTAATAGATAAGCATACTATGGACTTGAGAATCATAAAATATAAATTTAATCGGGTATCGAAACGAGGATACCCAAAAATAATAAGGCAAAAGTGCAAGAAAATGAAAGAGGAGGGTGTGAGTGTACTTAACTCAACCCGATTTATCACTTTTCTAACTGGCTCTCGGATAAATTCGGACTCAGGAGCCTCGTTCTCCACCTTCTCTCTCTTCCTCTCCCCCTCTCTCTCTCATTTCTGCTAGAACGATGAAGAATGTCCGAGAAAATTGCGCCCTGCGCTTTTATTCGCAGACCGGTGCTTGAGCCCATGGCTAGTGCCAATGAATCTGTTTTTGGCGCCTGCCTTTGGGCTCAAGGCAGCAGCGAGACTGCCCTTACTGAAATTTGTACCACTTGTTGGGCTCGAGCCTACGGCGAGCCCAACTCTGCAGTTTACTACACTATAGCTAATTTCTTAATTTTCTCGATTTCATTTAACTCAAACTTAATTATATTAATTATATTCACTTAATTATTAGAGTTTATAATATTTTGGAGACCGATACCTTAAAACTAGGATTTCAGCTCTCCTTGAAGTCGAGCATATTCCCTCCAAAGATCAGCAAGCTACTATTTAGTCTCTTGAAACTTATCCTCAAGCGAGGCAATCCACTCCATTGTCTGATAATTTTCATCCTTGAGCTCTCGGGACCTTGCTTTCGATTTGGACAGCACTCCATCAAGATAGGCTGCCCACTTATCGCTCTGTAGAGCCTCGACATTAGCAACATTCATTCGGCACTTCATGTCTTTGAGTACAGCAAGATCAGTGCGTGACTAGGATAGCTGAGAGATCTTGACTTTTCGTCAATACAATACTTCCCCCGCCACTCGGACTGCTTGCTGAATCTATCAAGCAAAGAGCAACGACCAATTAGAAATGGTCGTAAAAAGCAAGGTTGTAGAACAAAGAAAATTCACAACGAGGACACCTCACCATAAGACAACCCCTCCTGATATGACGGGTCGAAAGAATCCTCAACTCCAATTCTAACAGGAAAGCGGTAGGTACCGCAAAAGTTTCGTATGACGGACCAAAAGTTGTGTTGACTAAATCCAAGTATTGATAAAACGTTGCGATCTATGAGTTTAGGTTAGATGGGCTGAGTCCTAATTTTTTCTTGCAAAACCTATTATTTGGTTAAAGTTGCTAGATTGACCGGTTGGGTTGGCTCACGTAGTGGTATATCCAACACTTCTAATGGCATAAAGCACATTTCAGGGGGAAAAGGGAAGGTTGAAATACACGCTAGTACTAACATATATTTTATAATTATGTAGTTTTGTAAGACAAGAAAGAATATTAATGAAAAAATAATAAAGCAGCAGGGGTGATCATATGATACTGTTGTTTTTAGTGTTGCGTGAGGAATCGGCAAGGGGTGGGCGGGGTGGGTAGGGGTATCTGTCATCTTCCCCTCTCTCTTCATTTCTCTCCCACTCAATTTTGGCTGTTTGCTCTCTGCTCTACTTCCTGAACCTGTCAGATTTATTCTGCAATTTTACACGTCTATGCGTCAGCTTTATCAATGTTTGATGCAAATAAATGTTTGAAGGGACGTTTTAATTATTATTAGATTATTTTTAAATAATATAATAATTAATTTATTATTATTTATAAATTAATAATATAAATAATTAAATAAAATATTATATTATTTAAATTTAAGAAAATATATTTTTTAGTGTCACTTTAAAATAAAAAGTATACACTTTATCATTCAATTATTATATTTACATGGCCATGATTCTAACCCCTAAATTATGTCATCTTACTGACTTACAATTAACTAAAAATATATATATTATTTGGTCAGAAACAATTGATTGGACACAAAGGCACTAATATTGTAGGTATAAATGGCTAGCTGGACTGAATATAATCAGGTAAACAGAATGAGAGAAAAAAAAAATGCATAAATTTTACGTAAAAAATCCTTCCTAAATCGAACGAAAAAGCCACAAAATATTTAATCTACAAGCGAGTCAACTATATGAGACTAATTACAGAAACCCCACGGCTGCACAAGCTCTTTAAACAAAGATGAAGAACAAAAGCACGAGAATACACACTGTTTTACTCATTGCTCTTCTTTTTATCACGCTTTCCTCCATTGTAATTTTCTCACCCTCTTGCTCACTCTTTCTCTCTCTCTCTCTCTCTTTTTTTTTCTTTTTTTTTCTCTCTAATGCACACAACACACAATATAATATATATACATACTATTAAAGTAACAGTCAAATCAACGTAGAGGATACACATACAAATAGCCGCTTGACGCACATACAGACCTGCAGTAGCTTTGTACCGGCTCTATCCTGCAAAAAATCGTGCCCTCTAAAAACGACTTTACAAATCGTGCTTTTCCACAAACGACGCCCACGTACGCAAGTTATGTGCTTAGCAAATCTTCTGAGCTGGCTTCCATGTACGCTTTTTTCAACTATGTCCTCGAACATTCTTCAAATATGTCATCAGATCTTCATGCACTCAGCAACCTTGGTCATTGACGTTGCCTTTAACCATCACAGAGTCCTCAGACCTTCAGAACCTCTCAGAGTTCTCGGACCCATTACACATCCACGCGGAAGTGACCCCAACAAACTTTCCCTTATGATCGTGTGGGAACTGAGTTAGTCAGACCAGTAATGTCACAACAAGTTTTAAGCTTTCCTTTAAGTAAAATTTTGATTATCATATCTGACCTATTTTCATCTGATTGGATTTTCTCTACTAATAGCCACCCTTCATCAATAATATCTCTCACCCAATGATATCAAACGTTTATGTATTTTAATCTTGAATGGAATGAGGAATTCCTACATAAGTGTATAGCACTTTGTTTGTCACAAAATACCACATACTTTTCTTACATTAAACCCAATTCTTGGATAAACCCTTTTATCCGTAATAATTCTTTACTGGTCTCAGTCATTACAATGAACTCAACTTCTGTAGTAAAAAGAGTATCACACTTTTGCAGCTTGGATTGCCAGAAGATTGCTCCTTCTGTAAATTTGATCAAGTACTCAGATGTGGATTTGAGATAGTCAATATTCCTAGCCATATCCGCATCTGTGTAGCTGACCAATTGGAGCTCCTCTTCTCCATACCATAGACACATTTTTTAAATTTTTTGAAGATATCTCAGAATCCACTTCATAGCAGACAAATACTTTTTTCATGGATTTGAGAGGAATCTGCTGATAGTACTGACCGCATGAATGATGTCCGACCTTATGTACACAGCCGGCGCACATCAAGATACCAACGGCTGACGAATAAGGTATACCACTCATGCAGGCTTTCTCTGTGTTCCAGAATAGATATTACTTCCTACTCAACCTAAAATGATTGGCCACTAGAGTGCTCACTAGTTTGAATTTTTTCATGTCAAACCGTTGAAGTACTTTCTCAATGAAGTTCTCTTGGGACAGCAAGAGCTTCTTGTTCTTTTGGTCGTAAAATATTCTAATCCCCAGTATTTACTTCGCTAGCTCGAGATCTTTCATAGCAAATGATTGTCCCGATTGCTTCTTCAGCTTTTAAATCTGAGCGCTATTTTATCTAACAATTAGCATGTCATCCACAGAAAGGAAAAGGCGACAAAGTCATCCTCAAAAAATCTTTGTATAAAGGCACAGTGGTCAGAAGTAGTTTATTGGTATCATTGACCGACCATGACAGGATAAAATTTTGTATACCACTGTCTTGGAGTCTATTTTTGTCCATACATACTCTTCCTTAGATGACAAGCCAATCCTTCCTTTCCCTTGATCTCAAACCCCCCTTCATGTAAATTTCTTCCTCAAGGTCACCATGGAGAAATACTTCTGGACTTTCAGCTGCTCTACCTCCAAATCCAGAGTAGATGCTAAACCAAGCACAATTCGAACGGAAGACATTTTTACCACGGGCGCAAAGATCTTATCAAAATCTACACATTTACACTGATTAAAACCTTTCACCACTAGCCGCGCCTTATATCTTAATTAGAAGACCCACTTATTTTTTAGGGCTCTCCTCTCTTTAATAGCTCAGCTAACTCGAAGGTATGGTTTCATGCAACGAAGCCATCTTATCTTTCATTACTTTCAACTATTTTTCTTTATGTGCACCATTCACAGTTTCGTCAAAAGTTTTAAGCTCACCGCATCAATTGAGCAGGATGTACTTACCAGATGGTAGGCAGATGAACGGATGCCTTTTTCTCAAGGATCATCGTACAGGAACCTCCTCCACTAGTTGAGGAGTAATATCATCCTCATCTTCATTTGGTACTGCGGCCACTTCATTATCCTCAGCCATTCCTGGAGTGTTCCCTCACATTGCGTCGATCGGACAATATCAGTATCAGGGTTTGTCTGACCGGTACCAGATAATGCCTGCATCTCCTTTCTCATGTCCTCAATAATCTCTTCTTCAACAAAGACTACATTTCTTGACGTGAGTAACTTCTTTTCTAGTAGGTCATAAAATCTGTATCTAAATTCATCTTCGCTGTAGCCCAGAAAGACGAATTATTTTATCTTTGACTCAAACTTAGTTATCTCATCTTTTAAGACATAGACAAAGACCTTACAACTAAATATTCAAAAATGGTTGTAGGAGGGCTCTCTTCTAGTCCATATCTTCTATGAGATTTCACCATTTAGTAGCTTATTGGGCGACCTATTAATAACATAGGTCGCTGTATTCAGGGTTTCAGCCAAAAAGGTCGTAGCAGCATTGCCTCGGACAAGAAGCATCTAACCCTCTCCATCAATGTACGGTTTATCCACTCGGCCATGCCATTTAATTGCGGCGTCTTCGAAGGCGTTCTTTGATGCTGGATGCCGTGAGACCTACAGTAGGTATCAAATACCCAAATATATTTTTCGCTATTATCATTCTGGATGGCCTTTAGTTTCTTCCCTGTCTCACGTTCGACTAGAGCGTGGAATTGCTCAAATATTTCAAAAATTTGATCCTTGGATTTAAGTAAAATACCCACAACTTTCTCGAGCAATTATCAATATACGAGATGAAATATTGAGCTCATCAAAAGAATTTCTCTTTAAACGGTCCACAGATATCGCTGTGAATAAGTTCAAGTAATTCGGACCTTTTGAAGGATGAGTCTCATTGGAAAGAGACTCTCCTCTGTTTCCCCACCATGCAGTGAGAACAAATCTTTTGTCCGTTCTCAGATGTTTCTGGGACGAGACCCTTCTTGGCCAGGTGACTCATTCCTCTATCACTCATATAGCCCAACTTTTGGTACCACAAGTCCGAAAACTCCATACTGTTGGTAGTGTTAATCTCTCCCACCTTGGTAGAGGCCTGCAATAAGTAAAGACCAGACGTCTTTGTTCCTCGGGTAACTATTAGAGATCCTCTAATTAGTTTATAAACCCCATTATCAAAGACGTTGTAAAAGCCAGTATCATCAAATTTTTCAGTCGAGATATTGTTTATGCGAATATCAAAGACATGTCATAGTCTCATAATAACAGTCGAGTTCCATTGTTTGTGATGAGAGATACGTCACCGTGACCAACAACTCTAGATGTCTCAATATTTTTCATTTTTAACACTCCAAAGTCGCTTAAAGTGTATGATATAAAGAGTCCTTTCCTAAATGTGACATGGGTGGATACACCAAAATCTACCACCCAGTTGGTTTCCTACTCGGCCAAATTTACAATATCATCTGCTTCACAAGTCAAAAGAAGATTACCTCCTGTAACCACAGAGATCGATGACTTGTTCTCATCTCATCCCTTTTTATCTTTCTCTTTTTTCGTATTTTCACACTTCTACTCATAATAATACCTTTTAATGTGTCCATTCTTTTCACAGTAATAACACTCCACATTTTGGAACCTTGATTGAGACTTATTTCAACCCTATTCTTAAGATTTTGGGTCGCAGCCTTTGCTCATTTCCTGTGATTCTGTCACGAGTACCTCGGAGTGCTGAAAGGTTGAGATCCCTTGAAACCGTCGTCTCATCTTCTCATTCAACACGGCTCCTTTGGCTATTTTCCGTGTCACGATGCCATTAAGAGCGTGTTAGTAATGGTGATTCTCATCACCTTCCATGAGTCTGGTAGGGTTGTCAGGAGATATAGACCTAACACTTTGTCATTGAACTTGATACCCATGCCACTTAGCTTGTCTACCCATCCTTAAAATTTGTTCAAATGATCTGCAATGGACGAGCCATCCTTATATCGAATCTGCATCAACATTATCTGGTGATAAATCTTATTGTTGTCAGTTTTGGAGTCATAAAATGTCTCCAACTTCCCTCACAATTCCCTGGCATTCATCTCACTTCTAATATGGTTATACACATGTTCTCCAGCATCCATTTCTTTTTCGATTTCATTTCAGGCTTTTGAGTGGTAAATATCGGTAGATGTATGGATTTGACAAGTAATAGGTCGGATATCTTTCTATACTAAGTGTCATAGTTGGTGCTATTTAAGCAGATCGTCTTACTCCCAACCTCCATTCGTAGCGTTCAACGAAGTCCCGGTCGAAGAACCTCTCCCTGATATTACTTATTGGGTTAAAAACGATCGGTCGGACATGAAAGTACCAATACTGTAGGTGTAAATGACCAATCAGATAGAATGCAATCAGGTAGACAGAATGTGAGAAAGAGAAAGAACACACAGATTTTACGTAAAAAAATCCTTCCTAAATCGAAGAAAAAAATTACGAGACACTTAATCGACAAGCAAATCAATTATGTGAGAATGATTACAGAAACCTCACGGCTATACAAGCCCTTGAGGCAAAGATGAAGAACAAAAGTACGAGAACAAAAACTAGTTTACTCACTACTCTTCCTTTCTTCACTCTTTCCTTATAATTTTCTCATGCTCTTGCTCACTTTCTCTCTCTCTCTTTCTTTTCTCTTTTTTTTTCTCTTTCTAATGCATATAGTACATAATACAATATATATATAAGCTATTAAAAGTAATAGTCAAGCCAACGTGGAAGACACACGTACAGATAGCCACCTGATACACATACAGATCTGCAGCAACTCTGCATTGGCTCTGTCCTACAAAAGGTCGTGCCCTTCAAAAAACGGCTCTGCAGATCGTGCTTTCCTACAAACAGTGCCTACTCTACAAAGACTGCGCATATTTTTCACAGATCTTGCGTGCTCATCAAATCTTTTGAGCTGGCTTCCAAATGAGTTTTCTTCAACTATGTCTTCGGACCTTCTTCAAGTATGTCCTCGGACCTTCAAGCACTTAGCAACTTTGGTCGTTGACGTTGCCTTTGGCCATCACAGAGTCCTCGGACCTTCATAGTCTCTCAGAATCCTCGTACCTATAGCACCTTCATATGGGAGTGACCCCAATATATATTATGTAATATAATTCACAATATAGACTCCTTAGCACTTTTGATGCGGTAAACATGCACAGTGGGTGGTAAGAAAGCTAGCTAAGCCACCCCTAATCCTAATACTTCTTTTCCCCAATCCTTGTCGAATTATAATTCTTATAATGATTGACAGGTGACATCGTAGAAAACAGAGAAAGAT
This sequence comes from Nepenthes gracilis, assembly GCA_033239525.1. Taxonomy (NCBI): domain Eukaryota; kingdom Viridiplantae; phylum Streptophyta; class Magnoliopsida; order Caryophyllales; family Nepenthaceae; genus Nepenthes; species Nepenthes gracilis. Next base: position 6,115,206 of record BSYO01000029.1, read on the forward strand.
TCCGACGCGTTACGTTGTTTTTTCCCCAAAATTACTAGTGCTTCTGCCTTTTGACAAATATATTGCTTCTTTTCCAAAATACATTTCTACTCAAACTATCCACTTCTGAGCTGTTTTGATTTCACGAGCAAACCTTTGGTGGGTCCCAAAACTTTCTTCTCTGCCAGTCCATACCCCCTTATTATTTTGACAAATTCTGGGTGCAGGACACCTACCATGTGATGTATAATTGGAGAATTTATTCTTCTAAAAGAGAAATTTATTTAATTCTTCTAAGATATTAACTGAATAATTATATTATTATTTTAAAAATTAAAAGTTAGCCTTTTTTTTAAAAAAAAAATTTAACATTTAATATTGATTAAATGATTATGAGTGAAAGGCGTTGAATCCACTTCTGTTTTAGAGGAATAGAGACTCCAAATTCATGTGATGTGGGGCAAATGATTGAACACATATCTTGCCAGATGTCTTTAATCTTCCAATTCACTTGTCCTGACTGTTTCCAAATGCTATTGTTATTGTTTCTCTTGGTGAATGGGATGGACATGACTCCGTATATAAAATATTAGGTTACATATATTAAGTTAAGTGGGTTAGGGCTAAAGACAATATTTAAAGGGTGATGCGAGCCAATTATAAAGAAAACATTCGGACAGTATTTATTTTTTGGTATCAATTAATATAATAATTAATAAATAAGATACTCTTATAGATAATATTATATCATCAAATTAAAAAATATGCATATAAAAAATAAATAATTATTTTTAAATAATTAATAATATTATAAAATAATATTATAATCCTGATGTGCTGTATAATTGCTCGTTAGTGTCAGTCTCGTGCTTTTCTAATCTTTCACGTTCATTGATATTTTTAATGTGGACTTACCCAATTTTTAAAAATAAAAAATTATCCTGCATGATCTTGCATGCAAGCACGTAAAAGTGAATCTGTTGTGTTACGTGTAGACATGCAAGTTATGGACAAGCTGTTCATGCATAAGCAGGCATTTCCTATTGATTATTTGTTCTTGAAAAGTTGTTTGCGGTTCATTTGGTCCAACCGAAACACTTTTTATAAGATTGAATGTCATTTTACATTGAAGAATTTGAAAATTTAAAGCCATAACATAAAAATCTCTCCTTTTTTGTTTTATATTTTTAAAAATAATAAAGTAATGGGAGGCGGGAGTAATCGGCTGAGTTCAACCAAGGTTCTGATAGTGAAAAATCATACTTTATCTTCGTGTTGTAAAGTTGTCAGGAGAGATAAAAAGAAAAATCTGTGATAACAGTATCTGTGTGCCTGCATTAATCGTTTTCTTGGACTAACGGACAGTGTACCTTATTAGTGATCCTATTTGCCTTGGATTCAGGGAACCCATATCTATAAAAAAAAATAATTTAATTTATTTTAATAATAATTATTTAATATTAATTAAATAATTATATTATTTATTTTTAAAAATATTATTTAATCTTTATTTATTATTAAAAATATTAATTTTATCTATATAATATTAATTAAGTAATTATAATTAACAAAAATTATTTTCATCCCTCCTATAATCAGTAGCTCCCCAAATGTATTTGGCTCCCGTAATCAGCTGCGTCTCTTTATTTTTTGATGGCGTCGCCACTTTCTTGGAAATGAACCCATCAATTAATTATGAATTGTATATGATTTTTAATTAAGGGTGATTTGCACGACTAATATAATATATCTTCAATAATTCGTACTGCTCTTCTTGCTGCCATGCACGAACCCTATCGCAGAGGATATTTGCCCAAATAAAATATTTAGGGAATTTGGAAAACGATGACAACCATTGCACATCACTTTCCCGACTCCAGGTGCTTCACGTTAAGCTTATTTTAATGATACTGCGTCCATTATTTACTACTAATATATGTCTATATTTGTATAGAAATGATAGCCTTTTTTTTAGTACTTTTATTGGGGGATGAAGGGCCTCCATCTTTGGGAGACTGAAAAAATTATTTTTTAAATTTCAATTATTTATTTTAAAATATAAAATTATGATCTAATAATTAATTTTTTTATAAAAAAATAACTAAATTATAATTATTTATTTAAAAATAAATTACTTAGATAATAACTTCCTCCACCACCGTGTTAAAAGATGGAGCTCCCATTATCCTCTCTTAGGGTGACATGCTCCAATTTGTTCACACACCACCTTTTTCACTTTTCTTATTTGTGTATTATCAGTTCGGGTGAAATATAAATTCTCAATAATGGACGCTTTCTTTGTCCCACTCTAAACAGCTTCAAGTGATATTTCGCCGGTTTAGGTTTAATTATTATTCTGTTTTTTTGTATTTTGTCATATTTGCTCTTCCTCTCCTGCCCCTTTTCCTGTATAATGCACCTACTATTATTTCTAAGCCGGTATGCTTTTAGGTTTATTTTAAATACTAGCCTAAACTCTTAATAATGCTTTTTTCTTTTTTTATAAGAATGATATTAATAGGCATTTTTATTTTGAATTTTTCCTACACATTATAAAATAACATAACATTATATTCATTAAATTACACTAACAGATTAGCATAAAAATGGATGTTAAATGAACTTCATATCATTCAAATATATTCTAAAAATATTCCCCATATCATAATATAAAGATAACGTTCACTGAACCCTTCCCCGAAAAAGAAACTCTAAAGATTTGCTCTAAAGGCTGTCTAGCAATGGGTCAGATTTTAAAATAAAACACTAAGTGATTCGTTCACCTGCGTTTTCTAGATGGTAAGTACTCGCATCATCAGCCATTCAGGCTCCAAGAAATACACAGTCAAAGTGTCGTACCTATGCTTTTGATTGTATATTATCTAAGCTTCACAGGCATACACGTATATGCCTTGCGTGCGTTATAAAGGCTCCAAGAAATTTCAAACCATTTGATGCACACATATATATTTATATATAATGTTTTACAGGGGAAAAGAAAAGACGAGAAAAGAATGGAAAATACACTAATTAAAAAGAAAAATCAAACTCACAGTAAAAGCAATACAAACGTGCTGGACTCGGAACAATAGAAAGCCTAAACAACAAAACTGTTAGTTTCTGTTTGTGATAAGGAAATTCTTTGTCCAGAGAACTCAAATGTGTGATATCAATAATGACAATAAAAACGTGTAGGAATAACTTTTTACCTGACGCATTACCCCACTCAAGGAAATTCCAAGCTCAATGACCAATTCGCACCGGCCAATCAGCTCCCTCACACCATCCACAACCACATCCAGTTCCCCCTCCCCAACTTCCGACCGCATCGCCGCCAGCATCCACGTATAATCCTCCCCCCCGGTTTCCCATTATGTTTTCCATTTGGATTTCAGCGGTAACGAAGAATCCCTCCCCATTTCATGGGCCCAAAATCATGGGTTTCCACTTTTACAGCACACAGACACAGGTACAGACCTCCCAAATCAAGGGTTTCCACTTTTTCAAAGAAATAAAAAATATTTTTTGATTTTTAAATATTTATTTTTTAATAATTAATTATAATTTTATTATTTTTTAAAAAAAATTTAAAAATTAAATATTAAATTATAATTATTTATTTTAAAATCAACAAGCCCTAAACGTAATCACTTCCACCCTTTACAAATAAACCTCCTCGTTTCCACACCGTCCTTTCCCACACTGTCTTCCTCTTTCTCTCTCTTTGTCAGTCTGTCAATTTGCTTTTTCCTGCAGAAGCAACTTCAGAATCCCAAAGAAAGGACAGAAAAGGGGGACGCACCGTCTGAACTGAAAATGACCACAAAACAATTAAGAGTACGGTCAAAAAGAGGGCCCCGCGTCCGGGCCCCAGCACTCTCATGTCCTGTCAGACGTGGGGCACACCTTTTATGCCTATCTTTCTCTCTTTTGGCGTTGGCCATGTTTAATTAACCAGAGCGGCTCCGCTTTCTCTGTCGTTTGCAGGGAATAGCTTTTTCTATTTTGTTTTCTGATATTATTTTTAAATAATTTTTTACTTGGATTAAAATTTTTAATTGTTATTATTTACGGGGGTTTTTTTATGTGGATTATGAGGGGAGAAAAATCGCCGATTTTATTTTTATGGCATATTTTATGATTTTATTATATATTAATTTAATATTTTTTTAAATTCGTAAAAAAATCACACGAGTCTTTTTTTATTATTTTGAATATTAATTAATTATTATATTAATATTTTACAATATTATTATATTAATATATAATAATATTTTATTTTCATTATTTTATTTTAATATATTAATTTTTTATAGTTAATTTTTTTATTATTTATGAAAACATGTGAAAAAAATCTACAAATTTCATCTCTTCTATCTTTATCTACCATATTTTAAAAATGTTATCTATTTATTTATTTTGTTTGGGTGAATCACGAGTCCACCTATTTTTTAATTACAAATTCATCCACTAATTCAACAATTTAAAATATAATCTTTTTTTGATAAGTAATTTAAAATATACTCATTATACATCAACTGAAAATATACTATTTACTTTTAAAATAAAGAAAATATAATATAAAAAATTATGTGCCACATTTTGGTTGGCTCTCATGTCTTTGTGGTCTATGTTATACTTTCATCCGAGCTTACTCTAGAGTTGAGATCTCACACACCACAGGTGATGGAGAAGACAATTGTTCTTCATCATTGGGCTTCTCAGTTTCTTGCTTTTCTTTGTATCCAACCCATTCTTGGACCATTGATACACGGGTTATGAAAATAAAGTCATAGATGCCACCTAAACGTAGAAATGAGTCAAATTTATGCGCCATTCGAGACAGTGATGGCCACCACCCAAATCACTTTTCACACTGGTCACAAACTATTTCATGTTTTTTTTTTTTCAACTTAGGTTTGTGATATTTCCAAATATTTGATAGATTGAGGATCTGAGGCCCAATGATAAGCGATACTAATATGGTGATGCTCATCCAAAGCCTTAATACTAAATTCAATTATTGCTGCCTTTGTATTTTGAGGAAATATAATTTTCAACCCCTCCACTCTATCAGCTTGTAAATTCACATAATTACTTTTAGTTCTAAATAAAAATAATAGTGAATAAATATAAATATTTTTGCTTCATATAACCAATTCCATCAAAGCGTTCATGGGACTAATCCATCGTTGAGTGTGCACATGGTATTATTTATAGGTAAAATGATAAGATATGCCACTTGGATTGTCTATACCAATGACAACTTGTTTACACTGACTATTTCAAGCATTGACATGCACTTTGTGGTGTGAGTATATAGAAGTTGTCAATCTGTTTGATATGGATCATTTATATAAGGTTTGAGTTTAAATTTTATCATAATCATGATTAATTAAGTTAAAATAACTACAATTGAGGTAAAAGGAGGAAGAAATTTAGATCAAAAGTCAAGTTAAACAAAATACATAAGCAATAATATAAAGACGATTTTTGGTGACGAAGTTTGAGTTGATAGATATTTGATCGGCTAACGACTTACGACCCATCCATGTGATCCCTACCAAGGAACTCCTTGGATTTGGAAATGACAGGTCTTCACGTCAATCTTCCTCGAACCACTTAAATTGCCAATCACGAACGAGTCTCCTTCTTCACGAACCAACGTCTCCAAACGAAGGTAGAAGGCAAAGTTTCAATGGTTAAAGAAGGTTTGAGAAAACTAGTTTGAACATGTGAGTTCGTAGTGTTTAGTTTTCAAGATGTACAATAACAATCAAGCACAAGAGGCTTTCTTATCAAGGAGGCACGAAGATAATCTCTCCAGAATTCTTAGGGTTTCAAAACTAAGCAATATTTATAGATGGCGCAAAAAGGCGTTCAAAAATTTTGTTTGTGCGGACGTAGGGTTTCCTGAAATAGAAGCGGCGGCAATGAGGGTGATTTTCGGCTCGAGGTAGTGCTCGGCGGGTATATTTTCGGCTCGAGCAGTGTTAAGCCGTGTCATTTTGATGTGCATCCGGACGGATCGGCGACTAGAGTGACATAACGGAATTTAACCCGACAACCCACAAGCGGCATCGATACAATAATAAATAGAAATAGGATAAATGTCTCTAACAATCTCCCCATTTAATTTTTTTTGAATCGGGTTTTTAACCGTATACATAAAAACTACGCCTAGTGAGATACAAAAAAAATTTAAAAGAAAGAAATGTAAGTAGACAAGGAGAAGAGGAGAAGTACCAACATGATAAAGATAGACAAAGGAAGCTTAATAAATTCAAGTACTTAATAACAAAAAGAGTGATATCTAAAGATGAGATATCATTAGCAAGGCAATAGATGACATCAATAACAAGGTAAGGAAATAGGCCCCCTCTCAAAAATAAGTGCCTTAACCTAAATCTTAACAAAAATTCTTTTGTTTTTATTTGTTCTCAATAGGAGATGAAGTTTTAAATATTTCTTATTTTAAATACTCAAAACCAGCAACATAACAGTTGAGATTTTCATAACTAATTGTTAAAGTTTTACAGCCGGTGGGGCCTTCATGTAGGCTCGGGGAGAGGCTCATCACTCAGTGTGAGACCATCATTTGTAAGTTTTATAAAGAATCATGTCATTAGCCTCTTTCAACAATGTGAGTGATAAAATGGGATAATAAATCATGGGCGACCACTCAACAGAGCATACGAAATAACGGAAATGGATTTTATATGAGTGATGTGTTGTTTCGAGAGGAGAGGTACGAGGTCTGGGAACGCTTTGCCATTTTAATGGCGGAGAAAGATGGCAATCTCATTAAAAAGATAAATTTTCTAGGTTGGGTTGACCACCCGAGGAATTAACAAAAATATATTCTTATTAAAGGTAGAGAATGAAAGAGGATAAACTTTAAAAAATAAGTACAAGCGATGCAATTGTATGTTTTGGAAAAATCTAATAAGTTGTCTTGACATGTGGGTTTGAGTCTCGGCCGAGAAATCGGGAGCGGAAGCCCACTCGGTCCAGTGCGTTTTGCTGAAATATGAAAAATAATCACCACAATTGAACAATATATATATATTTATTTTGGAAGGGATATTTTAGATATATATATATATATATATATATATATATATATATATATATATATATATTTATAAAAAAATGGGAATATTTTTGCAGCAGCTATCTTACTAAATTAGTAGGCCCACCGAGCACCACCCACGGCACCCACGTCACCGGCCGATTTTAAAATTTATTCATGATCCATAAATTCAAAATCCACGCAAGACGGTGGATTTGGAGGAAAAAGTTTCAGCCATCCAAAAAGGTGGCAAATTTGACATCCATGGCGGCAGGAAGCAGGAAACGAAGAGGAACGACGAAGGATTTACCTTGAGGACGCCCGAAATGGTGAAATAGATCGGCCAATAATGGTGGAGAGTGGAAAGGGAGAGAGGCGGCCGGCAGGAGGAGAAAGAAAAAAGATCGTGACACTCGCTATATTAAGATAAAGGCGGGCGGTGGGCGCTTGAGCCCCAGGAGCGAGCGCACAATGCGGTTTTTTGTTTTTGGTAATTATAAAGTGGAGGATTTATTCTGAGCACACTAAAAGAGTTCTTAAAAACTCAAAAAATATATGGTTTGGTGAGAATTATGCTCGGTTGGATGTGATATAGAGTTTCTTGAAATGATGCCAAAAATATGTTTGGTCTTGGGGAAATAAGTGATTTTGAAAATATTTATTGCACTAGTATTGTCACAATAAATTTGTATAGTGTCCTGGACAATACCATAGTCAAGAAGCATTTGTTTCATCCATAGGAGTTGTGGTATGACCGATGTATCAAGTGAAATAGAATTTTGTTTCTTATAGCTAGTTGGAGCCGACATAAAAAACCCTTTGGGGTGCTCTTTCGATTTAAACATATTCCGGCCAAAGCAAAATTTGTCGTTCAAAAAAAAAAATTCAGCGTCCCATTGATATATCGAATAATGCACTTTTATAAATGGGATTCTTTTGGATTGATTGTGACAACGACACTAAATGCAATGTTGGGTCCGCTAGTTGTCAAATATAAGAGAGATTAAAGAGAGGGATCGACATGCATGATCACGATCCAACTTGGAGGAGTTGCTCATGGGAGACCGAGTATGTTTCGAGTTATCAAGATTGAATCGTTTGATAAGGTCCTTAGCATATTTTGCTTGGGAAATAAAGGTAAGGGATTTGCAAGCTAAGGAAGTATGTAAGTTTTCCAATCATACTCATTTAGTTGGAGAGGCCATACATTTTACAAAGGAATGTGAGTGCCAAAGACTATGTCATCAACATTTGAGCTACCAATATACATTTGTCAGTCATTTACACAAATAAGTTTTATCAATACTCCCTTCGAACAAAACCATGATCATTAGGATACGATGTAAACGATAAAATCTAAGCCTTTTTGATCACATCGAAAAGGGTTCACAAAACCTTTTAGTTGTTATAGAAGAACCCATTTCGAAATGCTTTTAACAACCATTTGGTATAATTTAAATCCCATGGTACAAGTTTGAAGGATACGAATTTACAATTACTTGAGTATATCCTTGAGCAACTGAACAGGTGATATTTCTATTTTAAATTTTTGAATATCCACTTGGTTGATATTTGTTAGGACGGGAACCAAGGTCCAAACATCATTTCTCACAAATTGATTGACTCATGCATGGCATTTACTTCAAGTAAACCTTTTTGTGTTCGATGAGAGACATAACAGGCTTGATTACGCGCGCAGCCTCATACCTTTTTGCCCAACATTAGGTCCTTTGGATTTAGCTAAACTTTGAAAAGGTTCCTTTTAAAGTTATTTATGTTAGGAGAGGATATTTGGGTAAGGCGTCATCATGATCATCATCTTTATTTGAGCAATCGGTGCTTTTAGGATGGTCATGAGGGTATCATTCACAACAACATTTATGGAATATAAAGTTAAGGAATATGAGAATATTTTCATATTATATTTTAAGTTTTTCCTATTAGAATAAAACATTGAACGAAGATAAGTACTTAACATTTGGTTTCTTTCCTTTCAAAAGTTCATAATCCCAGTCTTAGGTAGACCCGGTTGATTATGTGATAAGTCGTATTCGGCTTCGCCCCAAAAATGCATGGCAATATTTTGACATTGCATCATTGGGCCATTTCTTGAATAACTTCGATTTTTAGACAATCCCGTTTGTTGAGGGGTGATGGGTGAAGAGAATTCATGGTGAATTCCCTCATCATTACAAAATGTTTCAAATTTTGAATTCTCAAACTCCTTGCTATGATCACTTCGAATTTTAATGATAGAAGTACCTTTTTCATTGGCAAGTCTTTTACACAATATTTTTACGTGGTCAAAAGTGTGAGATTTTTCTCGAATAAGATCTATCTATGAATACCTAGAAAAATCATCCACAACAACCAAAATGTACTTTTTACCAACTAGATTTTCAATTCTAGACGGCCCCATAAGATGCATATGAATTAATTCTAGAGGTCGTGATGTGTTGATATCACTATGTGATGAGTGACTTGATCGAATTTGTTTTTCTAATTGACAAGGACCACACACATTATGTTTTACATTTGACAGTTTAGGCAGCCCTTCAACACAACTCTTATTCGAGATTTTAGATAAGCTTTTAAAATTTAGGTGGCCAAGGGTTGATGGTCAAAATAATTTGCATTCAAGAATATTATTAGGCTCAATACCATAAAGATTGTCGGGGGAGTTCTCTTTCCCTCTAAAACAATTGAGCCATTTGTGTCATAGATGGAGCATTTATCTTGAAAAATCAGACCTCAAAGTTGTCATCACAAAATTGACTAATACTAGGGAGGTTAGATTTCAATAATACATACAAAACATCATGAGGGATTTGAAATGTGATCAAAAAGGATAGGAGCTCTTGAGCCATCACCAAAGGCGACCATCCCATTAGGATGGTCGATATTGAAGAGAGCATGGCTTTATTTCCACACATGTGTCTAGAGCATCCGCTATTATTTTGATTTTGAGCTTTTAAAGCTATGTGAGCAACATGGCATTGGATTGTTTTTGAAGAATTGACTCACTTTTCTTTACCCAAATTTTTCTTCCCAAATGCATTTTTGATTCAACCTTTTCACTTGTTCATCCAAGTTGAATGTGATCAACGAGTTTATTCATTTTTAGCCATAAGAAGAGTGTGCAATATGACCTACTTTTCACACCCATGGCAAGTAGGCACAAATTTAGGTCCTGAAAGAATTGTTCATAGATCTTTGATTGAAATTTTGGAGGCCTTGAAAGTGTTTCATGATTTGTTCATGACCTTTTGATTATGTGAGATAGGCAAACGAGTTGAGCCAAATCTTTTCTCGACACGTTGAGGCACGGTCTTAATGACTTTGGGAGTGGTAGTATTTTTGAGTGGAGGTTTTGTAGCGGGAACAAATACAGTTTTAGGTTGTGGACCATGTTGGGAGATTTTCTCAACATATCCCAAACCCTTTTTATTTTCAGACACTTTCCCAATTCTCAACATATGATCAAGTTTTTGGGTTCCACTTAAGAATTTTTTTAGATCGTCCTTAATGTTCTCAAGCTCCACTTCTAGAGTCTTAATTTTAGCGATTAAGGAACTGTTTTTTACTTCCAGATCATGACGAAGAATAGTGGCACCCTTCAATTTTGTTTCAACTTCATCCTTTTCTCTTTCCAGGTTGATGAGTTTAGTACTTAAACTTTTATTCATCTTTTTCACTTTCAAGCATTCAAGAAAAAGTTTATCATATGCTTCTTGAAGCCCATCAAAATCACTATGATTCTTCATGAGAAGAGTCATTAAACTTCGGGAGGTGCACTAAGTCACCGCTAATTATAGAGGTCTTGAATGCCATGTAATTTACTTCATCATCTTCGGATGAGTTGTGATTTGAATCATCTTCATCATCCGTTAGAGACACATTTAATGCTTTTCCTTTTGATGCTTGAAATTGGGGCACTCATTCGGATATGACCAAAATCGGAACATTCATGGCATTGGATTCCTTGGGATTTCTTAGTTTTGACATCTTTAGTTTCCTTTTATCCCTTTTGAATGGAGCGTGAGAGGCAGTTGGTTCCTTTGGAAGGTCGTTTCCTGTTCTTATTTTTATGAGCAAAATCCTTATCACTACATGATTCAACGAGTGATGATCTTTCTCTTCCTTTTCTTGTTTTGGGGCAATTGATTTGTTTCTTTTAGATTGGGAAAGTGTGTGCTCATACGTTTGTAAGGACCCTACAAATTCTTCTATTTTTAATTTATCTAGATCTTTGCTTTCTTCAATGGCAGTAACTTTGGGTTTAAAGAAAAAAGAGGAAGATCGAACTTTTCTGGACAATTGTTTTGGTGGAATACGTTCTCGTAAATTGAATGTAGAATTTACAATGTCGTTCAATTTAGCATATAATTAATCAAACGTCTCATCATCTTTCATTCGTATTTCTTCAAACTTAGTGGTGAGCACTTAAAATTTTAAATTTTTGACTAGTTTTGTGCCTTCGTGAGTAATTTCAAGAATGTCCCAGGCATCTTTTGATTTTTTACACATAGAGATGCGTTTAAATTCTTCAGGAGAAACAGCAATAAAAATAGCATGTAGTCCCTTAGTGTTCCAATTACATGCATCAAGTTCCTCTTTGGTCCATGAAGATAAGACTTTTGGTTCGTTACCAGAGGAATTAGTGGGTGGAGACCACCCAACTTGGGTACTTGCCCAAACACGCTCATCCATTGATTCTAAAAATGCCCTCATACGTACTTTTCAGTACGCATAATTGCTCCCATCAAAATAGGGAGGAACGGACAGTGATTGACTAGAATGCATCTAGATCAGGGTCGTGGATCGGGGTGAGTCTCTGATACCAATTGAAAAGCCACGTTTTGTGCTAACGTGAACAAACAAGTTTCGACCCCGTTAAAAGTATAGCGGAAGCAGTAGAAATAAATATCTAATACACGTAAAAGATTTTAGTACTAGATGCATACGAGACTAACAATCATGCGCAGTAAACAAAATACATAAGTAATAATATAAAGACACGATTTTTGGTGACGAAGTGAAAACTTGATACCCACGGTATCGAGAAAAATACTCGGGCTTCAACGGCCGGGGAAGCAATGCAATGGAAATCAACTTACAAACCGGGTGGTAGAGAGCTAATAGCCGACTTACTTGGCCACGTGATCCCTACCAAGGAACTCCTTGGATTTGTCCACGGCAACGGAATCGGACACCTTTCGGTCTTCACGTCAATCTTCCCTCGAACCACTTGAATTGCCAATCACGAATGAGTCTCCTTCTTCACGAACCAACGTCTCCAAACGAAGGTAGAAGGCAAAGTTTCAATGGTTAAAGAAGGTTGGTGAGAAAACTAGTTTGAACATGTGGAGCAATCTTGTAGTGTTTAGTTTTCTCAAGAGGTACAATAACAATCAAGCACAAGAGGCTTTCTTCTCAGGGAGGCACAAAGATAATCTCTCAAGAATTCTTAGGGTTTTAAAAACCTAAGTCCAGTATTTATGGAGGGCGCAAAAAGACGTTCAAAAATTTTGCTCATTATGGAAAATCTTGAGCGGATGTCGAGGGCGATCCGGGTACCCTACAAGCTCGGCGGGATCTGTCGAGCAGTACCTTCTCGGATTGCTCAGCGGTTTAATTGCGGGGTGCTTCGGACATGAGTGGAGCGACTAGATTTGAACGGACATAACTGACTTTAACCCGACAACCCACAACCCGACATCGAAATAATAATACATATGGTCACGGAATATACAAATTAGACAAATGTCTCTAACAGATCGGGTTACATTGAGTTGATATATATTTGATTAGCGCCTGACTTGCACCTATTCGTGAGATAGGAAATGAGGTTAAGCCTGATAGACACTTGATTGGTGCTTGAGTTCATTTTTTGGTATGTTCCTTCTTAAATCACACCTAAAGGACGCCCAAGCACGCTTTCCGAAATGTTTGTGCCCGAAATGTGCCTGAGATAGCGCTCATGTGCTGTAGTGTTAAGCTGTGTCATTTGATATGCATCCGACTGGCACTCGTGCATCACTACTTTTATAAAAAGAGGACCCAACTAATTGTTTTTTTTTTTATCATTTTTAACAAACTTTTGAGAAAGGAGAGAGAAGGAGAAGAGGAGAAGAGAGAGAAAGAGAGAAAGGAAGCTTAATAAATTCTAATCAAGTGAATCTAAGTTAGTATTTGGTGAGATTCAAGGTAAGGTAAGTGCATTCTAAATCTTCATTCTTTTGTTGTTATTTCTTCTCAATTTTTTAAATATTTCTTATTTTAAATACTCATATATAACATATTTTCATAACTAATTGTTAAAGTTTTACATGTATGTACTCTCACTCCCATTATTTGTAATTTTTATAAAGAATCATGTCATTAGTTCATATAATTTGAAATTTCAGTCATTTTTCTATACCTTTTTATATGCATATGTTGAATTCATGATTTAATGGTTGTACATATGATAAATTTTGTATGTTTTGCAAAAATATATTCTGGACTTCAAAATGTATGATTGTATGTTTTAAAAATCTAATAAATTGTCTTGCATGTTTGGCCAAGAAATAAAATTGCTGAAATATGTCAATATTGCTATTTTTTTTTTTTGTATTTTTGCTAAATTTTTTGCACTATCTTACTAAATTAGTATTTCATATTTTAAAATTTATCATGGCTAAATTTCTATAAAAAGTTTAATATTGCATGTTAAGAATTGATAGAGTTTTAAAGAGAAAACTCTATAATTATATTAAGAACTAAAAATAGTTTCTCTAAAAAGAGAAAATATAATAATTATGATACGTAGAATTTTCAAAAGAATAAGTATTGAATCATAATTATAATTTAGTGGGTAGTATATTATGGTATGCATTAGTATGTTATAGTGGTAATAAAGATTTAAACATGTTATTTGTGGGTAAAAATAGCGTATAGTATCATTTACTAGGGTTATATGTGTGACAACTCACCTATAGATTTTGTAAAGTGTATGACCTTTGATTGGGTAGAAACTAATATATTTTAAATTTTGATTATTTACTCTTTTAGTTGGAGAGGTCCTATTGTCATTGATCCCTGAGAAATTCATATTTGAGCATAAATTTAATTGCATTTTGACTAAGTACTAAAAAGATAAAATCTAAGATCCATAAATAATTATTATGAAGATCAATGCCATTGCATTAGATTTGATTTACAATTCTTTTGATATGATTTAAATAAAAATTCATATGTTAAATTATGAAACTATATATTTTATTGAACTTTTGGTATACTCTTATTTTCCAATTTTTACTAGTCCTTTAGATGAAAAACATTTATAGGATGATTTGGATTAAAGAAAAAGCTGGTTGAGGTTATTAGAATTAGAATATGAATTATGAAATGTTTAATATTATATTTTAGTTTTCAAACAATAACAACTAATATTTTTTGTTATTCAGATAATGATTATATATTTGAGATGTTATGAGTCTATGGATACAATTTAGAATTTTTGTGGTTTGTAGAATCGTGGGATATCAAATGGTTCAACAACTGTTAGCAATGGTTGTTAGTTTACAGTTATATCAAATTATTTACTCCGATTATGTTATGATAGAGACAACACTCCTTACGTTTGGATCAATGTTACGGTTTGATCGGTTTGGAACCACATAATGATGTAGTATTTCAAGTCTGCGATTAATTTATATTTTTTTATTTTGGTTGCTCAAAATATTGACGTGAAGTTTATGTCTAATATTGATTAGATGACTAATTGAATAATTACTAATTGTTTATGATGGGATTAGGATTTGAGATGTGACAAAAGTGGTATCAAAGAATTTGTAAGGAGAATGTCTTATTTTGATTTGAGGATCTAATTGATTAATTATTTTGTGATAAGATTGAAAGATATCATTATGATAAGGAGGCAGTATTGAACCCATCTCTTGCCCTGATTGAGAAAAGGAGTATTTGGCCATTAATGCAAGAATTGCGGATGTTATGGAGTCTATGGCTCGAGGATCACATAACTCAAAGCCAACCTAGACTAACCAAGCAATAATGGCATATGATCGTTTCACGAATAAAAGGGTGCTAGAATTCATGGGCGACCTAAACCCTACAAAGGTGGAGATTTAGAACTTCTGGATCAAGAATTTTTTGCCATCATATGATGCATGGAGGAGGATAAGGTGATATTTGCTTCCTACAAGTTGGAGGACGAAGAAGTTGACCATTGGTGGTCAATAAAGAAACAAGTTATAGGGTTAGAGAACAAGAAATTTTGTGAAACATATTCGTAGAAGTTTTTATGGATAAGTACTTTTTGACAAATTTGAGAAAAAAGGAGGATGAATTTCCTGACTTGTAGCAAGAAAATCAGATTGTGGTGGAGTATGATGCTAAGTTTACAGAATTATCCCACTATACCCCTCATATGGTCCACGATGATACGAGGAAGGTAAGAAATTTTTCTAAGGCTTGAATGACGCCATATGGAAGCATCAAGTGACATTGAAGCTAAGAACCTATGGAGATATGTTGGACCAGACTCTCTTATTTGAACGGGAGTTAGAAAGAGAAAAATTCTCTGAAAAGAAGTCAGCCAGTAAAGGAGGCCAAAGTTTAGGATTAGAAGGATCCCATAAAAGATCAAAATCGACAAACAAAGAAAAGAAAGGAGCTAATCTCCATGGTGTATTGGGTCCTCAACAGGCAATGTCCGTGTGTCCTCATTATGGAAAATCTCATGGAGGGAGACCCTATTACAAGATCTTGAGAGCATGCTTTAATTGTGACTAGCTCAGTCACATGATCAAGGACTATTCTCATCTCTGAAGGCAAACTGTAAGTAGGCCAAGTGCTTTGGAAAGAGCATTTGTGGTGACGGCTCAGGATGTAGATGCGTCATTTGCAGTGGTGGAAGGTAAGCTTACTATTTTTGAAATATTAGCTCATGTACTTTTAGATTTGGGGTTAACACACTTGTATCACTAAAATTTATCTGTTATTTGATATCACCTCTGAGGATCATGAATTTTATATTAGTAGTATCGACACCTACGTGATTGCCTTTAGTCACGGATATTATGTATCCTAGGTATATTGTTTGGATCAATGGGTTAGAATTGGTACTAGATTTGGCTTGAGAAAGTTATATTTTTAGGTCACGTAATTTTTAAAGGAGGCATTTTAATCGATTCTAAGAAGGTTAAAGTTGTGATTAATTGGAGTTGACCAATAATGGTGACCGAAATTATGAGCTTTTTGGGAATGATGGGATATTAACGAAAATTTGTGAAAAATTTTTAAGAATTGTTATGCCATTAACCTGATTGACATGGAAAGAATTTAAATTCATTTGGACAAAGATTTGTGAAAAGAACTTCTAGGAGTTGAAGGATCATCTGATGATAGCTCCTATTTTAACAACTCTCAAAGGATTTAGAGGATTTGCACTTTATTGGGATTCGTGTAAGACCATACTAGGGTGTGTTTTGATATGACTTGGGAAAGTAATTGTGTATGGTTCGAGACAATTGAAGACACACAAAAGGAATTATTCGATGTATGATTTGGAATTGACGGTGGTGATCTTTATATAAAAAATTTGGAGATCTTATCTATATGGAGAGAACATTTTGGTGTATTTGGACCATAAGATTTTTAAGTTTTTATTCTTTCAAATGGAATTGAATATAAGACAACAAAGATGGATGGACTTCTTGAAAGATTATAATTGTGAGATTTAGTACCAATCCGGGAAGACCAATATTGTGGCTGATACTTTAAGTCATCAAATGGCAAGTTTTGTGACCCATTTAAGGATCAAAGAGATTGAGATTCTAGATTGTATGAAGCAATGTGATATTAAAAGGTACTCCCAAGATATTCGGATAATATAATCCTATTTTTAAGTGCAATAAAAAATTTAAAAAAAAATTAAAGGAGCTCAAATGAATGATCAATTCTTGGTAAACATTGTTGAAGATTTAAACAATGATTCTAGAGTGGAGTTTAGTGTTCGGGTTGATAGGATTTTGAGGTTTTGGGAACGGATATGTATGCCGAATATTAGAGAATTGAAAGAAGAAATTATAAATGAAGCTTATAAATGAAAGTACACTATCCACTTGGAAATTAACATGATGTATCAAGATTTAAAGAAGTTATTTTGGTGATGGAACATGAAAGGAGAAATAGCAACCTATGTGGGAAGATGTTTGATATGTTAACAATTAAAGGCCAAGCACAAGAAGCTATCCGATCTAGTGCAATCTATGTTGACTTTAAGTTGAAAGTGGAAAGATACAACGATACATTTTGTAATGGGGTTGCCAATAAGCCGAGGAACCATGATGTTGTTTGGATGATTATAGATTGGCTCACTAAGTCGGCCAATTTATAACTATTCAGATGATGTTCTTAAGAGATTGACTGGCAAGATTGCATATTAATGAAGTGGTTAGATTGTATAATGTGCCAACTTCTATTGTGTTAAATCGAGATCTAAGGTTTATCTTCAAATTTTGAGAGAGTTTGTATTGAGAATTGGGAACTAATCTAAAATTCCATATAACCTATTATTTTCAAACAGATGGACAATTGGAGTTAATGATTTAGGTTTTAAAGGACATGTTAAGAGTTTTAATTTTACAATAAAGGGTAATTGGAATGATTATTTGTCATTGGTTGAAGTTGTATATAATAACATCTATCAAGCGAGCCTTGGTTTGGCTCTATTCAAAACTTTATATGGAAGAAAATATTATTCTCCAATTTATTAGGAGGAAACTAGAGATAAGAGACTTTTGGGAAGAGATGGTCATTCAAGAGATGTTCGACAAGATTTGTTTGATTCATTATCGGTTGAAGGTGACCCAAAGTCTATAGAAAGGCTATATTGATCGGAGGAGATAAGAGCTGAGTTTCAATCTTGGAGACTATGCTTTTTTGAATATATCTCTATCAAAGGGAATATCAAGATTTGGGGTTAAAGGAAAATTAAAACCGAGTTTTATTAGACCCTTTAGGATCTTGGAGAAAATTAGTGAAGTAGTCTATAGATTGGCTCTGCCTCCAAATTTGAATGATGTTCATAATTTGTTCCACATGTTAATACTTTGAAAGTATGTACATGATCTGTTGCACATCATTGAATACAAACCATTAAGGATAAACGATCATTTGACATACATCGAGAAACCGGTTTAGATTTTTGGAAAGAAAGGACAAGTGCTCGGACGAAGGTAATTCCATTAGCCTGCAATATCTCAAATTTTTATTCGGATTAATTTATTGTTAATTATCATTTTGGGTAATTTAAAAATGGTAAAAGTTAATTTAATATTACGAAATTTAGAAGGATATTCGGATTATTCGGTTTGAATCTTAGAATAAAAGAAAATGTAAAATAATAATAATAATAATAATAATAATAATAATAATAATAATAATAATAATAATAATAATAATATATTAAAAAAAGAAAAAAAAATTTTAAAAAAAGAAAATAGAAAAAAAAAGGATAAGAACGGTGTAGAGGGATTGGGGGAGAGAGAGAAGCAAGGGAGGAGGAGAGGGTTTTAGCGCCGCCGTTCATGGTGCGCGGCAGGGATGAGAGAAGAGGAGGTGGGTCGTCGACAGCAACGGCACACGGAGGAGGCCATGTGGTGGTGGTCGGCGATGGTATGAACTTATGAATGAGAAGTCTTTATGGTTTTATCTCAGGACGATTCACTTATTATAATTATGGGAAACGTGTTTGGATTAAATTAGTTGGCTCATTTGTATACCAATGAGATCTTGAGGTTGCTTAGTGTTTGGGTTTCGAGATTTAGGTGATGGCCTAAAGTCATACCGAACTCTTAGGTGACTATTACAATTGTAGTTTTAATCTGGTTGTGATTTGAGGATCCCGGGTTTTGTCTATAGGATGGGAATACCTTAGGAAATGTTCTAATTGTAGCTGCTGTGTAATTTAAATATTCCGTATAGATTATGTATTTTAAGGAAATGTTGGTTGGTGGTATACCAACGATGTAGTGAGAATGTGAAGTATTTCGTCTTCGAGGTTTGATGATAATTTGGGATTATGTTAGAATCCTGGCCGAGCTTGATAAGTTTAGCAGCGAATTATAATTGGATGATTCGTAGATAAGTAATTAATCAGAGTTATGCAATGGAGGTATAGTGAGCCCATATATTTTAAGGTTTAATTAGAAGTTACGAAAGGATAGTCTTTTTGAGGCTTAATGTAAATTGGAGCAAGGATTCTTAGTCGATTTGCGGTTTTGAGTCCAGTTGGAGAGGTAATTAATAAATTTGGGTTACTCTTGAACTGGTAGGTTAGTGGGAAGTCCCCCATGTATTGTTAATTGTGGAGGTATATATGTAATTGTGTTGGGTTATCGCCAAGAGACTAAGAATTTGTTTCTTATTGAGGTTTTGATTTCGGTATTAGATAGGACATGTTAGGCAATAAGAATTAGAGCAGTTCAAATGCCTAAGGTTTCTTGGGATTTTAGTTTAACCGAGGAGATTGTTTGGAAGCGCTTGGGAGATTATCTTCGATTTAGTAATTTCGAGGCTCGTCAAATTTCAAGGATGAAATTTTTATAAGTGGTGGAGAATGTAATATCCTGAATATTTTTATCTGATTTAATTGGGATTATTTATTTTTGGGTAATTTGGGTATGATAAAAATTAATTAAATATTATAAAAATTTTAGAGAATATTTGAAATTATTAGACCGGTGCCCGAGATGCACTCGTTTGATTGCCTTAGTATCAATATGAATTTTGGAAATAAAAGAAAATGATATATAATAATAATAATAATAATAATAATAATAATAATAATAATAATAATAATAACGATAAACATGGTGGTAGAAGGGAAATCAGGAGAAGAGAGGGAGCTTAGGCGAGGGTTTTTGAAGAGAAAGAGAAAGAGGGAGAGGAGGACTCCGCCGGCACACGGGCCGATGGTGGCCGGCGATGGTTGTGCGTGGCGGTGGTCAACTAGCCCAGCCGGTGGAGCGGCGGCAGCAGCCGTTGGAGCCGGTGAGAGGAGGAATCATGTGAAGGTGAAGAGGAGGAAATGGAGGCTCTCGGGTTTGATTCCGGTTTTGTGCTAGTTGGAAAAGTTATAGATTGGGCTGAGGCAAGTGCACGCATACTCTCCTATTTTATTTTCTTATACTTTTATCTTGTTCTCTTTTGGTATGCTCGATTTTAATACCCGATTAAATTTATATTTTGTAATTCCCATGCCCTAAACATGCATATATGTAAATCCAGAGCCCAAAAATGTAGATTTTGTATAATTTTGAACGAAGCAAAGCCTTAACCCCACAGCTGGATTGTTTACCTACGAGAATTTGGGGTTTTTGTTAATTTTTGGATTAGATAATGTTTACCCAACACTTGGATATGATGATTTACTAATTGGATATCCGGAATTGTGATTATGTGGGAAGTTCCGTTTGTGGAGACCTTAATCTCACGGATGGACACCTAACCCACGAAATTTTGGAGTATTTGCTATATTCGGAATTAGAATATGATTAATTATGATCAAAATATGTTAATTTATGGATTGGGCATCCGGATTGTAATTATGTGTAAAGTTTTGTTCGTATAGACCCTAAACTGTGCCCTGATCTTGTTAAGGGATTAAATTGGGTTATGATGTATCAATTGACTAAGGATAATGATTATCCATGATGTGAATTTGATGATATGCCTATCGGATGTCCGGATTATTGAGGATTAACCAACATGTGCATCCGAATACCATTTACATGTTCTGATCACGCGGGTACCATATACCAAGGATGTTGAATAATAATCTGCATAATTTCTCATGTTTGAATGCTAACTAAGTGATATGTATTTGTGTAAGTTCAATTATATAATTTGAAAGTTTCGACATGTTTAATTGTAAAGGAATCCATATTCGTAAGCCTTTCAAGTCAATTTATGCCTTCTGGTAAGAATTCTAAATCTGATCAATTTATCCTACTTCTTCTAATAAGAACGCTGAATCAGTTATTCAAACGTATATGAAGTTAAATTATAAAAAGACTTACATCCGCAAGCAAGATAATAAGAATATGAATGAATTGGATGGAGACTCCACATATGAAATTTTGATGGATTTGACTCTCTAAGACGGAGATGTTTGGAAATAAGTTATGTTTCTGAAAGACGTTTGGTGGAACCCTCCCTAAAAAAAAAAGTAATCATGAAATTAGGATCCGAATTGATGGTTGATGTCTCCTAGCATGTCACTAGCATGATAGTAGAAAACTCAAGGAATAGTCTTGGCCGTATGTTGTAGCGGGTTATATTATGGACATGTCTTAGGCATTATAATGGTAATTGAGGATAACTCTGTTCATGGAGTAATATATGGTCCGCCTTCCTCAAGGCATTGTACATGGAGGAAATGATATGATATGATCGCTGTTCTCGGGGCATTGTACAAAGAGGAACTTATGGCCTTAGATTGTGTCAAGTGAATACAATCTATCCTCGATTATTTGTTCAATTTGACTAGTAGGGTCTACTAACCCGGGTTCGTAAAGATGAATAATTATACTTAAATCTATGTCCTAAACAAAATAAGAACAAAGAAAGAAGTAAATTGTGCTCCAAGTATATCCGATCAAGTTCATGTTCATGCATTTTCCTTCTACCTAAACTGACTTATATTGTTTCCGTTTTTGTTTGTGATTATACTTGTTGAGTTGTTAGCTCACTCTTATTTCTTCTTCCTTCCAGATGTGAGCCATGAGCCGATACTCGATTAGTTAGGGCCAGAAGAAGAGTTGCTTAAGGAGAATTGATGCTTCTAGGGAGACATAGAGTTTTGTTATAATTAATATATTGATATATAATAAAAATTGTAGCATGTTTTATTATGATTATTGGTATGCTTCCGCAGGTGACTTATGAATTTAGTTCTATTTTCACATTTATTTGGATGTTTTAGATTTTGTTTAGGCCTAGATGGTATCCTTCTTAGATCCAATACGGTGGTTAGAAGTATTGTATTGGAGCCATGAATGATATGACAAAATTGTTGATCTTGTGTTTGTGTTGGGGAGTAAACTGTGAAGTTTTGAATAATTATGTGTTTGTGTAAGTTTATTTAAACAGGTTGTATTTTTTATTTTTGTTAAGTTATAGAGAAAACTCTGCCAAAATATTTATAGAATTTATTATCTTAAAATATTAGTCCATGGGTTTTTATTTGATTAAGTATGGAAATTAACGGAGGGTTTTAAAAGATAGAACCCGTTCCGTTACACTTAGAGCCTCGGTGATGGAGATGAGAGGGAATTGGGATGACCACCTGGCGTTGGCCGAGTTCGCTTACAACAATAGTTTCTAGGCGAGTATCAATATAGCTCCCTTCGAGGCACTTTATGGTAGGAAGTACCGATTACCCATCCATTCAAAGGAGACGGGGGATAGACGATTGCTGGGTTCTGATGTAATTCGGGAAACATCGAAAAAGGTCATGGTGGTTTTTGAGAAACTAAAAATCGCTTAGAGTCGGCAGAAGAGTTATGCCGATTGGAGGAGATCTGAGCTTTGATTCAAGACAAATATCCTCATCCTTTTTGAGGTACATAGGTTTAATTAATTCTTAAGATTCATTAAATTTCGAGGACAAATTCTTATAAGTGGGGGAGAGTTGCGAGGTTCCGAATCTAAAATATAATAATTAGAAGGTAATCAAAATAGTAATAATCAAAATTAGGCTTAAAATGTGGGAAAAGAATTGATGTCGAAAGCTTATATGGGGAGATTGTACTCGGCACCTGATGAGTGCCTGAGGCGCCACTCAGGTGCAAATAGTAGAACCACCGTGCCCGAGGGATGCCCGAGGTGAGGCCATGGTAGAAAGAGCAGAACCACTGTGCTTGATGACTGCTCAGCGGTGGGCCCAGACACGATTTTCGGTAGTCCACCGCTCGACTACTGCCCAACTTGCGCCCAAGGCACTTGTCACGGTATTTAAACGCACGAGGGTTTCTCACTCATCAGTTTTTGGCCGTTTTTTAGAATAGAGAGAGAGAGAATGAAGGGCTAGAGAGAGGAGGAGATCGAGGCCCACGAGTTCGAATCTGGTCGAGAGCTAGTTATTAAAGTGGTAGATCCGGTTGAGACACGTGTACGCATACACACCTTTTTCCCTTCTATCGATTTTTATTCATTCTCTATCGGATATTATCGTTCCGATACCTACCCAAATTATGAAAAATATGTGACCCGTGATTAGTACCTAAACTTTTTATGGTTTAATGTTCGAATCCGCTTCCAATTGGCTCGGTTTGGCTTTGTCAAACCCTAACTTGTGCCCAGCTCAGGATTACCCCATTTTCATTTAATTATATATTTAATTGACCCCAAATTATGAATTATTATGTCCTAATTATACATATACCTCAGCCAGGCATTTGATTTCCCAAGTATCGACCCATTTACGATGTCCGGATGCTCTAAAACGGCCATATTATTGTTCACTAAAGAATAAATGAGAATTTTGCATGCTTCCACCCTACCTAATTGTTATGAAATTTATGTCTAATTGTATATGACTAATTGTAAGCCCCGAGAATATATGTTTGTGCTCCGTTTGTAATGAAAATGTACCCCGGATGCCCCCCAAATGATAATTGCCTAATGTAGTAAGGAATTCTAATCCTTCATATGTAATATATTGTCCATGCATCAAATTGACTTGTGAAAATATTTAAATCCGAAGGAAAGATAATAATCGTATATGTAATCGGAGGGAAGTCCACAATGTGATATGT